>NC_069456.1:16322963-16342963 GCF_026875155.1 Cherax quadricarinatus | reverse complement strand
AATCTTAATATCTGTTGTTCTCACTTAGATTAGGTTAGGTTAGTTTTGAGCTAGGCTAGGTTAGGTTAGGTTGCTTAAGTTAGGTTAAGTTAGATTAGGTTAGGTTAGGTTAAGTTACATGACCAGCTGTTACTGATCATATAACAGTTGTTACTAGTCATGAACCTGCTGTTGCAAATCATGTAATCGCTGTTTACATACAGCAGCAACAGAATTAACAGTTAACAACAGCAACAGAATTAGCAATTACAACAGCAACAGAATTAGCAATTACAACAGCAACAGAATTAACAGTTAACAACAGCAACAGAATTAGCAATTACAACAGCAACAGAATTAACAGTGAAGAACAGCAACAACAGCAGCATAGTGAGACCAGCTAGTGTACCATACTGAGTGAGGTGTCACTTGCCCAAAGCAGGAAGTAACAGCAGTGTGCTGAGGTGTGCGTCTTTTTCATCTCACCCTCCAGTGCTGCCCTTGGTGAGGCTTACCACAGCCGCAGGGACTGCCTGTGGGGGTATCATGAAGTCTGTGGAGGTAGATAACAACCTTACTCGTAATAAGGACAGTTTTTGAAGGAATCATGAAAGGGCTGCTTGTAAGGGAATCGTTAAGTCTGTGGTCGCAAGAATTCCCAGTCACAGGAAGGGTCTGTCCTGTGAAGGAATCATGAAGTCTACCTACCTGGATGGTATTCAGGGGGTCAACGCCCCCTTGGCCCAGTCCTTGACCAGGTGTCCCGGTGGATCAGGGCCTCACCACCAGGCTGTCATTTCTGGCCGTACGTAGTCCACCGTAGGAATCACAGCCAGGCTGATAGGGCACTGACTAAGTATCTGTTCAGCTCCCTGTTGAAGGCAGCCGGGAGTCAACTGGCAATTCCCCTTATGCCTGGTGGGAGGCTATTCAACAGTCCTGGGCCCCGGACACTTAATGTGGGTTATCTTAGGTTCTCTACACATATGCTGCTATGTGTGATAATCTATGTAACTGTATTTGTGTATACCTGAATAAACTTACTTAAACGTAAACAAATCCCAGTCGCAGGAAAGGACATCTTGCGAGAGCTTCATGAAGTCTGTGGATGGTAAACAACAACCACGGGGAGGTGATTGAGGTCTCCCTCGCTGTTTGTGGTTCACACTGCTTAGGTGGTGGATTCTAGATGGTATATCGTAATATTCGCCAAGGCAGCAGTTTCGTTGACACTTGTGAGTGGATTGTGTGACCAGAGTTCCACTTCCAGCAAAAAAAAAAAAAATAATAATAATAAGTTTGTCATATCGTCTGAGTAACATATACTATCTAGCGAAGTTAAGTTATGGAACAGTCAAGTTACTATGTATGAATAACTTAGATATTGCAACTTAGGATACTTAATATTTTTACAAGATGATAACGCAAGTCAGAGGAATGCTTAGGACGCAGTGAAGACGAACATAAATAATATAATGACTATTTGTACATCTAGCTTTATTTTAGACAACTTTATGAGGCTCTCACTGAGAGAAACGATGCCCTGATTAGAGCTTGCTCTGCTCTGTGTCTTTATACTAACCAAAGGCATAGGAAGCCCTCGTTCCAGCGGCCAAAAGCTTCAGGAAGCCGGCAATCAGCTGGTCTTGGAGAAGACCCAGCCTAGCATGTGCCACTACACAGTTCCTCCATCTTACACTCTTCCGCATTGAAAAACAAAAGAAAGTCATCCCTATAACTACCATAATTCATGACCATGAACAAAATCCAAAGTCTCGTCTGATATCATCCTTACGTCAACAAATAAGAGAGAGGAAAAAAGGGGAATTTACAGTCCCACGATAGAACATATATGCACGCTGTCACTACCCATGACATTGTTGACGAACGGTTGCCAATACCAAGTGAGCTTTTCAGACATCAGTTTTGACCTAAAGCAAACGAAATGCACCGCTCTATTTTGACACTAAAAGACTTGATGAATTGAGCTTATGGAGGGGCCGGCTACTACATTATTAATGCTACAGAACAAGCGCTGTAGTTCAACTCTGTCAAGACAGAATATACACAAATGTCACGTATACGATAACTGACATCCTGACATGAGACGAAAATACAAGAATACTCAGATGTTTAACATTTGCGTTAGACTTGTATGATGTATGATCTAATAGAAGCTATTGTTGTAACTTCTGTAGTGTCTAAAATACAGTTTTCAGTCTAAAATACAGTTTTCCGTCTAAAATAGTTTTCTGTCTAAAATACAGGTTTCTAAGATACAGTTTTCCGTCTAAAATAGTTTTCTGTCTAAAATACAGGTTTCTAAGATACAGTTTTCCGTCTAAAATAGTTTTCTGTCTAAAATACAGGTTTCTAAGATACAGTTTTCCGTCTAAAATAGTTTTCTGTCTAAAATACAGATTTCTAAGATACAGTTTTCCGTCTAAAATAGTTTTCTGTCTAAGATACAGGTTTCTAAGATACAGTTTTCCGTCTAAAATAGTTTTCTGTCTAAAATACAGGTTTCTAAGATACAGTTTTCCGTCTAAAATACAATTCTCTCTAAAATGCAATTTTGTCTAAAATAGCTTTATCTAAAATACAGTTTTCGGTCTAAAGTGTAGTTTTTTGAAGAGAACGAAGTGTTGTGGAGATTAACGTGACATACATTTTTCAAGGTTTTTTCCCCTCACCTCGTTGAGGCGGCAACAATGTCTCTTCAGACCGGTAAGCCAGAGGAAGGTCTCGGTCAGCTGACCTAAAGCTCCAGCAGTGGGTCATCACATAACTAAGACCCGCGTCAGGAAACACTTGTCCTGTTTCCTGACGAGACTTACCAAAACTAACCTTCTCAGTCCTCGTTTAGATTTTGAGGGTGAGAGGTATTGGTGGGCGGGCAGGAGGGCGGGCAGGAGGGCGGGCAGGAGGGAGGGCAGGAGGGAGGGAAGGAGGGTGGGCACGAGGCCGGGCAGGAGGCCGGGCAGGAGGGAGGGCAGGAGGGAGAGCAAGGAAGGTAGTCGTGAGTCTAGGATATAAATCATGCGTAGACATACCTCCTGGCTCTTAAATAACACACCACCGGTGATTTAAATGGGTAGCGAATGTGGGAGATAAATCACAGTCTTCTCCTCCTTCTCCTCCTCCTCCTCCTCCTCTTCCTCCTCCTCCTCCTTCTCCTCCTCTTCCTCATCCTCTGTTACCCTTCCCTCTAGTAATCTTTTGCCCCTTTTTTCCTTCTCCTTATCCTCGGGCTCTTCCGCCAGCATCACCACGAAAGAGAGAAAGAGAGAGAGAGAGAGAGAGAGAGAGAGAGAGAGAGAGAGAGAGAGAGAGAGAGAGAGAGAGAGAGAGAGAGAGAGAGAGAGAGAGAGAGAGAGAGAGAGAGAGAGAGAGAGAGAGGTAATTCAATAATAATACAATGTCATACAACCCAGGTGTTATACACAGGGATATAAATCAATAATAAACATCTTGCGTATACAAGACATCCTTCGGTTAATTATACATTTGGATGTATTAACACTGTAACGATATTCAGATTCTTGGATGAAAAATACATAAGTTTATACACATATAATATATGGGGTTTTAAATACAGAATACATGAGTTAGGAATACTTGTGAGTATCCATACGCAAGTATCCATACGCAAGTATCCATACGCAAGTATCCATACGCAAGTATCCATACGCAAGTATCCATACGCAAGTATCCATACGCAAGTATCCATACGCAAGTATCCATACGCAAGTATCCATACGCAAGTATCTATACGCAAGTATCCATACGCAAGTATCCATACGCAAGTATCCATACGCAAGTATCCATACGCAAGTATCCATACGCAAGTATCCATACGCAAGTATCCATACGCAAGTATCCATACGCAAGTATCCATACGCAAGTATCCATACGCAAGTATCCATACGCAAGTATCCATACGCAAATATCCTTACGGAGGTATCTCTACGTATATGCCAATATGCGAGAAGCTGTACGCAGGATGGGCGTGTACTCACCCAGATGTCCTCATCTATATTTGGTTGTAGGGGGTCGATTCAACGCTCCTGCCCCGCCTCTAAGCTTGTCGCTTGTGTCCTTTTAGCCACAAATTCTCGGTATTAAATACCAAATGCCGTTTTTATTTGTTTTTTAAGCCATGTATGTTGCAAAAACTGGGTCAGTTCTTGTAACATTCGCCTCACAAACTGAGTGTCAGTGGTTCGATCCCCGGCACGGGTGGAAACATTGGGTGTGTTTCCTTTAACATTCGCCTCACAAACTGAGTGTCAGTGGTTCGATCCCCGGCACGGGTGGAAACATTGGGTGTGTTTCCTTACACATGCCGGCCTCGTTCACCTAGCAAGCAAGTAGGTACCTGGTGCTAGTCGACTGGTGTGGGTCGCATCCTGGAGGACAAGATTTAAGGTCCTCAATGGAAATAAGTGAGTCCTCGATGACGCACTGACTTTCATGGGTTATACTGGGTGGCTAACTCTCCGGGGTTAAAAATCCGAACAAAATCTTGGTGTACATAACCCAGGTCTCTCCTGTACTGTGGGTTGTTGCTGGCTTAATTAACCCAGGTGTGTACAAAACTGATTCATTGTCTTGCACTGTCGTGTATTTCTGATAAAGCTCAACACTTGACAGAATTAAGCTCTAACTCCCAGAGTTGTATAATCCCTACGGGTTTGGCGCTCCCAATAATAATAATAATAATAATAATAATAATAATAATGATAACAATAATAATAATCTAGCTCCCAGACTACACCTCAGAATCCAAGATCTTGGGGATACAATTGCGTATGAGTGTGTCTGGGTGGGCGTATTAGGAACGTTGCAGCTGAGATAATCGGGTAGGTGTATTGCGTGGTATTCCTTGGAGATATGACGGTTGTAGTAATACACACTTGGTTAGGTGGTAACACTATATTGGCAGAGTCGTGAGGGGTAGCCCAGCCTACCTGTCTCACCTTATGCCTGTACTGGAACTGAGATGGAGGCCTGCTGGCAAGCGTACACATGTGCGACTGCGTGACGTCACAAGCTAACCACTGAGCCTAGCAAGGGATCCTACATATATATAACATGAGAGATACAAACTTACGATATACTACTAGGAATTCAGTAACCCTACTGACAGGTGGGTACAGGCGCTCGTGCGTATGGGCAACAGCTCCTGGCCCCGCCTCTTCACCTAGCCGCTACGCCTCTTCACCTGTATGTGTGCGTATGTGTGTGTGTGTGTGTGTGTGTGTGTGTGTGTGTGTGTGTGTGGTGTGTGTGTGTGTGTGTGTGTGTGTGTGTGAGTGTGTGAGTGTGTGTGCGCGTGTGCGTGTGCGTGCGCGTGCGTGCGTGTGTGTGTGTGTGTGTGTGTGTGTGTGTGTGTGTGTGTGTGTGTGTGTGTGTGTGTGTTACTCACCTAATTGTACTCAACTAATTGTGGTTGCAGGGGTCGAGACTCAGCTCCTGGCCCCACCTCTTCACTGATCGCTATTAATGTCCTCTCTCTCTCTCTCTCTCTCTCTCTCTCTCTCTCTCTCTCTCTCTCTCTCTGCTCCCTGAGCTTTGTCATACCTCGCTTTAAAGCTATGTATGGTTCCTGCCTCCACTACATCACTTGCTAGATTATTCCACTTCCTGACAACTCTATGACTGAAGAAATGCTTCCTAATATCCCTGTGACTCGTCTGAGTCTTCAGTTTCCAATTGTGACCCCTTGTTTCTGTGTCCCATCTCTGGAACATCCTGTCTCTGCCCACCTTATCATTCCACGCAGTAGTTTGTATGTCGTTATCATGTCTCCCCTGACCCTCTTGTCTTCCAGTGTTGTCAGGCCGATTTCCCTCAACCTTTCTTCGTAGGACATTCCCCTTAGCTCTGGAACTAACCTTGTTGTAAACCTTTGCACTTTCTCTAATTTCTTGACGTGCTTGACTAGGTTTGGGTTCCAAACTGGTGCTGCATACTCCAGTATGGGCCTGACGTACACAGTGTACAGTGTCTTGAACGATTCCTTACTAAGGTATCGGAACACTATTCTCAGGTTTGCCAGGTGCCCATTTGCTGCAACAGTTATCTGGTTGATGTGTGCTTCCAGAGACGTGCTCGGCGTTATGCTCACCCCAAGATCTTTCTCCTTGAATGAGGTTTGCAGTCTTTGTCCACCTAGCCTATAATCTGTGTGCGGTCTTCTTTGCTCTTCCCCAATCTTCATGGGGTTAAATTCGAGTAGCCAGTTGCTGGACCAGGTGTCTAGCCTGTCCAGGTCTCTTTGAAGTCCTGACTGATCCTCATCTGATTTAATTCTCCTCATTAACTTCACATCATCTGCGAACAGGGACACTTCTGAGTCAATCCCTTCCATCATGTCATTTACATATACCAAAAACAGAACTAGTCCTAGGACTTACCCCTGTGGGACCCCGCTCGTCACAGGCGCCCACTGTGATACCTTATCACGTACCATGAATCGTTGTTGCCTCCCTGTCAGGTATTCTCTGATCCATTGCAGTGCCCTTCCTGTTATGCGCGCCTGATCCTCCAGCTACTGCACTAATCTCTTGTGAGGAACTGTGTCGAAGGCCTTCCTGCAGTCCAGGAAAATGCAATCAACCCACCCCTCTCTCTCGTGTCTTACTGTGTGTGTGTGTGTGTGAGAGAGAGAGAGAGAGAGAGAGAGAGAGAGAGAGAGAGAGAGAGAGAGAGAGAGAGAGAGAGAGAGAGAGAGAGAGAGAGAGAGAGAGAGAGAGAGAGAATGAATGTGTACCTGATTGTGTATGATCCTTGACGCACGCACACACACACACATCTCAGTAGTAGTAACCAGTTACCAGTAACCAGTGTACCGTTGACTCGTTACCAACCGTCTCTGCCTGAGTCACTGTCTATTCATATTGTGCTGACCTGGCACTATTCAAAGACCCCCTCACATATGGGTACTGTGGGCGGCCAGTCAGTCAGTTGTACGAGAGAGAGCAGAGAGACTAGGTTACGGCTGTAAGGGCGCTACTCACTTGTCTGTAATTATACGTACTACCAGCCTACGTGAGTATTACTTTACCCAATCCACGTGTCGAACTCCCACATGATACACACACACACACACACACACACACACACACACACACACACACACACACACACACACACACACACACACACACACACACACACACACACACATACGTTACAAAGGGGGAAGGGGGGTCACAAAAAACGTAGGGAAATACACGTTTGAGGTGGGTGCTCTGCCATTTTCAAGACAACACCCAGTGTGTGTGTGCCAGACTGGCCACCACCCAGTGTGTGTGTGCCAGGCTGGCCACCACCCAGTGTGTGTGTGTGTGTGTCAGGCTGGCCACCACCCAGTGTGTGTGTGTCAGGCTGGCCACCACCCAGTGTGTGTGTGTGTGTGTGTGCCAGTCTAGCCACCACCCAGTGTGTGTGTGTGCCAGGTTGGCCAACACCCAGTGTGTGTGTGTGTGTGCGCGCCAGGCTGGCCACCACCCAGTGTGTGTGTGTGCCAGGTTGGCCACCACCCAATGTGTGTGTGCCAGTCTAGCCACCACCCAGTGTGTGTGTGTGTGTGTGTGCCAGGCTAGCCACCACCCAATGTGTGTGTGTGTGCCAGGCTGGCCACCACCCAGTGTGTGTATGTGCCAGGCTGACCATCACACAGTGTGTGTGTGCCAGGCTGGCCACCACCCAGTGTGTGTGTGCCAGGCTGGCCACCACCCAGTGTGTGTGTGCGCCAGGTTGGCCACCACCCAGTGTGTGTGTGTGTGTGCCAGGCTGGCCACCACTCAGTGTGTGTGTGCCAGGCTGGCCACCATCCAGCGTGTGTGCCAGGCTGGCCACCATCCAGCGGGTGTGCCAGGCTGGCCACCACCCAGTGTGTGTGTGTGTGCCAGGCTGGCCACCACCCAGTGTGTGTGTGCCAGGCAGGCCACAACCCAGTGTGTGTGCCAGGCAGGCCACCACCCAGTGTGTGTGTGCCAGGCTGGCCACCACCCAGTGTGTGTGTGCCAAGCTGGCCACCACCCAGTGTGTGTGTGCGCCAGGTTGGCCACCACCCAGTGTGTGTGTGTGTGTGTGTGCCAGGCTGGCCACCACTCAGTGTGTGTGTGCCAGGCTGGCCACCATCCAGCGTGTGTGCCAGGCTGGCCACCATCCAGCGTGTGTGCCAGGCTGGCCACCACCCAGTGTGTGTGTGTGTGCCAGGCTGGCCACCACCCAGTGTGTGTGTGCCAGGCAGGCCACCACCCAGTGTGTGTGTGCCAGGCTGGCCACCACCCAGTGTGTGTGTGCCAGGCTGGCCACTACCCAGTGTGTGTGTGCGCCAGGTTGGCCACCACCCAGTGTGTGTGTGTGTGTGTGTGCCAGGCTGGCCACCACTCAGTGTGTGTGTGCCAGGCTGGCCACCATCCAGCGTGTGTGCCAGGCTGGCCACCATCCAGCGTGTGTGCCAGGCTGGCCACCACCCAGTGTGTGTGTGTGTGCCAGGCTGGCCACCACCCAGTGTGTGTGTGCCAGGCAGGCCACAACCCAGTGTGTGTGTGCCAGGCAGGCCCACACCAGTGTGTGTGTGCCAGGCTGGCCACCACCCAGTGTGTGTGTGCCAGGCTGGCCACCACCCAGTGTGTGTGTGCCAGGCTGGCCACCACCCAGTGTGTGTGTGCCAGGCTGGCCACCACCCAATGTGTGTGTGCCAGGCTGGCCACCACCCAGTGTGTGTGTGCCAGGCTGGCCACCACCCAGTGCGTGTGTGCCAGGCTGGCCACCACCTAGTGTGTGTGTGCCAGGCTGGCCACCACCCAGTGCGTGTGTGCCAGGCTGGCCACCACCCAGTCTGTGTGTGCCAGTCTGGCCAGCACCCAGTGTGTGTGCCAGGCTGGCCAGCACCCAGTGTGTGTGTGCCAGGCTGGCCACCACCCAGTGCGTGTGTGCCAGGCTGGCCACCACCTAGTGTGTGTGTGCCAGGCTGGCCACCACCCAGTGCGTGTGTGCCAGGCTGGCCACCACCCAGTCTGTGTGTGCCAGTCTGGCCAGCACCCAGTGTGTGTGCCAGGCTGGCCAGCACCCAGTGTGTGTGCCAGGCTGGCCAGCACCCAGTGTGTGTGTGCCAGGCTGGCTACCACCCAGTGTGTTTGTGCCAGGCTGGCCAGCACCCAGTGTGTGTGTGCCAGGCTGGCCACCACCCAGTGTGTGTGTGCCAGGCTGGCCACCACCCAGTGTGTGTGCCAGGCTGGCCACCATCCAGCGTGTGTGCCAGGCTAGCCACCACCCAGTGTGTGTGTGCCAGGCTGGCCACCACCCAGTGTGTGTGTGCCAGGCTGGCCACCACCCAGTGTGTGTGTGCCAGGCTGGCCACCACCCAGTGTGGTGGTGGTGCTGCAGCACCCCCCCCCCCCATCCACCAACCACCCGGTTATATCTGATGGTGATGATTAATGGACACTATTAACTTTTCAACCAATGAGCGCAAAGCGCTTTCCATGTGTGTTACCAACCAGTCAGATTCCCCCACTCTAATTAGGTCCAGCCTTGCTCTGTCTCTCTCTCTTCCGTCTCTCTGTGTATCCCTCTCTCTCTCTCTCTCTCTAGTCTGAAAATATTACAATGAGTTATGCCCCTTCATATATTTTTTTCCTGCCCATTTTCATCCCGTTTTGTTTACTCACAGCCTTGTCACTAAAGAATATTGATTTCCTTTCATATCCAGTTTACAGATTTCGAATTCAACATCTTGCGTCCCCGAGTCCTCGAAATATTCTTATCCAGACGCTGTTGACTTATTCAACATCTATCGAGATTTTCAGTGAGGCACCTGCTTAATTTGGACTTAATTTGGTCAACGGGTCTCTCAACTAAAGTTCACGAGGAGGTTGTGTTTCTTGGGGACAAATGAAGGAATTAATTTCTCACTAAGATAAATATCCCAAATTTGCTTCCAACAGATTGGACAAGTTGTTGATATAGATGCAGATGGACTCTTGTTTACTCCTTTGGGGGTCCTAGTTCCTAACCTCTTGACTATCCATGTGGCTCTTGTCCTACCCTTCACAGGATGGGTTTGGGGTACAATATTCAGTAGCCACTGCTGTCCAATGGATGGATATGTGGTGCTCAATAAACTAGCCACTGCAGTCCACTGGATACATATGAAGTGCACAATAAACTAGCCGCCACTACCGTCAACTGGATGGATATGAGGTGCACAACAAACTAGCGCCACTACCGTCCACTGGATGGATATGAGGTGCTCAATAAACTAGCCGCCGTCGTCTACTGCATTTATATGTGATACTCAATAAACTAGCCACTGCCGTCCACTGGATAGATATGAGGTGCACAATAAACTAGCCACTACCGTCCACTGACTGGCTATGTGACGTACAATAAACTAGCCACTATCTTCAATATGAGGGTCTATAAGGCTTGATGGTAGTGGTATAGACCAGACAAGTGATGGTAGTGGTATAGACCAGACGAGTGATGGTAGTGGTATAGACCAGACAAGTGATGGTAGTGGTATAGACCAGACAAGTGATGGTAGTGGTATAGACCAGACAAGTGATGGTAGTGGTATAGACCAGACAAGTGATGGTAGTGGTATAGACCAGACAAATGATGGTAGTGGTATAGACCAGACAAGTGATGGTAGTGGTATAGACCAGACAAGTGATGGTAGTGGTATAGACCAGACAAGTGATGGTAGTGGTATAGACCAGACAAGTGATGGTAGTGGTATAGACCAGACAAGTGATGGTAGTGGTATAGACCAGACAAGTGATGGTAGTGGTATAGACCAGACGAGTGATGGTAGTGGTATAGACCAGACAAGTGATGGTAGTGGTATAGACCAGACAAGTGATGGTAGTGGTATAGACCAGACAAGTGATGGTAGTGGTATAGACCAGACAAGTGATGGTAGTGGTATAGACCAGACAAGTGATGGTAGTGGTATAGACCAGACAAATGATGGTAGTGGTATAGACCAGACAAGTGATGGTAGTGGTATAGACCAGACAAGTGATGGTAGTGGTATAGACCAGACAAATGATGGTAGTGGTATAGACCAGACAAGTGATGGTAGTGGTATAGACCAGACAAGTGATGGTAGTGGTATAGACCAGACAAGTGATGGTAGTGGTATAGACCAGACAAGTGATGGTAGTGGTATAGACCAGACAAGTGATGGTAGTGGTATAGACCAGACGAGTGATGGTAGTGGTATAGACCAGACAAGTGATGGTAGTGGTATAGACCACACAAGTGATGGTAGTGATATAGACCAGACAAATGATGGTAGTGATATAGACCAGACAAGTGATGGTAGTGGTATAGACCAGACAAGTGATGGTAGTGGTATAGACCAGACAAGTGATGGTAGTGGTATAGACCAGACAAGTGATGGTAGTGATATAGACCAGACAAGTGATGGTAGTGGTATAGACCAGACAAGTGATGGTAGTGATATAGACCAGACAAGTGATGGTAGTGATATAGACCAGACAAGTGATGGTAGTGGTATAGACCAGACAAGTGATGGTAGTGGTATAGACCAGACAAGTGATGGTAGTGGTATAAACCAGACAAGTGATGGTAGTGGTATAGACCAGACAAGTGATGGTAGTGGTATAGACCAGACAAGTGATGGTAGTGGTATAAACCAGACAAGTGATGGTAGTGGTATAGACCAGACAAGTGATGGTAGTGGTATAGACCAGACAAGTGATGGTAGTGGTATAGACCAGACAAGTGATGGTAGTGGTATAGACCAGACAAGTAATGGTAGTGGTATAGACCAGACAAGAACATACACAGCGTAGTCAATAAAGTTATATTAAGAACACAGCATCAGGCAGACAATTATGTTCCTAGGAGTGATCGGGGAAATTCAGTTCCACAAGTTGTGTTGTCGGAAATAAGGAAGATGTCTTTAACGAGAAGTAAAAGTCATAACCTCGCCATTTTCTGGCCACGAAGAAATAACCGCAGAAGTTATCAATTTACCAATATCAAATCTAATCAAAGCAGATTGTAAAAAATAAATATTAATTAAACTTCTGTTTACAAAGTTTTGGGGGTCAGTATTTGACGAAGTCTTGTGGTCAGTCTTTGACAAAGTCTTGTGAGCGTTGGGACCACTAGAGAGAGAGAGAGAGAGAGGAGAGAGAGAGAGAGAGAGAGAGAGAGAGAGGATTAAAGGATAGCATCTGATGACGAGAACAGGAAGGTTGTCGTCTGGCGGAGGTGTGGGATGACTGGCGTGGGAGCCGCAGCTGACTCCTAAGTGCTGGGGCAGCAGGGCTCTTGATTCGAGGAACTGAAACTACCCTGTCTCCCTTGGAGGCTGGTTACCTCCCATTCCATGGGCGGAATGTGATCCATACGGGTCTAGTGCTTTCCCATAAATATTGTGCCTAGTCATGGACCGGGCCGCGGGGGCGTTGATCCCCGGAATAACCTCCAGGTAACCACTACTACAGCTGTTAATAATAATCATAACATAATAATAATAATAATAATAATAATAATAATAATAATAATAATAATAATAGCTGAGGAAAGGAGAACTCAGGAAGCGAAGATCAATAGTTGAGAAGAGAAGGTAGAGGAGCAAAACTGAGAGGAAAAGGAGGCAAAGAACCAAGAGCTAAGAAGAGGAGGCTAATGAGCTATCATCATTCTTTTCTTTCTCCAGTATTTTCCTCCACAACAGCCATCACCTGAGACTAAAAGGAGGAGGAGGAGGAGGAGGAGGAGGAGGAGGAGGAGGAGGAGGAGGAGGAGAAGGAGAAGGAGAAGGAGAAGGAGAAGGAGAAGGAGAAGGAGTAGGAGGAAGAGTGAAGATGGTCCAAAAGAAGAGGAGCAGCATCCACAGTGTTGAAGTCTGGAGCAGCATCACCTCAGTAAGAGCAGGATCTGGACCAGCCTCCGCCGCCCTGATAACCCGGGGCGGCCTGGTCCGCCTTAATCCAACACATCCCTGAGCGCTCTGCATATATTACTGAGCTCCGAGTTGCTCTTTCACGGCGAGTGATTTAAACAGTTCGGTCACAAACAAGGCCGGCGTTGTCCCGGGCACTGGGCGCTCACAAACACATGCCCTCTCTCACATGCCCTCTCTCACAGGCTGCCCTATCTTCTCCACCCCATCACCCTTCTTCCACCCCTTTTTTTTTTCATGTTTTAAATTGAATAGAAATGTGATTTATGTCTATTAGCTGCGACTGGTTTCCAGGGTTTATCTATCTACCTTAAACCCAAAGTCCCTTGTTGAAATAAGCCCCATTTAAAAACAAGCCTTGTTGCTTGAAAATAAGAATTATTATTTGAAAATAAGCCTCAATGTTTGAAAATAAGTCTTATTGGTTGATAAATAAGCTTTATTGTTTGAAAATAAGCCACAGTGTTTGATTGCATTGTCGTTAGCATAGTTTAAATCACGTAATACGCTAACTATGTATGCTGGTAACATCTGTACCTTCAGACTTAAGCCTGAATATGTTTCGTATGTTATGTATGTAATATCTATATACAAAGATAAGAAAAGAATTAGACACATGTACAATATCTGGGTATCTTTACTGTTGACGTTTCGCCAACCAGTAGCTTTATCCATACAAATTCAAGGACATAATTGAAAGAGAGTATAACTATATGCGAAAGATAAGGTTATCAGTCCCTCATCCTTCGAAAAGTATACACGGAAGAGAGTGGAAGATGAGGTAATTAGTCCCATTGTTGGTTGTATCAGTTCCCTGTCCCACACAAAAATCCCAGCCTTTCCAAATTAATGGGAGGCATAATTTTTGGGTGGAGGGGAGGTAAGAGATGGGTCAGGTTTCAATGAAACTGAATTATGGGTATTAGTTAAAAGTCTGGTATTAGTTAAACGTCTCCCTACGGTGGTGTTAGTTCAACGTCTACCTACGCTGGTGTAAGTCAAACGTCTCCCTACGCTGGTGTTAGTTCAGCGTCTACCTACGCTGGTGTAAGTCAAACGTCTTACTACGCTGGTGTCAGTTCAACGTCTACCTATGCTGGTGTAAGTTAAACGTCTCACTTCGCTGGTGTTAGTCAAATGATGTGAAATCAGCCCAGAGGAACTTTTTTTTGCCCTTTTCTTGTGATCTGGACTATTTATGTGTCTTTGTAATATTTTGACTACCACCCACACCATGGGTGTGGTGTGACCCACCCACACTATGGGTATGGTGTGACAACCACCCACACCATGGGTGTGGTGTGACCCACCCACACTATGGGTATGGTGTGACAACCACCCACACTATGGGTATGGTGTGACAACCACCCACACTATGGGCATGGTGTGACAACCACCCACACTATGGGTATGGTGTGACAACCACCCACACCATGGGTGTGGTGTGACCCACCTACACTATGGGTATGGTGTGACAACCACCCGCACTATGGGTATGGTGTGACAACCACCCACACTATGGGTATGGTGTGACAACCACCCACACTATGGGCATGGCGTGACAACCACCCACACTATGGGTATGGTGTGACAACCACCCACACTATGGGTATGGTGTGACAACCACCCACACTATGGGCATGGCGTGACAACCACCCACACTATGGGTATGGTGTGACAACCACCCACACCATGGGTGTGGTGTGACCCACCCACACTATGGGTATGGTGTGACAACCACCCACACTATGGGTATGGTGTGACAACCACCCACACTATGGGTATGGTGTGACAACCACCCACACTATGGGTATGGTGTGACAACCACCCACACTATGGGTATGGGGGATGTTGTTGTTATTGTTGTTAGTGATGACGCTTCTATAATCGCTTTTGTTTTACTGGTGATCTTTCTGTTGCTTTTGTTTTTTTATCATTTGTTATTAATTATTATTGTTGATACTTTTTTGGGGTTAGTAGATTATATATATATATATATATATATATATATATAATATATATATATATATATATATATATATATATATATATATATATATATATATATATATACCTTTGAAGAGTTTCGAGAGTTTCTTTACTCTCTGAGCCCGGCCATAGGCCAGGCTCGTCTGGAGAGAGGAATTAAATCGCTCAGGAATTCCTGTGCACTGAGCACTTGGTGCGCAGGCGTGCCAGCGTAACGCTGCTGACATACGCACACACCACTGCTGACATACGCCTGACGCCAATATCCGCGACTTCCTAATTTTCCTTTACAACCGTGTTTTATATGAGACTGACCCCTTGTGCAAGGGGGAAAGCTCCCCCTGGTGCCAGTATATCTCTTTATCCAAGGCCGCGGGGTCAACGCCCCCTCGACCTATTCTGTGACCAGGCCATAGGGGAGATAATGTCCAGAAACAATAAGACTTATCAATATAGGAGACCTGAAAAATAATATGCACATAGGAGAGACAGAAGCTTACGACGATGTTTCGGTTCGACTTGGACCATTTACAAAGTCACACTTTATAAACGATCAAGTCGGACCGAAACGCCGTCGTAAGCTACTGTCTCTCCTAAGTGAGGGTTATTTGTGTATTGTTCCAGTCACGGTATTGTGCCTTTTTGTTCTCTGTAGGAGATCTGGTCTGAGACCAGGATGTGGGGGAAGATAGTGCCCAGAAGAACTAAGACTTCCTAACCTAGAAGAGTGGAGGCAGACAGGCAGTACCCTAACTAAGAGAGAAGGCAGACAGGCAGTACCCTAACTAAGAGAGAAGGCAGACAGGCAGTATCCTAACTAAGAGAGAAGGCAGGCAGGCAGTACCCTAACTAAGAGAGAAGGCAGACAGGCAGTATCCTAACTAAGAGAGAAGGCAGACAGGCAGTACCCTAACTAAGAGAGAAGGCAGACAGGCAGTACCCTAACTAAGAGAGAAGGCAGACAGGCAGTATCCTAACTAAGAGAGAAGGCAGGCAGGCAGTACCCTAACTAAGAGAGAAGGCAGACAGGCAGTATCCTAACTAAGAGAGAAGGCAGGCAGGCAGTACCCTAACTAAGAGAGAAGGCAGGCAGGCAGTACCCTAACTAAGAGAGAAGGCAGACAGGCAGTATCCAACTAAGAAAAAGGGCAGGCGGGCAGTACCCTAACTAAGAGAGAAGGCACACAGGCATATCCAACTAAGAAGAAGGCAGACAGGCATATCCTAACTAAGAGAGAAGGCAGGCAGGCAGTACCCTAACTAAAGAAGAAGGCAGACAGGCATATCCAAAACTAAGAGAGAAGGCAGACAGGCAGTATCCTAACTAAGAGAGAACGCAGGCAGGCAGACCCTAACTAAGAGAGAAGGCACAAGCAGTTATCCAAACTAAGAGAGAAGGCAACAGGCAGTACCCTAACTAAGAGAGAAGGCGGGCAGGCAGTACCCTAACTAAGAGAAAAGGGCAACAGGCAGTACCCTAACTAAGAGGGGAGCAGGCGGGCAGTACCCTAACTAAAGAAAAGGCAGACAGGCAGTACCCTAACTAAGAAGAAGGCAGACAGGCATACCCTAACTAAGAGAGAAGCAAAACAGGCAGTACCATAACTAAGAGTGGGGGCAGGCAGGCAGTACCCTAACTAAAGAGAAGGCAGACAGGCAGTACCCTAACTAAGAGAGAAGGCAGACAGGCAGTACCCTAACCAAGAGAGAAGGCAGACAGGCAGTACCCTAAGAGAGAAGGCAGACAGGCAGTATCCTAACTAAGAGAGAAAAAGCAGACGGGCAGTACCCTAACAAAAAAGAGAAGGCAGACAGGCAGTATCCTAAGAGAGAAGCAGACGGGAATACCCTAACTAAGAGAGAAGGCAGACAGGCAGTACCCTAACTAAGAGAGAAGGCAGACAGGCAGTATCCTAACTAAGAGAGAAGGCAGACAGGCAGTACCCTAACTAAGAGAGAAGCAGACAGGCAATCCTAACTAAGAGAGAAGGCAGACAGGCAGTACCCTAACTAAGAGAGAAGGCAGACAGGCAGTACCCTAACTAAGAGAGAAAGCAGACAGGCAGTACCCTAACTAAGAGAGAAGGCAGACAGGCAGTATCCTAAGAGAGAAGGCAGACAGGAAAGTATCCAAAACTAAGAGAAAAGGCAGACAGCAGTACCCTAACTAAGAGAGAAGGCAGACAGGCAGTATCCTAAGAGAGAAGGCAGACAGGCAGTATCCTAACTAAGAGAGAAGGCAGACAGGCAGTACCCTAACTAAGAGAGAAGGCAGACAGGCAGTATCCTAAGAGAGAAGGCAGACAGGCAGTATCCTAACTAAGAGAGAAGGCAGACAGGCAGTATCCTAAGAGAGAAGGCAGACAGGCAGTACCCTAAATAAGAGAGAAGGCAGACAGACAGTACCCTAACTAAGAGAGAAGGCACACAGGCAGTATCCAAACTAAGAGAGAAGGCAGACAGGCAGTACCCTAACTAAGAGAGAAGGCAGGCAGGCAGTACCCTAACTAAGAGAGAAGGCAGACAGGCAGTATCCTAAGAGAGAAGGCAGACAGGCAGTATCCTAACTAAGAGAGAAGGCAGACAGGCAGTACCCTAACTAAGAGAGAAGGCAGGCAGGCAGTACCCTAAATAAGAGAGAAGGCAGACAGGCAGTACCCTAACTAAGAGTGGAGGCAGGCAGGCAGTACCCTAACTAAGAGAGAAGGCAGACAGGCAGTACCCTAACTAAGAGAGAAGGCAGACAGGCAGTACCCTAACTAAGAGAGAAGGCAGACAGGCAGTACCCTAACCAAGAGAGAAGGCAGACAGGCAGTACCCTAAGAGAGAAGGCAGACAGGCAGTATCCTAAGAGAGAAGGCAGACAGGCAGTATCCTAACTAAGAGAAAAGGGCAGACAGCAGTACCCTAAGAGAGAAGCGAAAGGCATATCCTAACTAAGAAGAAAGCAGACAGGCAGTACCCTAACTAAGAGAGAAGGCAGACAGGCAGTATCCTAACTAAGAGAGAAGGCAGACAGGCAGTATCCAAACTAAGAGAGAAGGCAGACAGGCAGTATCCTAACTAAGAGAGAAGGCAGGCAGGCAGTACCCTAACTAAGAGAGAAGGCACACAGGCAGTATCCAAACTAAGAGAGAAGGCAGACAGGCAGTACCCTAACTAAGAGAGAAGGCAGGCAGGCAGTACCCTAACTAAGAGAGAAGGCAGACAGGCAGTACCCTAACTAAGAGTGGAGGCAGGCAGGCAGTACCCTAACTAAGAGAGAAGGCAGACAGGCAGTACCCTAACTAAGAGAGAAGGCAGACAGGCAGTACCCTAACTAAGAGAGAAGGCAGACAGGCAGTACCCTAACCAAAGAGAAGGCAGACAGGCAGTACCCTAAGAGAGAAGGCAGACAGGCAGTATCCTAAGAGAGAAGGCAGACAGGCAGTATCCTAACTAAGAGAGAAGGCAGACAGGCAGTACTCTAACTAAGAGGGGAAGGCAGACAGGCAGTACCCTAACTAAGAGAGAAGGCAGACAGGCAGTATCCTAACTAAGAGAGAAGGCAGACAGGTAGTACCCTAACTAAGAGAGAAGGCAGACAGACAGTACCATAACTAAGAGAGAAGGCAGACAGGCAGTACCCTAACTAAGAGAGAAGGCAGACAGGCAGTATCCTAAGAGAGAAGGCAGACAGGCAGTACCCTAACTAAGAGAGAAAGCAGACAGGCAGTACCCTAACTAAGAGAGAAGGCAGACAGGCATATCCTAACTAAGAGAGAAGGGCAGACAGGTAGTACCCTAACAAGAGAGAAGGCAGACAGACAGTACCATAACTAAGAGAGAAGGCAGACAGGCAGTACCCTAACTAAGAGAGAAGGCAGACAGGCAGTATCCTAAGAGAGAAGGCAGACAGGCAGTACCCTAACTAAGAGAGAAGGCAGACAGGCAGTACCCTAACTAAGAGAGAAGGCAGACAGGCAGTACCCTAACTAAGAGAGAAGGCAGACAGGCAGTATTCTAAGAGAGAAGGCAGACAGGAAAGCACCCTAACTAAGAAGAAGGCAGACAGGCAGTACCCTAACTAAGAGAGAAGGCAGACGGGCAGCCCCCTAACTAAGAGAGAAGCAGACAGGCAGTACCCTAACTAAGAGAAGGCAACGGGCAGTACCCTAACTAAGAGAAAAGGGCAGACAGGCAGTACCCTAACTAAGAGAGAAGGCAGACAGGCAGTCCCCTAACAAGAGAGAAGCAGACAGGCAGTACCCTAACTAAGAGAAAAGGGCAGGACAGGCAGTACCCTAACTAAGAGAGAAGGCAGACAGGCAGTAACCCTAACTAAGAGAGAAGGCAGACAGGCATACCCTAACTAAGAGAGAAGGCAGACAGGCGTATCCTAACTAAGAGAGAAGGCAGACAGCAGTACCCTAAGAGAGAAGGCAGACAGCAGTACCCTAACTAAGAGAAAAGGGCAGACAGACAGTACCCTAACTAAGAGAGAAGGCAGACAGGCAGTACCCTAACTAAGAGAGAAGGCAGACAGGCAGTATCCTAACTAGAGAGAAGGCAGCAGGCAGTACCCTAACAAAGAGAAAAGGCAGACAGCAGTACCCTAACTAAGAGAGAAGGCAGACAGGCAGTACCCTAACTAAGAGAGAAGGCAGACAGGCAGTACCCTAACTAAGAGAGAAGGCAGACAGGCAAGTACCCTAACTAAGAGAGAAGGCAAACAGGCATACCCTAACTAAGAGAGAAGGCAGACAGGCATTTACCCTAACTAAGAGAGAAGGCAGACGGGCGTATCCTAACTAAGAGAGAAGGCAGACAGGCAGTACCCTAAGAGAGAAGGCAACAGGCAGTACCCTAACTAAGGAGAAGGCAACGGGCAGTATCCTAACTAAGAGAGAAGGCAGACAGGCAGTACCCTAACTAAGAGGGGAAGGCAGACAGGCAGTACCCTAACTAAGAGAGAAGGCAGACAGACAGTACCCAACTAAGAGAGAAGGAAAGACAGGCAGTACCCTAACTAAGAGAGAAGGCAGACAGGCAGTACCCTAACTAAGAGAGAAGGCAGACAGGCAGTACCCTA
>NC_069456.1:16315463-16317963 GCF_026875155.1 Cherax quadricarinatus | reverse complement strand
GTAATATGGGATACTTGTTCTAAAGTCTTTGTTTCTGCACATTCTCTACCAGACTGCCTATAGTATTGCGCTACAAATCTACGAAGTCGTTGTGTGCTGTTGCTTCGTGTTGCGTTTGTTATAGTGCTGGTGGGTTTTGCCACCTGCAAAACTTGCCCAGACTATCTCTACAATACTGCTGGTGTGTTGCTCGTTCTATTTGTATAGAGTATCCACGAACTCTTACTGTTGCACAGCTTCATGAGTGTATACGCAACAAATTAATGTTTGATTCGAGTAATATGGCGTTCCACTCTGATGTTCCTGCTAGTACAAGAGCTATTAATCGCCGATCCTCACTTCGATTCCTTCGTAATGAGGGAAGACAAACGCCGGAGCAATATGGCCACTATCCACCTGGGGCAACAGGTGGTGAATCGGAATTATCCCGGGAGGAGTCAGCTTCGTTAGCGCTTGAGTTGGCTGAACTCAATCTTGTGACGGCCAGGGAGCAATGTGCATTTCCTATGGAGGGATTTAATAAGAGAGACGAGGAGAGGAGACAATTTCGGCGTACTGTGGATGACAATTTCAGTGTTCATAAATCTGTGTTGCTAGTACCTCAGTGTTCTGATTCTGAGCTCGAGTACTTTTTCGAGTCTTTTGAAATTTAAGCTCTAGGCTTTGCGATGGTGACTCGAGCACTGGGCAGCACTGGTTCATACAGCATTATACGGTGAAGCAATTTACAGCTGGTTTGAGTGATGAAGATTTCGCTAATTACGACGTTGTAAAAGCAGCTGTACTTGGTGTATATCAGTGCATTCCTACCAAATGTAGGTGAGAATTTAAACTGAGCAAGTGTCAGTTGGGTCAGTCCCATGTGTACTTTGTTCGTAGACAATCTAAAACGTCCATTAAGTAGTACAAGTCCACTGGTGTCGTGAATTTCAGTGGGCTAGTGCAATTGGTTCTTATGGACAATCTTCTTGAGTCAGTTAGACCAGAAGTTCGGGTGTTTTAGACCATTCAATGGCAACGGCTATAAAGGCGGCTAGACTTACTGACACATTTGAGGCCAGCCACTCTTTGTCTCTTAATTTTTCTTCCCAGCAGCCAGGTATGGAGAGAGATCATCGTGGACTGATCTTTAAAATTCGTCCGAAAGTGGAAGCTGCAATTGAAAAACGACACCTGCCTCACATTCAGTAAATAACAAGAGATAAGATTCCTGAACCCGTCATCTGTTACCACTACCGTAAGCCTGGTCACAATAAGGCCAAACTTACCTCCAAGCCTGGTCGAAGACGGTTCTCACCGTGTCTCTTGCTTGCATTGCCTTACTATACATATCCTCTGTATGTTGTACATTGTTTGCTGTTTGGAGAAGGAAATATAAGCATTTATTCTGCAGCCATTTGCTCGTTCCTCGTTTTTACCATGGTGTGCAGGCCACTAGACTACACCTGCGTTCGTAATACTACCCTCCTATAGTAAGTTGGATGGTAAAGGACAACAATCCAGGGAGGGACTACTATCCTACAGTAGTGGTTGGTAGACAACCATCCAGGGAGGTACTGCCCTCCTACAGTAATGGTTGGTAGACAATCATCCAGGGAGGTACTACCCTCCTGCATTAATGATTGGTAGACAACAACCATCCAGGGAGGTACTACCCTCCTACAGTAATGGCTGGCAGACAACCATCCAGGGGGGTACTACCATCCTACAGTAATGATAGGCGGACAACAACCATCCAGGGAGGTACTACCCTCCTACAGTAATGATTGGTGGACAACAACCATCCAGGGAGGTACTACCCTCCTACAGTAATGGATGGCAGACGAACAACCATCCAGGGAGGGACTACCCTCCTACAGTAATGGTTGACAGACGAACAACCATCCAGGGAAGTACTACCGTCTTGCTAAGTGGCTGTTGATAACGTCTTTCTGTCTCATGAGCAGGTAAATCTTTCTGTCTCGTGAACACGTAAGATGACAGGTAAATCTTACAGAATTATACGTACATTCGGTACACAATTAGCTCTTCTGTCTTAACAGTTCAACAGAATGGGACTGTGTGTGTCAGAGAGAGAGAGAGAGAGAGAGAGAGAGAGAGAGAGAGAGAGAGAGAGAGAGAGAGAGAGAGAGAGAGAGACAGAGAGAGAGAGAGAGAGAGAGAGACACAGAGAGAGAGAGAGAGAGAGAGAGAGAGAGAGAGAGAGAGAGAGAGAGAGAGAGAGAGAGAGAGAGAGACAGACAGAGAGAGCTAAAGCCGTAGTAGTCATACAGAGCAATGTGACACTGACAGATTTAGCCCTTCCCCATGAATAAATAAAATAATAATAATAATAATAATAATAATAATATTAATAATAAATTTACTCGCACAGTCATACACCATATTTTTATGCAATCCCAGAGCTAAGGGAAATGTCCTGCAAAGAAAGGTTAAGGGAAATTGGCCTGACAACACTGAAGGACAGAAGGGTCAGGGGAGACATGATAACGACATATAA
>NC_069456.1:16232963-16312963 GCF_026875155.1 Cherax quadricarinatus | reverse complement strand
ACGCTCACGCACGCTTGCAATAACACGCTCACGCACGCTTGCAGTAACACGCTCACGCACGCTTGCAATAACACGCTCACGCACGCTTGCAATAACACGCTCCACACGCTTGCAACAACACGCTCACGCACCTTGCAACAACACGCTCACGCACTCTTGCAATAACACGCTCACGCACGCTTGCAACAACACGCTCACGCACTCTTGCAACAACACGCTCACGCACTCTTGCAATAACACGCTCACACACGCTTTCAACAACACGCTCACACACGCTTGCAACAACACGCTCACGCACGCTTGCAACAACACGCTCACGCACTCTTGCAATAACACGCTCACGCACGCTTGCAACAACACGCTCACGCACGCTTGCAACAACACGCTCACGCACTCTTGCAATAACACGCTCACGCACGCTTGCAACAACACGCTCACGCACGCTTGCAACAACACGCTCACGCACTCTTGCAATAACACGCTCACGCACGCTTGCAACACGCTCACGCACACTTGCAACAACACGCTCACGCACTCTTGCAATAACACGCTCACACACGCTTGCAATAACATCACAGTAAACAGCTGATGTCACAATACGCAGAACAACCACTGTGAAAAAATAAGTTCACTATTTTTTCACAGTTTATATACACTGAAATATGTACACAAAGTATATACGAAGTATATACGCCTGGAAATATACTCTCCTCGTTGTATATATACACGAGGAGAGTGTATACCTAGTGGGGGAAATGAGTCACTGAACGTAGCCCCGGACTCGTGATCTGACACACTGAAGATTTTCCTGATCGCAAATGACGGGCTGCTACCCCTTTCTTTTTCGCATTATATAAAGCTGGGTTTGCTACTGACCAGGACCACGGTTCGAGCCCTCCCTCCATTATCCTATTTATCCATCGACAGTCGTTTATTACGACTTTAGTATACTGATAATTAAAGCTTTTCGGTAGCTGACGGTAAGAGTTAACAGACGCGAGGGTCATTAAGGTTGGATATCACCGGCTAATACCTAAAGTATTGATTAAAGTCAACTCTTTGTATATATATATATATATATATATATATATATATATATATATATATATATATATATATATATATATATATATATATATATATACTTGAAATATATACCTCTCATGTTTAATATAAGATATATATATACCTCATGCTAACGATATTAATAATAATAATAGTAGTAATTATAAGAGTCATTAAGGCAGGTGAATGTATTAATTAAACAACATATGGGAAAAGTGTTAAGTTATCCTCGCTAAGTTAGATTTATGGGATGTGATGTGTGTGTGTGTGTGTGTGTGTGTGTGTGTGTGTGTGTGTGTGTGTGTGTGTGTGTGGGTGTGGTGTGTGTGTGTGTGTGTGTGTGTGTGTGTGTGTGTAAGGTCGTGTTATGTTCCACAACAACACAACAACAACATAATAATAATAATATTAATAATAATAATAAGTATAATAATAAATAATAATAATAATAATAATAATCGGCTCATAATACAAAAATATGAAGCGTATATTATAAGTTATTTCATCTTCTGCAGATGTCAGAGAGAGAGAGAGAGAGAGAGAGAGAGAAGAGAGAGAGAGAGAGAGAGAGAGAGAGAGAGAGAGAGAGAGAATCTTTCTACTTCCTATCTGCCTTCTCTCTCTCTCTTTCCTCAAAGTCTCATCTCCTCTATACATCCATTTTGATGAGTCTTCCACTTCTGCTCTTAGATTTATTATCTTTCCCTCCCTCCCTTTCCTCTTCCGTTTCTTCTGTAATGTAGACTAGTTGAAATTACATAAAAATACCCTAGTTACACATCTTTCTTCTGTTCCTTCTTCATCTACTTCCTCTTCTTCTTCTTCTTCTACTTCTTCTCCTTCTACTTCTTTCTTTTTTATCTTCAGGATACGTGCAGCTTTCTCAAAGGCTCCTTTTCTTGTTTCATTGGTGTGTCTGCCTGTCTGCAGGAGCAAGCCTGGTGCTCCTCAACGGTACGTGGAGCTCTCATGAGCAAGCCTGGTGCTCCTCAACGGTACGTGGAGCTCTCATGAGCAAGCCTGGTGCTCCTCAACGGTACGTGGAGCTCTCATGAACTAGCCTGGTGCTCCTCAACGGTACGTGGAGCTCTCATGAGCTAGCCTGGTGCTCCTCAACGGTACGTGGAGCTCTCATGAGCTAGCCTGGTGCTCCTCAACGGTACGTGGAGCTCTCATGAGCAAGCCTGGTGCTCCTCAACGGTACGTGGAGCTCTAATGATAAATACGATAGCGGGGACGCCCCCAGAAATTCCGCAAAAAGTGGCAGACACACACACACATGTTTAACATAACTCTTAAGAGATGGCAGATGACAGCTCTGCCCAGGAGTAGGCGACTCCCCAAGCTTCTGTACATTCTCTATAACTTGCCGATTTTTTCGCCCATCTTTTGACAAAATTATACGGGTTTATGTTAAAACACCTCGTATATATCTCGACAAGTTTGGTGGTTCTTATAAAAGCCGGGCGAGTGAGTTAAACCAAGCTTAAAGCCAGTCTCTTTAAAAAAAGAAAAGACTTTTAACAAGCGAACATTTAAGCCACTGTGTGCCTTAATATACTGACTGACTGAGAGCAACACTCCTGGCTAATTGAGTCGTTTTACCCAGAAAATAATATCGCCTTCATTAAAGGTTTTGCTAATCAGTTTCTGGTGTTATAAACAGCGCACAACGATTTAATATCCTTCCCTCCGTCCCCCCTTCGCTAGAGGCAAAGCCATGAAAGTAACTAATATGATATACGAGGCTCACTTAAGAGGAAGAGCTGGCTGGTCTACCATAAGATATGATACTCAAGGAATCTTGGCATGGACGTCTTCTGTGACACTTGTTTTTCATTACGTCTCAGCCTTTTTTACTCTGTTATATAAAAGGTTTTGCTATATTTAAAGCTACCTCGCTGAAACATAAAAGCTATATATATAATATACTGTAGCAAATGAATTATAGTTAGCCCTGAATCTATTTATATAGCGACCTGAAACCGATGTAAATATAAAGTCTGGCAGTGTGGGTGACTTCAGTAAGCTGGTGATGTCGTGCAATGTTTAAATGGGTGTTAAAACGATACAGAGAGAGGCCTTCAGGACCAGCATCACTTTCCACACACATTACTGAACACTAAACACTTGCTGCCTACCAGCTGGTGGGTCGCTGGGACGCGCGTTCTTCACTTTGCTTGCGTTTGACTTTTGTCTTGTGGTGTGAAGCTACTGAGTCAGCTATTGCCTGTTGTGTGTATTCGCCTATATGTGGTTGCAGGGGTCGATTCATAGCTCCTGGTCCCTTCTCCACTATGCTGGTCCTTACTGGGTTCAGTCTCTCCCGTCTTGAAGGACTTTATCATATGTCCTCTTAAAGGTATATATGGATCCTGCCTCCACCACTTCATTCTCCGGGTCGTGTTTGTTTGTTTGTGTGTGTGTGTTCACATATTTGTGGTTGCAGGGGGGGAGGAGTGGAGTCTCGGCTCCTGGCCCTGCCTCTCAAACTGGTTGCTAATAGCTTTACTCCTTCGGCTTCGTGATCCCTGTTATACCTGTTCTTAAAGCTGTGTATGGATCCTGCCTCTACGTCTTGGCTGTCTATTTCGTTCCACTCTGAGAACGAAGAAATATTCCCCAATATCCCTGAGGGAGCGCTAAACACGTAGGGGTCATACAGTGCCTGGTGGGGTAGGGAGGAATGAAAGGCGATGTGCTTGGTAATTTGCTGACCCCGAAATCCTCCTTGAGCGAGGCTTGCGGCCTATATTCCCCGAGCCCGTACTGTTTCTGGTCTTTGCCGCTTCCCATTTTTCAAAATCATTCATTTTCTGGCGTCACATTCCAATAAGCAATTGTCAGAGAACCTTCAGTTTATCCATGTTCGTTTCCTTGTCTTCTCTTGTTCTTGTTTTCCTCGCTGATTAACATCACAGACGAACAGAAATACACAAGACTATTCCTTCACGCATGTCGCTCACGTACACCAGAAATAGTGCAGGTCACAGCACTGATCCTCGTGGAACCCCACCTGTCACTCTTGTCCATTCTGAGACCACTTCCTGTACAGTCATTGTTCGTTTGATTCCCATTAGGTATTCCTTGTTCCTTGATCTATTGCAGTGCCTACCCTCTTACTCCTGCCTGCTCTGCTAACTTATGCCCCAGTCTTCTGTGAGGTACTGTGCCAAAAGCCTTCTTGAAGTCCAAGAATATATACAGTCCGCCCATATCTCTCACTTGCCACACTTCTGCTTTCTTATCATGGTGCTCAGGCAAGTTTGTGGGACAGGATTTTACCGATCTTTAAAGTCGTGCTGGTTGTTATTTATGAAGCTGCTCCTTTCCAGGTATTCCCACCAGTCTTCTGATAGTCCTCTCCATAACAGAGCAAAACAAGACAATGATGGCGGACTACCTACATACAAGACTCTCATAGGCTTGGATAACGACTAACATAGTGATAATTAACAGTGCTAATTGCCGATCTAACCTTCCCTGGCTAGGGCAATTAGCTTGGCTACTAACAATCGTAGCCTCCACTAGCAAGGTTGCCAACAATCATAGCCTACACTAGCGACTCAGCGAGACTAACAACCGTAGCTTCCACTGGAGAGGCTACCGACAATCATAGCCAACATAGCGACTCAGCGAGACTAACAACCGCAGCCTCCGCCGGAGAGGCTACCGACAATCATAAACTCTACTAGCGAGGTTAACAACAATCATAGCCTAACTAGCGACACTAAAAGTCATAGCATCCATAGCGAGGCTACCAACAATCATAGCCTCCACCAGCAAGACTAACAACAATCATAGCCTCCACCAGCAAGACTAACAACAATCATAGCCTCCACCAGCAAGACTAACAACAATCATAGCCTCCATCAGCAAGACTAACAACAATCATAGCCTACACCAGCAAGACTAACAACAATCATAGCCTACACCAGCAAGACTAACAACAATCATAGCCTACACCAGCAAGACTAACAACAATCATAGCCTCCACCAGCAAGACTAACAACAATCATAGCCTACACCAGCAAGACTAACAACAATCATAGCCTCCACCAGCAAGACTAACAACAATCATAGCCTCCATCAGCAAGACTAACAACAATCATAGCCTACACCAGCAAGACTAACAACAATCATAGCCTACACCAGCAAGACTAACAACAATCATAGCCTACACCAGCAACACTAACAACAATCATAGCCTACACCAGCAACACTAACAACAATCATAGCCTCCACCAGCAAGACTAACAACAATCATAGCCTCCACCAGCAAGACTAACAACAATCATAGCCTCCATCAGCAAGACTAACAACAATCATAGCCTACACCAGCAAGACTAACAACAATCATAGCCTACACCAGCAAGACTAACAACAATCATAGCCTACACCAGCAACACTAACAACAATCATAGCCTACACCAGCAACACTAACAACAATCATAGCCTACACCAGCAACACTAACAACAATCATAGCCTACACCAGCAAGACTAACAACAATCATAGCCTCCACCAGCAAGACTAACAACAATCATAGCCTCCATCAGCAAGACTAACAACAATCATAGCCTACACTAGCAAGACTAACAACAATCATAGCCTCCATCAGCAAGACTAACAACAATCATAGCCTACACCAGCAAGACTAACAACAATCATAGCCTACACCAGCAAGACTAACAACAATCATAGCCTCCACCAGCAAGACTAACAACAATCATAGCCTACACCAGCAAGACTAACAACAATCATAGCCTACACTAGGAAGACTAACAACAATCATAGCCTCCATCAGCAAGACTAACAACAATCATAGCCTACACCAGCAAGACTAACAACAATCATAGCCTACACCAGCAAGACTAACAACAATCATAGCCTCCATCAGCAAGACTAACAACAATCATAGCCTACACCAGCAAGACTAACAACAATCATAGCCTACACTAGCTACAAAGACAGACTAACACAGACCATGTAACCAAATCAAGCAAGCAACAGACATGTTTTCTTATAAGATAAACAAATAGACATAATCCCAGACACTCTTGTGTAAATATTGGGGCAGAGAAAGTGTGGAAGGAGAGGACAGAAAAAATTGAGAGACACCAATAAATTTGGTAATAATTCCTTTGTTTCTTTTGAAGTTATTTTTGCGTTCTGTTGCAGCATGTGATCGTTCGAAACGTTGCCGGATCAGTTTCTTTTAATTATGAGGCAAAGCTTTTTCCTTCTATACAGAGTATATGAGAGAGAGAGAGAGAGAGAGAGAGAGAGAGAGAGAGAGAGAGAAGAGAGAGAGAGAGAGAGAGAGAGAGAGAGAGAGAGAGAGAGAGAGAGAGAGAGAAATGCCTTCACACGGAACCTTTACTGGCAACGTTTCGCCAGTAAAGGAAAATAAGGAATTAAATCCTTTCTCTAAATAAGGAATTAAATCCAGTCTCTAAATAAGGAGTTAAATCCTGTCTCTAAATAAGGAATTAAATTCTGTCTCTAAATAAGGAATTAAATCCTGTCTCTAAACAAGGAATTAAATCCTGTCTCTAAACAAGGAATTAAATCCTGTCTCTAAATAAGGAATTAAATCCTTTCTCTAAATAAGGAATTAAATCCTGTCTCTAAATAAGGAATTAAATCCTGTCTCTAAACAAGGAATTAAATCCTGTCTCTAAATAAGGAATTAAATCCTGTCTCTAAACAAGGAATTAAATTCTGTCTCTAAATAAGGAATTAAATCCTGTCTCTAAATAAGGAATTAAATCCTCTCTCTAAATAAGGAATTAAATCCTGTCTCTAAATAAGGAATTAAATCCTGTCTCTAAATAAGGAATTAAATCCTGTCTCTAAATAAGGAATTAAATCCTGTCTCTAAACAAGGAATTAAATCCTGTCTCTAAATAAGGAATTAAATCCTGTCTCTAAATAAGGAATTAAATCCTGTCTCTAAACAAGGAATTAAATTCTATCTGTAAATAAGGAATTAAATCCTGTCTCTAAATAAGGAATTAAATCCTGTCTCTAAATAAGGAATTAAATCCTGTCTCTAAATAAGGAATTAAATCCTGTCTCTAAATAAGGAATTAAATCCTGTCTCTAAATAAGGAATTAAATCCTGTCTCTAAATAAGGAATTAATCCTGTCTCTAAATAAGGAATTAAATCTTGTCTCTAAATAAGGAATTAAATCCTGTCTCTAAATAAGGAATTAAATCCTGTCTCTAAATAAGGAATTAAATCCTGTCTCTAAATAAGGAATTAAATCCTCTCTCTAAATAAGGAATTAAATCCTGTCTCTAAATAAGGAATTAAATCCTGTCTCTAAATAAGGAATTAAATCCTGTCTCTAAATAAGGAATTAAATCCTGTCTCTAAATAAGGAATTAAATCCTGTCTCTAAATAGGAATTAAATCCTGTCTCTAAATAAGGAATTAAATCCTGTCTCTAAATAAGTGATTAATCAAATTTACTTTCAGTGAAGTGTTTTATTTTTTTTTAAATTTTAGTCATAAGCTTATTAATACAGAGCGAAATTATGTGATTTACCTGTGAACGGGCCGCGGGGGGGTCAACGCCCCCTGCGACCCGTGTCCCAGGCTGATCAGCCTCTTGTGACAGATACTTCTTCAGTTTCCCTTCGAAAAATTTTTTTTTTACCTTTTTCTTGTAAGACTTTTGAGGATTTTGAAGATCTTCAACGGTATCAACCAGGCTGTGAGGGTTATATGGGACAGCGGGACAGCAACAGCCTGGTTGCCCAGGCTAACACTAGACGAGCCTGACCCATGGCCGGGCTCCGGGAGTAGATTCTCGGAACTCATCAAAGGTATATCAAAGGTAAAGGTATGTAATCAATTAACTCTCTATTTGCTTTGAATCATTAAACTGGATAATACACGAAAGTTCTTATTCAAGATGGAAGCAGATAGTTCTTAGTAGTCTGTGTGGACGTACAAGTTCTTATATCACTCTGTGTTTATATACAGAGTGGGTGTATATCTCTCTGTGTTTATATACAGAGTGGGTGTATATCTCTCAGTGTTTATATACAGAGTGGGAGTATATCTCTCAGTGTTTATATACAGAGTGGGTGTATATCTCTCTGTGTTTATATACAGAGTGGGTGTATATCTCTCTGTGTTTATATACAGAGTGGGTGTATATCTCTCTGTGTTTACATACAGAGTGGGTGTATATCTCTCTGTGTTTATATACAGAGTGGGTGTATATCTCTCTGTGTTTATATACAGAGTGGGTGTATATCTCTCAGTGTTTATATACAGAGTGGGTGTATATCTCTCAGTGTTTATATACAGAGTGGGTGTATATCTCTCAGTGTTTATATACAGAGTGAGTGTATATCTCTCAGTGTTTATATACAGAGTGGGTGTATATCTCTCAGTGTTTATATACAGAGTGAGTGTATATCTCTCAGTGTTTATATACAGAGTGGGTGTATATCTCTCAGTGTTTATATGCAGAGTGGGTGTATATCTCTCTCAGTGTTTATATACAGAGTGGGTGTATATCTCTCAGTGTTTATATACAGAGTGGGTGTATATCTCTCAGTGTTTATATGCAGAGTGGGTGTATATCTCTCTCAGTGTTTATATACAGAGTGGGTGTATATCTCTCAGTGTTTATATACAGAGTGGGTGTATATCTCTCAGTGTTTATATACAGAGTGGGAGTATATCTCTCAGTGTTTATATACAGAGTGGGTGTATATCTCTCAGCGTTTATAAATAGAGTGGGTGTATATCTCTCAGTGTTTATATACAGAGTGGGAGTGTGTATCTCAACAAAAATACACCGAGGTGTGTATTTCTCAGGCACTGAAGTATTCTCGACTTGTGGTAGACAGAAGACGTGCAGGCCATGGTGTAGTAGATAGGCTTTAAACCAGGTTAATCAACCAGCTGCGTCGGTCTAATAAGCAGTCAACCTGCACTCTAGTCCCCATTGTCTTATTAACCCTCCACATCACTCCCACACCCCACCAACTCACTCCCACACCCCACCAACTCACTCCCACACCCCACCAACTCACTCCCACACCCCACCAACTCACTCCCACACCCCACCAACTCACTCCCACACCCCACCAACTCACTCCCACACCCCACCAACTCACTCCCACACCCCACCAACTCACTCCCACACCCCAGCAACCCGACACCTCCCTCAGTAGTCGGCACTACTTTTTTCCCGAGTTATTAACACTAATTTTTTTCCCTTCCTTCAAAGGGTGTATATCGTATTTTCTCCCCTCCTTCCTTCCCTCTGTCTTCTTCCCCCTCCCTTCTTCCTACTCCCCTCTTCCCCTCGCTACTGTTATTTTAATTACATTTCCATTTTTCTCAATTACAAACACCAGCTCTGTCCTACTTCCCCTCACAAATATTTTTTTCCCCTTATCTACACAATTTTCCCCTCGTTTTGTAACCTAAGTTTCTTTTACCTCGATGTTAACGACGAGATCTTGATCCAAGGGATACATGTTGCCCGTCTCTTTGTCCCAATCTGCCTTACATTTCCCTACAGATTTAGCGCTTCCATTTATATTAATATTCCCCTCGTTTTTACCCCTCGTCTCTTCCTCCTCTTCAGTGAAGCATATCTCAGAGGGGTGGGCGTGAGCGTGGGCGTGGTGTTGACTTTCCATTATGCGACGCGGGTGGGTGGTGGGCAGGAGTGGGCGGGCGGCCCACCCTCCTGAAGATTCCCCGATGGCTTTGCCAGAATCGGCGGTGGGCGGCAGGTGGGTGGAGCAAGATGGGCGGTGAGTTGAGTGTGGGTGGTGGATTGGCGGTGGGTGAAGGGTGGGTGGTGGATTGGCGGTGGGTGGTGGGTGGGTGGTGGATGGGCGGTGGGTGTAGGGTGGGTGGTGGATGGGCGGTGGGTGAAGGATGGGTTTAGGGTGGGTGGTGGATTGGCGGTGGGTGGAGGGTGGGTGGTGGATTGGCGGTGGGTGGAGAGTGGGCGGTGGATGGGCGGTGGGTGTAGGGTGGGTGGTGGATGGGCGGTGACTGAAGGGTGGGTGGAGGGTGGTGCAGGGTGGGTGGTGGACGGGCGGTGAGAGGTAGGTGGATGGACAGTGAATGTTAAGCAGTGGATAACTTTCAGTGTGGTAAGTGGTGAATAGATGGTGCAGGTGGTGCAGGTGGTGTAGGTGGTGTAGGTGGTGCAGGTGGTGTAAGTGGTCTTTGGTCTTTGCACCAACTAAGAAGGCAAGAAGACATGTGTAAGGAATAAACACGAGGAATACCTCCCTACAAGGAATGCCCATAAGGAACACCTCCCTACAAGGAATACCCATGAGGAATACTTTGAGGTAAATCCCCTAGTGAGGTCTATAAGTAACACGTTCCTAGCAGGTTATTACAGAAGGCAGAGAAGTATTATTCGGAATATTTCCCACAGGGAGATATTCCTCTTCCTACATAAGCAGTCATACAGGGATTTAGAACGGGAAGATCATAGTTGTCACGGCTACTAAAACCACTATGACGGAATTACACAGGCGTCCTAAAAAAAAAAAAAAAAACGCACAGGTTTATGCGAAGGCATCTGACAAATGCGATCTTGGAGGGATTTCACATAAACTGAGAGGGATACTCATAACGGGGAAAAGAAGGCAAATGGATTTTTTAGTTTCTAACAAGCGGAACGCAAAGAGTAGTAGCAAACAGAGCAAAATCCAGCATTAGCAAAGTAAAGAGTTGAGTACCCTAAGGTACGGTCCTGGTGCCTCTGCTGTTCCTTACCCTCGTATCATAAATAAAAACACTATCCACAGTTTAGTATCATCACTTGTTGATGGTACCAAAATAAGCATTAAAATCACCTCGGTAACAGACACGGAAAAAATGCAAATAGATATGAACCAAGTTTTCCAGCGGGCAGTGGAGAATAACTTGACGTTTAATGGTGACAAGTTCCAGTTGATTAACTTACTCACGAAATCGTAGTGACACGATTGCTTAGATATGGAAAGAATGAAGAGCTCAAGATACTGTAACCAAACGCAAGATCACGAAATACAACGAAACATCTCGCTGTAATATGTCTGGTGACAGTTCTTTCTAGGAACACAGGGAGGCAAATATCACGACAGCCTGGAAGATGACGGAGTGCATAATGAGAACTTTCAAAACAACAGTAATAGTGCCAAGAGTGCCAACAGTGACACTTTCCAAAGCACAAGAAAGTACAAGAAATAACAGGGCAGTGAAATGAAAACACACACACACACAGGTGAGAGAAACAGGAGAGTAAATGTAAGGAATGAGAGACAGGAAAAGACAAGAAAAGAAAGAGGAACTGAAGAGGAATAGAGAGAACAAAGAAGTAATAAAGAGGGAAATAAATGAGAGGAAGATGGAATTAATGAGATTATTATTATTATTATTATATTTATTATTATACAGTATAAGGAAAAATAATCAGGATTGATCCTAGGAGAAGGCAAGCGTGTCCAATTCCTTGGATCAAGTGCTTTATAGCAATGCTCTTGAAAGAAGAGTTAAGCGATGAAGAGAAAGGAGAAGGGTAGACGAAATGGCAATTAGAAACAGGGGAAAAATGGCCGTGTCTTCCCTCTCTCTAAGATTGTTACCCCTCGCTAATTGGCACTGTGTTTACAAGGGTCAAATTGGTAGTTATCCTGGAGAGTCAAAATGACCCGGAAATTAGTTGTTTACCATATTTTTTTTCGTAATCTCAAAAGTGGGAGGATTTTTGAGTGATTTATTAGAGGGCGAGAGAAAGTGAGGGGGAAAGCAAAGGGAAAAGTGAAAGTAAGAGGAAAGTTGGGAGAAAGTTAGGGGGGAAATGAAAGGGAAAGTGGGGAGACAGTTGGGGAAAGTGAAGAGAAAGTGGGGAAAATTATTGAAAAATGAGAAAGTGAGGAGAAATTGAGGGGAAATTGAGTAGAAAGTGAGGGGAAAAGAGAGGGAAAAGTGAAAGTAGGCAAGGACACAAGTTGGAAGAGAGGAGTATAAGAAAAGTGCTGCAGCACTTGGGTATCTTCAGAGGGGAAACTTGATAAAGTCGCCCAAACTGAGTCCCTGATGAGCCGGGCTGTGGTGTACACACGCTGGTCTGCTTGTGACTGTCACCAACAGCCTGGATGATCAGGCAGGTATCCCTGGAGGGCCCTTGAATTGTGTTTAGATTTACGTCTTGTTTTGTATATTTAGCAATGTTTCTCTCCAGTTATCTTTCTTGTTTTATGACTTATTAGCTTTCCTTTGCCTTTTTCCATCTTTCCTTCTCTTTTTTCCCCTCATTCCATCTCCCCTCTTTCCATGAATTGTTTTTTGTTCCCACAGTGTAGCCACACAGTGTAAGTGTTCCCACAGTGTAGCTATTATGCAGTACAGTGTAGCCACACAGTGTAAGTGTCCCCACAGTGTAGCTATTATATAGTACAGTGTAGCCACACAGTGTAAGTGTTCCCACAGTGTAGCTATTATACAGTACAGTGTAGCCACACAGTGTAAGTGTTCCCACAGTGTAGCTATTATATAGTACAGTGTAGCCACAGAGTGTAAGTGTTCCCACAGTGTAGCTATTATATAGCACACTGTAGCCACACAGTGTAAGTGTTCCCACAGTGTAGCTATTATACAGTACAGTGTAGCCACACAGTGTAAGTGTCCCCACAGTGTAGCTATTATATAGTACACTGTAGCCACACAGTGTAAGTGTTCCCACAGTGTAGCTATTATATAGTACAGTGTAGCCACACAGTGTAAGTGTTCCCACAGTGTAGCTATTATACAGTACAGTGTAGCCACACAGTGTAAGTGTTCCCACAGTGTAGCTATTATACAGTACAGTGTAGCCACACAGTGTAAGTGTTCCCACAGTGTAGCTATTATATAGCACACTGTAGCCACACAGTGTAAGTGTTCCCACAGTGTAGCTATTATACAGTACAGTGTAGCCACACAGTGTAAGAGTCCCCACAGTGTAGCTATTATATAGCACACTGTAGCCACACAGTGTAAGTGTTCCCACAGTGTAGCTATTATATAGTACAGTGTAGCCACACAGTGTAAGTGTTCCCACAGTGTAGCTATTATACAGTACAGTGTAGCCACACAGTGTAAGTGTCCCCAAAGTGTAGCTATTATATAGCACAGTGTAGCCACACAGTGTAAGTGTTCCCACAGTGTAACTATTATATAGTACAGTGTAGCCACACAGTGTAAGTGTTCCCACAGTGTAACTATTATACAGTACAGTGTAGCCACACAGTGTAAGTGTCCCCAAAGTGTAGCTATTATATAGCACAGTGTAGCCACACAGTGTAAGTGTTCCCACAGTGTAGCTATTATATAGTACAGTGTAGCCACACAGTGTAAGTGTTCCCACAGTGTAGCTATTATACAGTACAGTGTAGCCACACAGTGTAAGTGTCCCCAAAGTGTAGCTATTATATAGCACAGTGTAGCCACACAGTGTAAGTGTTCCCACAGTGTAACTATTATATAGTACAGTGTAGCCACACAGTGTAAGTGTTCCCACAGTGTAACTATTATACAGTACAGTGTAGCCACACAGTGTAAGTGTCCCCAAAGTGTAGCTATTATATAGCACAGTGTAGCCACACAGTGTAAGTGTTCCCACAGTGTAACTATTATATAGTACAGTGTAGCCACACAGTGTAAGTGTTCCCACAGTGTAACTATTATATAGTACAGTGTAGCCACACAGTGTAAGTGTCCCCACAGTGTATATATTATACAGTACAGTGTAGCCACACAGTGTAAGTGTCCCCACAGTGTAACTATTATATAGTACAGTGTAGCCACACAGTGTAAGTGTTCCCACAGTGTAACTATTATATAGTACAGTGTAGCCACACAGTGTAAGTGTCCCCACAGTGTAACTATTATACAGTACAGTGTAGCCACACAGTGTAAGTGTTCCCACAGTGTAGCTATTATATAGTACAATGTAGCCACACAGTGTAAGTGTTCCCACAGTGTAACTATTATACAGTACAGTGTAGCCCCACAGTGTAAGTGTTCCCACAGTGTAGCTATTATATAGTACAGTGTAGCCACACAGTGTAAGTGTTCCCACAGTGTAACTATTATACAGTACAGTGTAGCCACACAGTGTAAGTGTCCCCACAGTGTAACTATTATATAGTACAGTGTAGCCACACAGTGTAAGTGTTCCCACAGTGTAACTATTATACAGTACAGTGTAGCCACACAGTGTAAGTGCCCCCACAGTGTAACTATTATATAGTACAGTGTAGCCACACAGTGTAAGTGTTCCCACAGTGTAACTATTATAAAGTACAGTGTAGCCACACAGTGTAAGTGTTCCCACAGTGTAACTATTATATAGTACAGTGTAGCCACACAGTGTAAGTGTTCCCACAGTGTAACTATTATACAGTACAGTGTAGCCACACAGTGTAAGTGTCCCCACAGTGTAGCTATTATATAGTACAGTGTAGCCACACAGTGTAAGTGTTCCCACAGTGTAGCTATTATACAGTACAGTGTAGCCACACAGTGTAAGTGTTCCCACAGTGTAACTATTATATAGTACAGTGTAGCCACACAGTGTAAGTGTTCCCACAGTGTAACTATTATATAGTACAGTGTAGCCACACAGTGTAAGTGTTCCCACAGTGTAACTATTATATAGTACAGTGTAGCCACACAGTGTAAGTGTTCCCACAGTGTAGCTATTATATAGTACAGTGTAGCCACACAGTGTAAGTGTTCCCACAGTGTAACTATTATATAGCACAGTTTAGCCACACAGTGTAAGTGTTCCCACAGTGTAGCTATTATATAGCACAGTGTAGCCACACAGTGTAAGTGTCCCCACAGTGTAGCTATTATATAGTACAGTGTAGCCACACAGTGTAAGTGTTCCCACAGTGTAGCTATTATATAGTACAGTGTAGCCACACAGTGTAAGTGTTCCCACAGTGTAGCTATTATACAGTACAGTGTAGCCACACAGTGTGTGTGTTCCCACAGTGTAACTATTATACAGTACAGTGTAGCCACACAGTGTAAGTGTCCCCACAGTGTAGCTATTATACAGTACAGTGTAGCCACACAGTGTAAGTGTCCCCACAGTGTAACTATTATATAGTACAGTGTAGCCAGTGTATGTTCCCACAGGGAAACTGTCATATAGAATTCTCTTCAACTCGCTTGTTCTCTCTAGGCTGGAATACTGCTGTACACTAACTGCCCCCTGCAAGGTAGGGGAAATTGCTGACCTGGAGAGTGTACAAAGAATTTTCACGGCACATATAAGTACGATACGGCACCTAAATTACTGGGAACGGTTGAAGGCCCTTGGTCTGTATTCCCTGGGGCGCAGGCGAGAGAGATACATAATAATATACACTTGGAAAATCCTAGAGGAATTAGTACCAAACTTGCACACGAAAATTACTCCCTGTGAGAGCAAAAGACTCGGCATGAGATGCAACATTCCTCCAATGAAAAGCAGGGGCGCCACGAGTACGCTGAGAGACAACAAAATAAGTGTCCGGGTCCCAAGACTGCTCAGCTGCCTCCCACCATACATAAGAGGCATTACCAGTAGACCCCTGGCTGTCTTCAATAGGCACTGAACAGGCACCTAAAGTCAGTACCTGACCAACCGGGCTGTGGTTCGTACGTCAGTTTGCGTGTGGCCAGCAGTAACAGCCTAGTTGATCTGTATACAATTTTGATTATTAAAAAAATCCACCTCATTCTTCCCCTCTCTATATTAACCATAACCCCTCACTTGTCAGCCTCCCCCCCTATCATACTTCGTCCCCTCCCCTCACCCCTTCCCCTCAGACTATCACGCACGTTGATACTACCTCAGCCTCAAGGGGTAATCCCTTTCACTCTAAATGCTTCTTTCCCCTCAGTACTCTGGCTCCTAAACTTTCCCCCTCGTCTTCTTGGGTCTTCCCCTTTAGCTCCTAATTCCTCCTCTCAGGGTTATTACACGCCTTCAAGGGTTTATACACGCCTTCAAGGGTTTATACATGCCCTCAAGGTTTTGTACACTCACTCAAGGGTTTATACATGCCCTCAAGGGTTTATACACGCCCTCAAGGGTTTATACACGCCCTCAAGGGTTTATACATGCCCTCAAGGGTTTATACACGCCCTCAAGGGTTTATACAAGCCTTCAATGGTTTATACACTCTTTCGAGGGTTAATACACGCCGTCAAGAGTTTATACACGCCCTCAAGGGTTTATACAAGCCTTCAAGGGTTTATACACGCCCTCAAGGGTTTATACATGCCCTCAAGGATTTATACATGCCCTCAAGGGTTTATACAAGCCTTCAAGGGTTTATACACTCTTTCGAGGGTTAATACACGCCTTCAGGGATTTATACACGCCTTCAAGGTTTTATACACGCCTCCTCCTCTCTACTTAGCCCTCATCTCTAACCTATTTCCCCTCTTCCTCTCTCTCTCTCTCTCTTTACACCCTTTCCTCAGACTTGTTCCCCTCCCTCTCCCCTTGCACTAAATCCTCCCACAAACCATCCTTCCTCATTTTTCCCCTCAAACCTCTCCCCTCTCTCGCGTTCCAACCCCCCTCCTCCCCCTCACTATTACATTTAAATCCCTCCACACCCCCTCCCTCCGCCAACCCGGAATTAATGCGTGTCACATATCCGAGTTACGCAGATGAGAGAGAGAGAGAAAGAGAGAGAGAGAGAGAGAGAGAGAGAGAGAAGAGAGAGAGAGAGAGTGAAAGAGAGAATTATCCAGAGTTTTATCAGAGTATAATTTTTTCTCAGGGGCTGAATATGTGTGTGTATGTGTGTGTGTGTGTGTGTGTGTGTGTGTGTGTGTGTGTGCACTCATTAATTTGTATTCACCTATTTGTGGTTGCAGGGGGTCGAGGCACAGCTCCTGCCCCCGCCTTTACAATGACATGCAGATCACACATCCTTATTGGTTAGTTCCAACGTAGATTTTTAAAGAGGTTGTAACAAGTACGTTGACTTATGGTAAAACTGTTGGTGGTAGTGGTTGAGGGTGGATGGTGGTAGTGGTTGAGGGTGGATGGTGGTAGTGGTTGAGGGTGGATGGTGGTAGTGGTTGAGGGTGGATGGTGGTAGTGGTTGAGTGGTGGGCTATTGAGATGGAAATGTGTCTTTCTATCACTAATAAGTTGACAGAGGTCAAAACTACAAACATCTCTTGCCTTACCACAACTTCAACTACCACCACTACCACCACCAACACACAAACCACCACTACCACCAGCACTATCTCCATCTCCACAATCTTCACAGCATCCACCACCACCACCACAACCACCCCCACACACACAACTGACTGGATAAACACAAGGGCGACAACAAACTCTTTGTTTACGGGAAACCCGACTCTGTGTGCGTCCTGATGCTGCAGCAGTGCTGGGAGAGACGGCAGGATGGTTGGCATTGACAGCCTTCCACCAGTGTTGCTACACTCATTATCCTCTTTCCTGACGAACAAAACACTACCATCACTATTATTATCATTATTATTAGTATTATTGAGGAGGGAATAGCAACAGCTGTAAATCCGCTGAGGATACAAGGTCAACAGTTCAGAGGAATACACAGTTGAGCTTCAGAATACCTGGAGTATACCTGGAGAGGGTTTCAGGGGTCAATGCCCCCGCGGCCCGATCTGAGACCAGTTCCTGAGACTTGAGACCAGTTCGAGGGGTACGGCAGCCAGACCAGTACGGTCGGGCTGCCGTACCCTGGCAGCCCGACCTCACGTGAATGACTAACGCTGATTTGTGGCCGGGAAAGTGGCAGACAAAATTCAATGTGGAAATAATGCAAAATTTTAAATCCCCTCGAACATAAATCAACCTGGAACTTTTAACCCAAAAAAAACTTTATTAAGAAGAATATTAAAAGAACTTAGAAGTTATGGTAAGTAAAAATCTGAAGCCAAAAGAAAAAGAAAATTTCTCCATTGTAGTGAAATCTGTCCTACGACGGATTTGAAAACTCTAAAAATCTGTCCTACGACGGATTTGAGAACTCTAAACCTACACTCTTTTGATATGATGAATAAATAGGCCAATAGGCCTACAGCAGTGCTTTTTTCATGCTCTTATGACACGTTAAATTAATTATTTTTATCTATCGACAGTGCAGTCTATCAGTCTATCGACAATACAGGTCATAGAAAGTGCAGTCTATCTGCCAGCACTTTTACTGTGAAATACTCATCTACCAGTTTATATACACTGAAATGTATATACTACTTTCTAGGAATATACAGTGAGACATATACACCTCGTAACGAATATACGTTGAAGCATACACTCTAACACACACACACACACACACACACACACACACACACAATAGTCTGGCAAGTGATGCAGTGGAGGCAGGAACCATACATAGTTTTAAGACGAGGTATGATAAAGCTCATGCAGCCGGGAGAAGGAGGACCCAGTAGTGGTCAGTGAAGAGGCGAGGCCAGGAGCTGAGTCTCGACCCCTGCAACCACAATTAGGTGAGTACAATTAGGTGAATACATTTCAGTGAATATACACCGAGATTTATATACATCGCTCTGTGTATATCCGCTGAAGCGTCTATACATCTCTGCTCATACACACTGAAATACATACAAGTCCTCGGTATATACACCCTGTTTTTTTTTCTCTACTAAAGTGAGTTGCTACAGTGTTGTTGCCTGGTATGCGCAGGGAACCAGGGTTCGAATCCCCGCCCAGTATTCTGTTTATTCACGTTAACCCAAGTTTAAGCAGATAAGAGGAGCAATTTGAAAGATGGCGACTCTGATAGTAAACAGTGACAGGGTAGTGTTGGTACAACAACTTGTTGTGTATTGGAAGCTAGGAGGAGGAGGAGGAGGAGGAGGAGGAGGAAGAGGAGGAGGAGGAGGAGGAGGAGGAGGAGAGGAGGAGGAGAGAGGAGGAGGAGGGAGGAGGAGGAAGAGGAGGAGGAGGAGGAGGAGGAGGAGGGAGGAGGAAGAGGAGGAGGAGGAGGAGGAGGAGGAGGAAGAGGAGAGGAGGAGGAGGGGAGGAGGAAGAGGAGGAGGAGGAAGAAGAAGAGGAGGAGGAGGAGGAGGAGGAGGGGAGGAGGAGGAGAGGAGGAGGAGGAGGAGGAAGAGAAGAAGAAGAAGAAGAAGAAGAAGAAGAAGAAGAAGAAGAAGAAGAAGAAGAAGAAGAAGAAGAAGAAGAAGAAGAAGAAAAAAGAAAAAGGGAAAAGAAGAAGAAGAAGAAAAGAAGAAAAGAAGAGGAAGAAGAAAAAGGGAAGAAGAAAAAAGAAGAAGAAAGGGGAGGAAAAGGAGGAAGAGGGGAAAAAAGGGGAGGAGAGGAGGAGGAGGAGGAGGGGGAAGGGGGGGAGGGGGGGGGGGGGGGGGGGGGGGGCCCCCGGGGGGTTTTTTTTGGGGGGGGGGGGGCCCCCCCCCTTTTTTTTTTTTTTTTGGGGGGGGGGGGGGGGAAAAAACCCCCCCCCAAAAAAAAGGGGGGGGCCCCCCCCCCGGGGGGGGGGGGGGGGGAGGCCCTTTTTTTTGGGGGGGGCCCGGGGATGGGGGGAGGGACGGGGGCCCCCCCGGGACTGCTGGTGGGACCCTTGGGCTACTTGGCGGCGGCTTGGGTCTTCCTCTCCCCCTCGCCTTCTCTCCCCCCGGCCTACGGGGTGTGGTCGTTTTTTTCCCTTCGCTCTCCTCAAGCCATGCATGTCCCTGTAGGACAAGCAAACCCACACGTCCAAAACGTTCGCCAACCACAGTGCTTACGTCCTATCCAAGGAGAATGAGAAACGGGAGTCTGGGGAATCAGTCCCTCGTGAGGTTGCCCTCAGCTGATTTTCTGGAAGACTGAGGGACTGATTACCTTATACTCCTTTCTTTACACTGCTCTTCTTTGTATTGGACTGAGGAAACCACTGAGTGGCGAAACGTTTCCTCAACAAGATTCCCATAGGTTCGAGCCTGCAGCGTTTCACAAATATACGCTTTTCTACACAGAGCGAAATGTTGTCTCAGCAGAAATTTAGGTAAGTATAAATATGAACCGCGATGTCTCGCCCCTCAGTAGATGGAGGATCGAGCCTCCACCACATTTTGTGCTGAAGGACCCACATGGGTTTAGCGCTTAACATGGAGATAATTTCTCCGTAATTCTTGTGACATGAGGTATGAAATATTCGCTGACATGAAATATTCGCTGACATGAAATATTCGCTGACATGAAATATTCGCTGACATGAAATATTCGCTGACATGAAATATCCGCTGACATGAAATATCCGCTGACATGAAATATTCGCTGACATGAAATATTCGCTGACATGAAATATTCGCTGACATGAAATATTCGCTGACATGAAATATTCGCCGACATGAAATATTCGCCGACATGAAATATTCGCCGACATGAAATATTCGCTGACATGAAATATCCGCTGACATGAAATATTCGCTGACATGAAATATTCGCCGACATGAAATATTCGCCGACATGAAATATTCGCTGACATGAAATATTCGCCGACATGAAATATTCGCTGGTGAATATTTACACAGTATGATTTTGGACCTGTATATACCGATAATATTGTGCATGAACCGCTGCCATAGAGAATATACGGATAAATTTACCTTAAATGAAACACGTATGCGTATATGTGCATTTTATTGAGAAGAAACGTTTCGCCCACCGAGACTTTACTCTCACTAAATAGTTCCAGGTCTGTCGAAAACGTCTCTCTAAGCTCTATGTGGGGTTATATTGTACATTAAACTCACCTCAGTGACATTATGTCGAAATGCGCAGAAACGTCTGCTCAATAAATGCCATAAAAGCCTCATATTGTCCGCATATTTAAAATAAATAGTATAATAATCGGTTCTTCAAGAATGCAGATCATAATAATGTGTCACAACAAGAGAAGCGACTTTCGCCCGACTTGGCCATTCGTCGGATGGTCCAAAATCGGAATGAAAAGTAATTTTGACTTTTTTCTCATCTGAAAGCGCAAAATCGCTGCCATCAAACTCGGCCAAACATGGGAAATAGGATGGTGTTATTTAATATTATAGTGTTATTTACGGGAAGCGCTAAGCCCGTGAGGTCATACACGTCGGAGAATGGGAAATTAATCAGGTTGATCGAGATCAATTAAACATTTCCCCACCAGAGAGAGAAAATAGGGTTGTAAAAGAACACAGAAGACTGAGGGTTAAATTACTTACCTGGATAGAGAGCGCTGGAGGTATGGGCCGAAGTTGTCGGAAGGTCGGAATGCCGTAAGGCCGAGAGTGCGTCGCAATGGTTAGTTTCGGCGTATCTCCTCATGTCGGAAATGCCTCGCTCCACAGGAGTCCACGTGGGTCCCGGGTGAGTGGGCTGGATAGTAAAGGCGTGAAGGGGGGATGTGGCTGGCTCTACCCCTCCTGCGCTGCCGTCAACACCCGCACCTCCCGTCAAGGAGGTGTCGACGGCCCTCGTCTAACGCCGAGGCATGAGGGAACGCCTCAGCGTCGGTGTCTCCGACAGGTCGAGTGGGAGGTCGGAGGCGGTGTTGTCGTAGTCTGAAGACTGGAGGTGTGACCGTGTTTCGGCGTCGCTAGCGCCCTCCGTGTCCTCGCTGTCCGTGTACGTGTACACGATGTTTCGCGGCTTGAAATTCTTTCTCTTGTTACGTCGCCCGGCCTCTGGCAACGGCAGGGGCGTGGACGACGGAGAGCCGCCGGGCACGTCACTAGCGGTCTCCGGAAACGCTCGCGACGATGAGTCATCGTCTATAAACATCGGAGCGCTCTCGGAATCGTCGCATTCCATGTGGTCGCCGATAACATCGTCGTCTAGCTGGGAAGAGTCAGCGTCAGGATTGGACTCCTCCTCCAGGGAGTGGCTGGTGGCAGCCTGTTTGTACATGCCCAGATCGAGTCCAGACGCGTCCTCTGGGACGTCTTCAGGGTCACAAGCGGCGTCCTCCCCTCCAGCATCTTGATCAGTGTCCATCCTGGAGTCTCCCTCATCTTCGTCTTCATCTTCGTCAGGTCGAAGACGATCTGTGAGCAAGGAAGCTAAAGTCAGTTCGATGACGATCTGTGAGCAAGGAAGCTAAAGTCAGTTCGATGACGATCACAGAGCAAGGAAGCTAAAGTCAGTTCGAAGACCATCTGTGAGCAAGGAAGCTAAAGTCATTTTAACAGCCCCATGAACAACAGAATCGAAGACATGCAACATACTGAATGTAACACTTGTGAAACACATAATCTTCACAATGTAAACGTTTCGTCAGCGCAGCAGGCTTTCTTAGCCCAATACAGGCGATCATGACTCTGTTAGGTAAACAGTCACAGATGCAACGAATGTGACAGGAGCTTTGTCAATCGAAACGTTACCACAATAAAATGTCACATTAGTTACATCTGTGTCCATTTACCTAATATTTTGTCGGTAATTCTATATTTATTAGTTACTAATTAGGACTACCGACAGGAGACGTGCAGGTCCGTCTCAGATCCAACCTACCAAACATTCTCTTTGGCCCCTTGCAGGTCCATCTCAGATCCTGCTTACCAAACATTCTCTCTGGTTTGTAGATGAATGGTTCAAAGAACCGACACGTTGTTAAATTAGACACATGTGCAACTCTTGGGTATCTTTATTGAGGAAACGTTTCGCCACACAGTGGCTTCAGTCCATACACAGGAGAAACTTGAAGAACAGGAGGAGAATGAGGTAATCAGTCCCTCAGCCTTGAGTCGATGTGGTCAGTCCATCAATCTTGAATAGAATACGGCATATGAGCTGAGAAGCAGCTTATAAACCGTATGGACTGATGAAGCCACTGTGTGGCGAAACGTTTCCTCAGTAAAGATACCCAAGAGTTGCACATGTGTCTAATTTAACAACATTCTCTCTGGTCCCTTGCAGGTCCATCTCAGATCCTGCTTACCAAACATTCTCTCTGGTCCCTTGCAGGTCCATCTCAGATTCTGCTTACCAAACATTCTCTCTGGTCCCTTGCAGGTCCATCTCAGATCCTGCTTACCAAACATTCTCTCTGGTCCCTTGCAGGTCCATCTCAGATTCTGCTTACCAAACATTCTCTCTGGTCCCTTGCAGGTCCATCTCAGATCCTGCTTACCAAACATTCTCTCTGGTCCCTTGCAGATCCATTTCAGATTCTGCTTACCAAACATTCCCTCTGGTCCCTTGCAGATCCATCTCAGATTCTGCTTACCAAACATTCTCTCTGGTCCCTTTCAGATCCATCTCAGATTCTGCTTACCAAACATTCTCTCTAGTCCCTTGCAGGTCCATCTCAGATTCTGCTTACCAAACATTCTCTCTGGTCCCCTTGCAGGTCCGTCTCAGATTCAACGTACCCAGCATTCTCCACCTGCCTCTCTACATTATACATACCCATAAACTCTTTACCCAGGAAGATCTGTTTGTGACTCGATAAAGCCCACTGTGTGGGCGAAACATAGTCAACAAAGAATTGCAATAAACTGCATTTGGTGTTCATTTTCCCACGCTAGACGTGGAGAGATAATCACCTCTTCACTTCTCCAACTGTCTCCAGCATTGGAAACATAAACACATATGCAGTTTAATGTGATCCTTTATTGACAACGTTTCGCTCACACAGTGGGCTTTTTCAAGTCACAGTGTTATAATTGCCTGTATTCAACGGGCAGAGCCTGCTGCACAGACGATGAGTTTCGACAATGAAGATACCTTAGTGCAATAGCTAGGTATCTTTATCCGAAAAACGTTTCGCCTACACAGTAGGCTTTTTCAGTCACGTACAGACGATGCATGAGAAGTAGTAGAAATGTAGAGACGATGTAATCAGTCCCTCAGTTTGTTGCCTCCTCTGTACTCGACTGAAGAAGCTTATTGTATAGGCGAAACGTTTCGGAATAGATACCTAACTAATACACAGGTATCTTACTCATTGATTTGTTAATTGTTTACCATCAGGGATATGCAAAACACGGTAGAACTTTTCGAAATAATCAACACTAATCAACATTATGCAACAATAATCAATGGTTAAAAATGCCTTTGTTCCAAGGAGTTTGAACCACCTTTCTCTTGTTTAGATCAAACCTGACCACTGCCTATTTCCCAGGCGCTGTATGACACCCGTACGGGATTAGAGCTTCACCGTAAGTACAAGAAATAAGTGAGGTTATTTACCTGTGTGGTCCGTGTGGGCGTGTATAGCGTGGTCATGGGTGTATGTGGGCGTGGCAGGGGGCTGCGGCCCCCCGAGCACTTCACCCACGCTAGCGGCTACACTCACTACCTCCATGGCATCCTGAAGAGGGAACAGGAGTTAGCTTATCTGAAGGAGGGCTCCTCCCTGAGCACAGGGTATATTATTATTATTATTATTATTATTATTATAATTGTTAATTATTAGTATTAGTGTTATTGTGATTATTAATGCATTGGGATTGTTAATTACTATTGTTATTCCATTATTGTTGTTAATTATTACTGTTATTATAGTAGGCGAATTATAACTGTTAATTATTATTATTGTATCATGATTGTTAATTATTATTATTAATTTTTATTATTGTATTATGACTTAATTATCATTATTATTATTGACATGGGTTCCCATCTCTCCTGTTCCATGAGAATAATAATAATAATAATAATAATAATAATAATAATAATTAATAATAATAAATAAAATAATAATAATAATAATAATAATATAATAATAATAATAATAATAATAATGATAATTATTATAATAGTTCTGGTGTGTCTCGGTTACCAGTCTCTCTCACTGGTTCCCCTCCCCTCTCCCCCTCCCCCTCCCCCTCCCCCCCCCCCACCCTCCTCCATCTAATACTCATTAAGACAGACATAACTGCTGGCAAGAGCCCCTACACCGGTCTTACCTTCCTCACCAAACTATAATACACACACCGGGAGGTGTATATCTCTCAGTGTTATATACACACCGGAAGTGTATATACTCTCATTATATATCAACACCGGGAGTAATATATTTCTATCAGTTATATATAATAAAACGGGAGGTGTATATTCTCAGTGTATATAACACACCGGGAGGTGATATCTTCAGTGTATATATACACAAGGGGGTTATTCTCCTGAGTGTATATTACCAACGGGAGGTGTATACACTCAGTGTATACATCTACCGGGAGGTGTAATCTCTCAGTGTATATACACACACCGGAGTGTATACTCTCAGTGTATAATCACACGGTAGGTGTATATCTCTCAGTGTATATAACAAACGGACCGTTATCTCTCGTGAATATAACACCGGGGGTGTAAACCCTCCAGGTATCCTATAAGCCCGGGAGGTTTTCAGTGTATATATCACACCGGGAGGTGTAAATGCTTCTTCAGTGTATTACAACCTACCGGGGGTGCTATCCTTCATGTATTATACCACACCCAGGCGGTGTATATCTCTCGGTATATATCACACGGGAGGTGTTCCGCACAATTGGTATATAAACACCGGGGTGTCTTTCTCGTGGTATTATACACACCGGGAGCCTGTATTCCTCCGTGTATATAACAAACACGTAGATGTAATAATCTACTCATGATATATAACACACGGAAGTGTAATATATCTAATGTAATAATAATAAACACGTGGAAGGTATAATATCATCAAGCAGCATATTACACACCGGAGTGTTATCTCTCAGTTAATTAACACTGGGAGGTGTATATCTCTCAGTGTATATACACACACCGGGAGGTGTATATCTCTCAGTGTATATATACACACCGGGAGGTGTATATCTCTCAGTGTATATATACACACCGGGAGGTGTATATCTCCCAGTGTATATACCACACCGGGAGGTATCTCCTCAGTGTAAATACACACGGGAGGTGTATACTCTCAGTATATACACACACCGGAGGTGTATATTCTGTCATGTTTATATATCAACGAGGTGATAATCCTCAGTGTATAACCCACGGGAGGTGTAATCTCTCGGTATCATCGCAATCCGGGAGGTTATATCTCATCAGTGGTAATACACACCGGAGGTGTAATATCTAAGTGTAAAATGCATCCGCAGGTGTATATTCTCGTGTGATATACACATATCCGGGCCCAGATGTAATATTCTCATGAAATATAGAAAATCCGGGGTTGATGATCTCTCGTGTATATAATAAACCGAGTGTATATCTCAGTGTAATTTGACCACGTAAGCGTATAATCCAGTGTATATAAACACAACCGAGAGGTGTATTTCTAGTGTATATACACACACACGAATGTATATATAATCTCAGTGTATGTATACATACCGGGAGGTGTATATCTCTAAAGTGTATATGCACACTGAAAAGTGTATATCTCTCAGTGCATATATACACACCGAGATGTATACATCTCTCTGTGTATGCGTTTTAAACTCTATCACCAGCCAGGAATAATTTAATGTTTAATTATTAAGAGTATTCTTGACTGGTGGTGAACAGGTAACAAACAGCCTTCATGACCCCTCGTGTAGTCGATAGGCTTCAAACCACCCCCGCAGTTCCTCAGAGGAAGGTTCCCTTGACGCTGGCGAGAGTGGGTCTTGAGGCCAGGAACTGAACATGGCCTTCCCTTCCGTGGGTCGAACCTACTTGCCTTCCGTTTCTTACCTCACCCACACCCAAGCTCTGGATAACCCCTACGGGTTTAGTGCTTCCGGCCACAATTGGAGTAGTAAAACCTCTGATGTACCTTTGATGGGTTTCGGGAGTCTACTCCCGGAGCCCGGCCATGGGCCAGGCTCGTCTAAATAAAATAGTAATAATAATAATAATAATAATAATAATAATAATAATAACACAAATAGTAATAATAATAATAATAATAATAATAATAATAATAATAATAATAATAATAATAATAATCAATAAGACAGCCATGGTTGCTGACAGCACCACTCCCAAACACTACACTCTAACTGCTGGCACCTCTACTCCAAACACAATAAACACACCCCCCCTGTTTTAACCCCGTGTTTTATGATCATATTTCTGCGGCCATTCATCTCTGGGACATAATTCACCGCAGGCAGCACGTTTTCTGGAGAATAGCTTAGAGGAGCGAATTCGTGGTAGCCTTTGTTTAATATTTCAGACGTGATAAATGCGCCAGTGTCGTCGAGCGGCCACGACCGGGAAATCGGATAATCGCCACGGCAGATTTCGGAGATTAGAGTCTGAAATATATATTGGCTCAATCAGTCATTGTTAAGACGGAATTTGCACAAATCGCATTCGCCACAGTTTGTTACGGTGACTAGTCACGGAGATTTTTAGCCCTAAAATTTAATATTGCTAATGAAATGCAAGGGAAAAATCTGGTTTTGGTGGCATTGTGGCAAAATCTGAGTGTAAATCATGCATAGCACCTCGTAATTTTGAGCTTCCGGCTCTAACAAGCGCAACAAATAAATCACAGAACAAAAACAACATTTAGAACTAATGTGAAATATTACCGACAAGAGTCGATGTTACTACCCCTAATCTTGCCCAGTCTGGACGTGGGTGGAGCTGCGCTCCTCTGAGCTTGTCTCTCTACGCTCTCTTTTTAAACCCGAAGTTGTGTTTTAGTTACTTTAAGTGTCTCAGATGCCTCCATGACTCAAAGAGGCATTTGAGGCACATCGTACCATCATATGTATCTCAGTCAGTTTCTATACACTTTTTTTCAGATTCGATTAACGTATGAGTACGGTAATTTAAGTTAGTTTACGTTACTTTACCTTAGATTAGGCTATTTGGTGAAATTGTGTGAGGTTGGTTTAATGTGAGAGCTGAAGTTCACTTGTACACGCTGTTGCGTGTGTGGTAAATGACTAGCGTGTACAGTAGGATGTTTGAACGTTGAAATGGTTGTTTCAGAGGTATGTTGACTTCAGCGCCGCCTGCCAGACTTTCTTCGTACTATTCTCTTGGTTGTGGTCACTCTGTCCTTACTGAGAGCTAATTAAGTGTAAAGGAACCACGACTCTTTTAACACCCTCCCTTCATGCAGAAGAAGCATTACCAACAGACTCCTGGTTGTCTTCAAAACAGAACTCGACAAATTCCTCAGATCCGTTCCTGATTGGCTGCGCTGTCGTGCATATGCTAGTTTACAGGCGGCAGGCGCCAACAGCCTAGTCGATCAGGCCAGCAACCAGGAGGCCTGGTCTAAGACCAGGCCTCGGGGGCGGTGACTTCCGTAAGCAACCGCACTTAACCGAGGAAGGTGACGTGTGGAGCAACAGATCCAAGGAGGTCACTTGTCTACCTACCTGCTTCCTTTTGTTTGTCTAATGTTTACAGCTCTTACCTGCTTTGATTTGTGGTGCTTTATATTATTAACGTAATGTTAAGTTATTTTTGTTCTCAGTAGTTTCTTTGAAGTCCTGTCGATCGAGTAACCACTGGCGATGGTAAACACCTACTTGTCTCAATCCTCAGCCGGGTGTTTCAGCGCTGGCTAGCTGAACACAGGGACCAGGTGGACTACCTAGGCTTCGATAGGCCTGTGTTACATTGTGTAACCGTAAAAGTCACCTCTACGTGCACTTAACGATGAAATGGTTATAATCATAACCATAATTTTTAAAAGGGTGGAGGGGTAAGCCAGTGGAAGGCCTCGGTCAGATGAGCAAAAGCTTCAGCGGCAGGGGTTATCATATGACTAAGACCCGCGTCACGAAGCACTTGTCCTGTTTCCCGACGAATCTGTCATTCCAGGGGAAGCATGTCACTGTATCTCTGCTTATAAACTTCATCTCCGATGGCCCTCCAAACCCGAGTTCATCTTCTCATAACACTAGGTATGGTGCGATACCGTACCATATACCCAGGATTGATGTGTACTCTTCCACGATACCGTACCATATACCCAGGATTGAGATGTGCTCTTCCACGATACCGTACCATATACCCAGGATTGATGTGTACTCTTCCACGATACCGTACCATATACCCAGGGTTGAGATGTGCTCTTCCACGATCTGAGACTCATTAGTGCTCCACTCTTCAACTGTTATCGTCGACCTCAAGGGAGGTTCCTTGATGCTAGTGAGGGGTTCTCGATCTAGAGAATTGAATCTGTGCTCTAATTCCTTGAATTAAGCCTAAATGCCTCCCCCCCCCCACGGTGAGCACGCCTCTGGCAAGACGGTCATGGAGTGAATCATGATGAAAGTTTTTTCTTTTTCGTGCTACCCTGCCTTGGTGGGAAGCGGCCGATGTGTTAATAAATAAATAAATAAATAAATAAATAATAATAATAATAATAATACATTTATCAAATCTCTGAGATTATTATTATTATTATTATTATTATTATTATTATTATTATTATTATTATTACTGTCTGTACCACAGCACAGATTTTGAAGTATGTAGTTTCCGTTCAATATACAAATTACCCTCACATAAGAGAGAGAAGCTTATGACGACGTTTCGGTCCGACTTGGACTATTATGACCGGCGTGACCTGTAAATGGTCCAAGTCGGTCCGAAGCGTCTACTAAGTTTCTCTCTACCATGTGCGGGTTATTTGTGTATTGTACCAGTGACTTTATTGTTCTTTTAGTTTTAGTTCAGTGGCAGTTTGTTTTAACTTAAATATATTGTTTTTAACTTAATTTTGTCTTTCCGATGTTTAATTATTTCTCACTGTCATTATTTGTCCCGTAACTCGACTGCTAACGCACTCGCCTCATACACTGAAGTCCAGGGCTCGATCCCCGGTACGGGTGGGAACATTAGGACGTGTTTCCTTAAGACACCTGCTGTCCATATTCACCTAGTAGTAAAATAGGTACCTGGGTGTTAGTCGACTGGTGAGTCGCATCCTGGGGACAAAACTGACCTATTTTTCCCGAAATGCTCTGCATAATAAGCAGCTTTCTATATAGTAGTATGTCATTGATGTCAGCTATGGTCTGTATACCTTGTAGAAATAAAGATTATTATTATTATTATTATTATTATTATTATTATTATTATTATTATTATTATTATTATTATTATTATCCTAACCTTTATTTACGTCATGTCGTCTCTAAACTTTTAAGAGTTCATTCTATCGACAGTCATGTTAAGTTCAGTTACGTTAGATTTTAATTTGATTAAAGGCCCCTGGAGGCCTCCAGCTGGCGGAGGCCCCTGAGGCCCCTGGGCCGCAGCCCTTATAGCCCACGCCTTAATCTGACCCTGGCAGTGACGCGTGCGGGCGAGTGTCGGGCCGGTAACTGGACAACGAACACTCACCCAGAAAACGGGAGCGGAATTATATTAATGGTATATACAAGACCGTTTCCATTATAACTCTGTACTGGAGGATGAAACCACCAGTTGGCGAAACGTCTTTGTAAACAGACACTTAATGTTGCATATGCGTCTTTTTTCAGATTTTATACATTTACCATTGGTATACCTTTGATGAGTTCCGAGAGCTTTTCTCCGCCCGGAGCCCGGCCACGGACCGCGAGTATTAATAACCCTGTACAGGAAGGCCCCGCTTATACAGCAGGCTAGATTCTGGGTTACTGCTGTAAGCCAAAAATAGCTATAAAGTGAAACACAGTCTCATTTCAATTTAAAATGCATATAAAAGCCTGATAACACTATCGTATATTAAGAGAACTAGACTTAAAAAATGCATGTGGGCTCTGGTGGCCTGGTGGTTAACGCTCTCGCTTCACACGGTGAGGGCCTGGGTTCGATTCCCAGCCAGAGTAGAAACATTGGACGTGTTTCTTTCCACCTGTTGTCTATGTTCCCCATCAGTAAAATGGGTACCTGGGTGTTAGTCGACTGGTGTGGGTCGCATCCTGGGACACTGACCTAAGGAGGCCTGGTCACAGACCGGGCCGCGGGGGCGTTGACCCCCGGAACTCTCTCCAGATAAACTCCAGATGGGTACACACACATTACTTACCTTAAAATATTTTCGTCCATAGAATATATTAGGACATGTACATCACAATATATATTTATTGCAGGAAGTTTGAAGAAATGAAGAGTGGATATAATTGAAAACCACACTGCATTAGTGGAACGCCGTAACAAGAAGTGCTGTAAAGTGAAACATTGTGAAGTGAAGTTCTGTAGAGCGAAGTAAAGCGCCGTAAAGCGAAATGACGTAAAGTGAAGCGGGGCCACCCGTATTACAGAAGATTCTCCTCCCAACTTCAACTATCTCCTCAGACGCTGCCTGACACTCGTGGAACAATTACGAACTTTCAACTTAGAAGAATCAAAGTTACTTACACGAAAACTAACGAAACTTTTCTAGGGGGGGGGGGTAATTTTCCCGAGGAATATATATATAATTTTGTAATTTATTTTTTTTTTTAAATAAAAGGAGGTACCACCTCTAGAACTGTCCTGGGGACCCTCATCCTCAGAGAAAAGAATAAACTTGTTTCAGGGAAAACTCAAGGTTCTCCCTGGTTCTCCAAGGTTCTCCCTGGTTCTCCAAGGTTCTCCCTGGTTCTCCAAGGTTCTCCCTGGTTCTCCAAGGTTCTCCCTGGTTCTCCAAGGTTCTCCCTGGTTCTCCAAGGTTCTCCCTGGTTCTCCAAGGTTCTCCAAGGTTCTCCAAGGTTCTTTCCCCAGGGTTTTCCAGGTTCTTTCCCCGGTTCCCAAAGGGTTTTCCAAGGTTCTCCCTGGTTTTCCAAGGTTTTTCCAAGGTTCTCCCTGGTTCTCCAAGGTCTCCCCCTGGTTTCTCCCTGGTTCTCCCAAAGGGTTTTCCCTGGTTCTCCAAGGTTCTCCAAGGTTCTCCTGGTTCTCCCAAGGTTCTCCCTTTGGGTTTCCAATTCCCGGTTCTCCCCGGTTCTCCAAGGTTCTCCCTGGTTCTCCCAAAGGGTTTTCCCTGGTTTCTTTTCCCCGGTTCTCCAAGGTTCTCCCTGGTTCTCCAAGGTTCTCCCCGGTTCTCCAAGGTTCTCCCCGGTTCTCCAGGTTCCTCCCTGGTTCTCCAAGGTTTCTCCCCGGTTCTCCAAGGTTCTCCCTGGTTCTCCAAGGTTTTTCCCTGGTTCTCCAAGGATTCTCCCGAACCCTTTTTTAAAGGTTTTTCTGGTGTCCAAGTTTCCCCTTCTAATTTTCCTGGGGTTTTCCAATTTTTTTCCTTTCTAAGTGTTACCTGGGTTCCCAGAGTTCGGTGGTTTCCAAAGGCCCCCTGGCCCGGTTTCCCCTTTTTCCCAAAAAAGGTTCCCCCGGTTTCAAGCCCCGTTAATTAAAGGCCCGGGGTTTAATTTTCCTGTTTCTCTCAAGGGTTTCCTCTTTTCTTTTCCTGGTCCCTTGTTTAAGGTTTTTGTGGTCTCTAAGGCTTGGTTTAAAGGCTCTTTTGGGAGTCCAAACTTGGTTTTCAAGGTCCACCTGTTTAAGGTTCCCTCTTGTGGAAGGTTTTCCTGGCTTGTTCTCTTTGGATCAATACTTGGTTTCTTCCAGGCGCCCCCTTTTCACAAGTCATTTTGCCCTACTCTTAATTCTTTTTCTTTAATTTTTTTTTAAGGTTTCGGACTAAGGTCTCCGGTTCTCCAAGTTTTGCTTTAAATTTGATACCAAGGCCCCGAAAGGTTCCCGGTTAAGGTTTTCCGGGGGGTTTAAAGGTTTTCTCCGGTTCCCCCGGTTCTCCGGTTCCCGGGTTTTTCCCAAGGTTCCCTGGTTCCCAAGGTTCTCACTTAATTAAAGATTTTTTCGAGTCCCCCCTTCACAAGTTTTCACATATATTATTTACACTGGTTTTAAATTTTGCAATATTATTTTCACAACAGCCCACTGTGTTGAAAACAAGTTTGCAAAAGATGTTCTCCTGGTCCAGCGCCCCTGGTTCTAGGTGTTTGCCCGGTCCGAAATCAAAAATAGAGAATAAATCCACACCAGTGAATTTTTAGACCAGATTAAATTAAAGGGACAACGGAGGGGGGATTTAACTAATTTAAACTGACTTAATAAAACTCTACATGGAGTCAAACATAACTTGATAAAGCTCTACATAGAGTCAAAAGACTGATAAACTCTATATGAGTCAAACATAACTTGATAAGCTCTACATGAGTCAAACAGACTTGATAAAGCTCTATATGGAGTCAAACATAACTTGATAAAGCTCTACATAGAGTCAAACATAACTTGATAAAGCTCTATATGGAGTCAAACATAACTTGATAAAGCTCTACATAGAGTCAAACATAACTTGATAAAGCTCTACATAGAGTCAAACATAACTTGATGAAGCTCTATGTGGAGTCATACATGGCTTGATAAAGCTCTATATGGAGTCAAACATAACTTGATAAAGCTCTACATAGAGTCAAACATGACTTGATGAAGCTCTATGTGGAGTCATACATGGCTTGATAAAGCTCTATATGGAGTCAAACATAACTTGATAAAAGCTCTACAGAGACGCTCTCTCAACTAAAGCTCATTTTGCCGCTACGTCTTATATTCACTATTATCGCCTCGAACTTCTTATTTTAAAAGTCAGGAAACTGGAGGAAGTGCAAAGATTCACAACGATACTAGTCCTTTATTTAATTTGATACCAATGAGAAACCAGAAGGAATCCTTCGAGGATGGTGAAAGGCTCTTGATCCAAGGAGGTGTAGGTAACCTCCCCTATCTAGGATCAACCCCTCACCAACTCAAGATGACATTAAGACGGTTTAATTACAAAAATTAGGAACCATGAGGAGGAGGAGGAGAAGAAGAAGAAGAAGAAGAAGAAGAAGAAGAAGAAGAAGAAGAAGAAGAAGAAGAAGAAGAAGAAGAAGAAGAAGAAGAAGAAGAAGAAGGGAACGATACCGATAACCAATGACAGGAAATACTGCAATAAAATACGGGAATAACAGCGTAATTGAAGCTAACTTTTAACCTATCGAATATTACCTAACCTAACTTATATCAACTTGACCTATCTTTAAAAAAAAATATTTTCACAAAATTTGAAACGTAAAAAAAATATATATTGTCTTTGAGAGCCACGTCCAAAAAATGGGTGTAATGAAATGGAGGGGAAATGGGTTGAATGGGGAGGAGTAACTCTCTTAATTGATGGCTGAGAAATGGGGACGGGCACTTGATACCTTGTTTATATTACCCCCGTGGCATGGCTGGGCAGGGAAGGGGGGAGGGTTGGTATGTGGAGTGGGGGAGGCGGTGGTGGTGATGGGTGGGGGAGGCTTTGGTGATGGGAGGGGGTGGTTTCGCTGGGATGGGATGGGGGTTTTGATGATGGGAGGGGGAGATTTGAATAATGGGAGGGGAGAGTGGTACAGGGAGGGGGAGGATTGGTGATAGGAGGGGGGAAGTTATGGTGATGGGAGGAGGTGCTCTTGGTGATGGGAAAGGGAGAGGGGGAGGACTTGTCCCATCATTATTTCAGAAAAATATCATGTGAAAAATAGGCGAGTTAATAATAATAATAATAATAATAATAATAATAATAATAATAATAATAATAATAATAATAATAATAATAATCTTTATTTCTACAAGTACATGTACAAGGTATACAGACCATAGTTGACATCATAACTTACTACTATATAGAAAGCCGCTTGTTACACAGAGCATTTCGGGCAAATTAGGTCACTTTCATCCCCACGATGCGACCCACACCAGTCGTCTAATATTCAGGTACCTATTTTACTGCTAGGTGAACATAGACAGCAGGTTTCTTAAGGAAACACGTCCTAATATTGCCACCCGTACCGGGGATTGACCCCAGAGATCAATGTGTGACGTGAGTGCGCTAGCAATCGAGCTACGGGACACCACAGGTAACCTGCTTCTAATAGTATGTCTAGTAATAAGGTGAAAAACATGAATAAATAGCCTAAGGGTAGTGTAGGCAGGTTCAGGTGCCTAGTTACTGAGGTGGGGAGGGGGAGGGGGTACCTCAGCCTCCGTAGGAGTGTGGGGTGAGGGAGAGAGGTCGCGGTCAAGCTAAGAATGTACTACCTGTCAAGGAATCCACCTTGAAGGTTGTCAACACAGGCTGGTGGTGATGTAAGGGAAAAGAGAGAGAGAGAGAGAGAGAGAGAGAGAGAGAGAGAGAGAGAGAGAGAGAGAGACAGACAGACAGACAGACAGAATTGGGAAGGTTGTGATGGGGTGGCCAGGAAGGAGACATTGGGTGAGGATGGGTCATGGGTGTGCCTGGGGATGGGTTTAGGCATGTTAACTGTGGTGATGGGTAATATTGCAAGGGGGGAGGGATGAGGAATTAATGGGAAGTAGTTAACCATTGTGGAGGATGTAGCAAATATATTTTTAGTGTGTGTACTCATCTAATTATGGTTGCAGGGGGTCGATTCACAGCTCTTGGCCCTGCCTCTTCTCTGGTCGCTACCAGTGTATGTGTGTGATTTAATTTATGTCTGTCATTTTCTCACAGTTATTAAGAAAAACTGTGTTTGTCGTGTGGCTGGTGTTTGTGTTGGCCTCCCCCCCTCCCTACCTTGTTTTACGGCTATAATAAGTAGATGAACGACACACACACACACACACACACACACACACACACATACACACACACACACACACACACACACACACACACACACAGCTCCACACAAGAGACTAGTGAAAAAGATGGAGGACCAAGCAGGGATAACAGGGAAGGCACTACAATGGATCAGGGAATACTTGTCAGGAAGACAACAGCGAGTCATGATACGTGGCGAGTGAGGTTCCACAGAGGTCAGTCCTAGGACCGGTAATGAGAAGAATTCAAGCGGACAGTGACCAGGAAGAACTACAAAGGGATCTGGACAGGCTGTAGGCCTGGTCCAGCAACTGGCCCCTGGAGTTCAACCCAACCAAGTGCAAAGTCATGAAGATTGGGGAAGGGCAAAGAAGACCACAGACGGAGTACATAGTCTAGGGGGAAGGCAGAGACTACAAACCTCACCCAAGGAAAAGGACCTTGGGGTGAGTATAACACCAGGCACATCTCCTGAAGCGCATATCGACCAAATAACTGCGGCAGCTTACGGGTGCCTAGCAAACCTAAGAACAGCATTCCTACATCTTAATAAGGAATCGTTCAGGACCCTATACACTGTGTACGTTAGGCCCATATTGGAGTATGCGGCACCAGTTTGGAACCCACACCTAGCCAAGCATGTAAGGAAACTTGAGAAAGTGCAGAGATTTGCAACTAGACTGGTCCCGGAGCTTAGGGGTATGTCCTGCAAGGAGAGGTTAAGAGAAATCGACCTGACTACACTGAAGGACAGGAGAGAGAGAGAGAGAGAGGGGGGGATATAATAACGACATATAAAATACTGAGAGGAATTGACAAGGTGGACAGACAGGATGTTACAGGGATGGTACACAGCAACAAGGGGACACAGTTGGAAGATGAAGACTCAGATGAATCACAGGGATGTTAGGAAGTATTTCTTCAGCCACAGAGTTGTCAGGAAGTGGAAATGTCTGGGAAGTGATGTAGTGGAGGCAGGATTCATACATAGCTTTAAGAAGAGGTATGATAAAGCTCATGGAGCAGGAAGAGTGACCTAGTAGCGGCCAGTGAAGAGGCAGGGCCAGGAGCTTGGACTCGACCCCTGCAACACAACTAGGTGAGTACACACACACACACACACACACACACACACACACACATACACACACACACACACACTACTTTCTCTCTCTTTTTTTTTTTTTCTCTCTCTCTCTCTCTCTCTCTCTCTCTCTCTCTCTCTCTCTCTCTCTCTCTCTCTCTCTCTCTCTCTCTCTCAAACGCACTTTGATCTACCCTCTTCGTATATTCACCCATCTCATTCTTCCCATCCCTTTTCCTCTTTCCCCTTTCGTTTTTCCCCTCATCTTAGTTTCAAAGCTTTAACAAGCTCTCCATCTTCCTTCTAAGCTAAGAGCCGGTACAAAGCCTTGCGTGCTGATGTAGCAGCCTGTGCACCGGCTGCCCACCTCTGCGTGTTTATGTACACCTTTGTACATCATGTACTAATGTATTAGCTGCTTTAGTACAATGTAGATGTGTTAGGAGTAAAATGTACATCATGTACACTCACTGTTTGATTATCGTAGTATTGATCACCGTATGATTACTGTTGTATATTTATCGTATGAATTCTGTTGTATATTCACCGAATGATTATTGTTGTATATTCACCGTATAATAATTGTCGTATATTCACCGTATGATAATTGTTGTATATTTACCGTATGATTACTGTTGTATATTCACCGTGTGATTATTATTGTATATTCAAGGTATGATTATTGTATTGTAAAGGTAACAACAACAACAACAACAACAATAATAATAATAATAATAATAATAATAATAATAATAATAATAATAATAATAATAATAATAACCTATGTCTTGCCTGTTTATTTACGTCTGTTTTGTTATTACCGTTTTCTTCAGTCTGTTTATCTCTAAAAAGGATTTTCATCAGTCTTTTACCTGTTAACGTAACCGAGGATTATCAAGGATCACAACAGTGCCACGATCGCACGTGCAAAGAAAATGATAGCATGAATAATGAGAACTTTCAAAACGAGAGATGCCAAGCCAATGATGATCCTTTTCAAATCACTTGTTCTCTCTAGGCTGGAATACTGCTGTACATTAACATCTCCATACAAAGCAGGTGAAATCGCAGATCTAGAGAGTGTACAGAGATCCTTTACTGCACGTATAAGTTCTGTCAAGCACCTTAACTACTGGGAACGCTTGGAAGCACTTGACTTGTACTCGTTGGAACGCAGGAGGGAGAGATATATCATAATCTACACTTGGAAAATCTTGGAAGGAATGGTCCCAAATCTGCACACAGAAATCACTCCCTACGAAAGTAAAAGACTGGGCAGGCGATGCAAAATACCCCCAATTAAAAGTAGGGGCGCCATTGGTACACTAAGGGAAAACACCATAAGTGTCCGGGGCCCAAGACTGTTCAACAGCCTCCCATCAAGCATTAGGGGAATTACCAATAACTCCCCGGCTGCCTTCAAGAGAGCTGGACAGATACCTAAAGTCAGTGCCGGATCAGCCGGGCTGTGGCTCGTACGTTGGACTAGTTGATCAGGCCCTGATCCATCGGGAGGCCTGGTCATGGACCGGGCCGCGGGGGCGTTGATCCCCGGAATAACCTTCAGGTAACCAGGTATCCAGGTAACCTCGCCGCCCTGATAACTAAAATAATAATAATAATAATAATAATAATAATAATAATAATAATAATAATAATAATAATAATAATAATAATAATAATAATATGTTGCTGCCACTGGCAGCAACAACAGCCTGTTTGCCCAGCCGATCGTCGATAAAGTTTGGCCTCGGGGAAGGCTTAGACATCCTCCAAGAACCAAGAGCTTGACTGATCATCCCACGAAGACTGAGGACCACTTGGTCAAGGACCAGGATTACCGGACCAGGACCTCAACAAGACCTTAATGGCCTAGCTGTCCAAGTCCAGTCCTGCCCCCAATTTATCCTCTTTCCCCTATTAATCCAGTTATCCAATTACCGGAGATTACATAGTTAAATCTGCAGCGATTACACTGTCAGACTGACAGCTAATGTTCAATAGATCTCTGTCTTGGTCAGCCTCGCCTCTAACTTCTTGTCCTTTGTAATTTTAAATTTATTCTCTAAGGGAGGTAACTGGTTTGGTCCCGGGGATTATCTTCCCCTGGCTATGGTGCCAGACCAGGCCTCCCGGGGATTATCTTCCCCTGGGTATGGTGCCAGACCAGGCCTCCCGTTGATTATCTTCCCCTGGGTATGGTGCCAAACCAGGCCTCCCGGGGATTATCTTCCCCTGGGTATGGTGCCAGACCAGGCCTCCAGGGGATTATCTTCCCTTGGGTATGGTGCCAGACAAGGCCTCCCGGGGATTATCTTCCCCTGGGTATGGTGCCAGACCAGGCCTCCCGGGGATTATCTTCCCCTGGGTATGGTGCCAAACCAGGCCTCCTGGTCTGGCACCATACCTGTTATCTTACATGTTCGTGAGACAGAAGGATTTACCTGTTATCTTACGTGTTCGTGATTACCTGTCATCTTACACGTGTTCATCAGACAAAGATTTACCTGGGCGAAACGTCGACTCTTGAATAAAGCGCCACTCTGCTTTAAGTTTCTTTATACATTCTTGGCTTGCCCTGGCCAGCTTGTTGCTACCAATAGTGTCAGCGAAATCTTTATTGGTACGACGTTTCCCCCATGAATCGTGTTTATTGAAGGTTGTGAGTGAAAGGTTTCACTAGTGAAAGACTTCGTGGTAGAGAAATGTTCTACGATACCAACCCGATGTTAAAAAGACTAAAAAATGTAGTGTACAGTGATTATTGACGACGTTTCGCCTTCGCAGTGGGCGAAACGTCTTTGATTCGATGTAACGTATGGGCGAAGCATTAAACAATAGCTGGAGGGCATTGGGAGGCATTAGTATGGCAATAGAGTTGTAAACAAGTGGAACAAACTCCAAGGTAGCGTCACTGAGGCGAGAGAACTTTGGGCAGCTTTAGTGTGTACGGGGGGGGGGGGGGGGAAGAGAAGGGTGCGAGTTGGACCTGCCTAGCATGGGCCAGTAAGCCTATGTATGTTCATATTTGTGTTCTTGCGTTCCAATTAATATTTTGTTCTCCACTTGCTGGAGGTACACCACCTCCAGATTGTACACTACCACTATTGTTACTACTACTACTACTACTACTACTACTACTACTGCTACTACTACTACTACTACTACTACTACTGCTACTACTGTTGCTACTGTACTGTCACTACCAGTAATGCTACTGCCATCCTGTTACTGTCACTACTGTTACTACCATCCTATCACTACCATTACTGCTACTACAATCCTGTTACTACCATCCTGTTACTACTGCTACTGCTACCACAATCCTGTTACTATTACTACTGTTACTACAATTCTGTCACTATCACTACTGCTACTACAGTCCTGATACTATCACTACTGTTACTACCATCCTGTCACTATCAGTACTGCTGCCACCATCCTGTTACTACCACTTGCTGTTATTACTACTACTCTTGCAACCACTATTGTTACTACCATCCAGTTACTGCCACTACTGTTATTACTATTACTGTTACTACCATCCAGTTATTACCATAATGGTGGGCCGGCGGGCCGCCAACAGCAACAACCTGGTTGATCAGGCAAGCAACAGAGAGGCCTGACCGAGATTGTAGGGGGAGGGGTGGAGGTAACTATCGAAACAGGCCACAGGTACATCACAGGCAAATGAATTAGTTTTAAGGGTAATTATCCTAACTTATCCCACATCCTTTGATACATATACCTCTACTGTTTCTCTCTCTCTCTCTCTCTCTCTCTCTCTCTCTCTCTCTCTCTCTCTCTCTCTCTCTCTCTCTCTCTCTCTCTCTATCTCTCCCTCCCTCTCTCTCTCTCTCTCTCTCTCTCTCTCTTTCTCCCTCCCTACCTACCTCCATTCTCGGTATTATCCTTTCCTCAACCGGTTACTCTTGTCATCTCCCCTTCCCTATTAACTTTTCCCCTTCCTTCCCCCCTCCCTGAAGCTCAACTTGCGCTAATCCTCCCCTCCCCTCTCCCCTCACTTAACTCATTAGAATTCTATTCCACCAGGACTTAAAACTCTGTATTACACGAGAGCAAAACTCACAAAGTTGTGTACAAATTGCAAAAGCTTTTTGCTGTGTAAGGTGGGCGTGTCCCTGGTCATAAACAAGCGTTACTGTGTTACCTGCTGAGAACTGTCACGGCCGTAGTGTCTGCACAGTGACACTATAATGCTTTTCCTGCAGCAATGTTTCGCTCAGGGTAGAGCTTTTATCAAGTCACGGCTTGATAAAGCTCTCCGTGTGGAAGCTCTATCAGTAAATGCCTGTTTTTTCCCACTGCAAATGTCTGTTTCCCCCACAAGTCAAGGCTCGATGAAGCTCCGTAGAGAGGAGAAACGTGGCTTGTAAAAGCTCCACACAGAGCGAGAGGCTGTCCCAATAAAAACTTTTTCCGCAACAATTTCTCCTTTTTTGATAAGTCACTTCTTGATAAAGCTCTATACACAGGACTGACCCATACACAAATATCCCGCATGTAGGAGAGAGGAGCTTAAGACGACGTTTCGGTCCGACTTTGACCATTTACAAAGTCACACTAACAGAGAGGAGAGAGGGAGGGGCAGTAAGAAATAGCTGAATTTTTAAACGAACAAGGAAATGTTCAGTGATCCACTAAACAATGAGAGAGAGAGAGAGAGAGAGAGAGAGAGAGAGAGAGAGAGAGAGAGAGAGAGAGAGAGAGAGAGAGAGAGAGAGAGAGAGAGAGAGAGAGGGAGAGAGTGGGAGAACCAGATGGCATCTTCCTTCCTTAGACTGTCCGCTGGATCACACCAGCGCATCTCACGTAAGTACAGGTCCTCTGGAATTCAAGAAGGCTGCAAGAGTAGCGCTTCCGTCTCACGATTAGCGCACTAAGGGTCAAGCCTCCACCAAACCTTCCGATGATTGACCCACATGGGCTTAGCGTTTCACCCGAATAATAATAATAATAATAATAATAATAATAATAATAATAATAATAATAATAATAATCCCAGATAAGCAGCATCAGGGCAGACTGTGAACTCTCTGTTTACCAAGAAATACAAACAACCACTAACACGAGCACTCAGTATACTCTGGAGGAAGAGGTTAGAAGTAGACAAAATTCCAGAGGTTCTAAAAAAAAAAAAAAGTGCTGACAGGTCCACTGCACAAAGGAGAATATAGAGGTCTAGCCAGTGGCGCTAACTTCACACATGATACATGTCTTTGAGAGGGTGGTGAGATGCCAGGTTAATTTTTTTTTTTGGGGAAAAGAGGTATATCACAGGAAACATGACCTTTAAAACCCAAGTTGCCCATGGGTTTAGAGCTGGAAGATCATGCTTGTCACAACTACTGGATCATTTTGAGAGAATTACGGAGACTGGCGGAAAAGTTCACGTTGTGGTCTATGTACACGGAATTCCTTAAGTCATTTGACAAATGTGATTATTTAGTGATAATACACCAAAGATCATTAGGTAAATAAGACAAGTAGAGGATGAATTTACAATATTCCTGTAAATAGAACACAAAGAGTAGCGGTAAATAATATAAAATCTAACCACAGCTATGTATAAAATTTAGTACCACAAGGAACAGTCCTGACCCCACTTCTGTTTCTCATTCTCTAAACATACAGATAAAAACACAAATCTTCGTGTTATGTCATCCTTTAGGAGTGACGCAAACATTAGCCTGGATAATAACAACAACAGTAACCATCACAGAGGCCTAGATTGCTACAACAACAACAGTAACCATCACATAGGCCTAGATTGCTACAACAACAACAGTAACCATCACAGAGGCCTAGATTGCTACAACAACAACAGTAACCATTATAAATGTTCAGATAAATGAGAGAACTCTCACAGACATGTGACGTAAAGTAGGGCTAGTATGTGTGTGGGGGAGGTTGCAATCAGTTTCAACGTCCAACATGGCTGACATTTAAAAGTCAATAACCCAGACGCCACATGTAAAAAACCGTATTAATCCTGCTCGAAATGACCGATACAACGCAACGTCAGTAGGTAATCTATAATCCGGCGTCGTAAAAAACCAGCTGTTGAGAAGGCCACGGATTTAAAAAATAAATTCAATGAATATAATTAAAATAATCTAGACGGTCCAGGATACAGCTTGCAGGTAATTATTGTATTCACAAATGAGTTACATAAATACTAGTACGTTAAATTCACTCCATAACTTATATAAGCAAACCAAGGGAACGGTTACCCTACTGCGGATAGCCAGCAAAACCTGCTTGATCTAGCATTCAAAATGAAATTCTAGCCTCGGTATGACTCATGACTCTCGACACCAGTTACAGTTCGTCTTCGTTGAATTAAATATTTGTCAGAGTAATTCCTGCATAATTTTGCCACGGTAAAACTGTTTGAAAATACTCCGGACTCAGTGCACATGAGTGGGTAAGACTGGGTGGGCAGTAATTGAACCTGGGTGTTTAGTGATTGTTGTGGGCGGCATCCTGCAAGGTATTACCCTACATAGACTGGTTTTGTCAATGACCGAGGCAGTGATAGTGTAAAAAAATATCTATCCTCAGAGTGTGAGCCTCTATCCCGCCGTTTTTCATTAGCCCGCTGCATAGAAAAACACAAGAGACCGACCCGCCGTCCTATCCCGGTGTAACCATCCTATCGTTCCCTATGTTCCCATCCGTGACTACTCATTCTCCATAATTCACCGCCCATCTTTCCCTCTCACCCATTCCTCTGCCTTCAACTTGCCACTTAATTACTCACCCACAATTACCAGCCTTAATTAATCCTCTCTAACAAGCTAGTTCCTCCGGGATAACTTTCTCCAGTCATGCCACCTGAAGCCTGATAGCTGAAGGATGTTTCCAAGGGGGGGGTCGACGCCCCCGCGGCCTGGTCACCGACCAGGCCTCCTGGTGGACCAAGGCCCAACCAACCAGGCTACTGTTGCAACATAACACAATCGTAAAAGTAGATGGGCACTGCAACAGACCTATGGCCTATGCTAAGCATGTCCTTCTCAAATCCAACCCCGCAATAGACATACTCAAATACGCAGCCTCATTAGCCAGAAGCGTAACCATCTCGGTTGTAGATAACATGGTTGGTACGCGCGCGTGTGGGTCGGCGTATGTGTGCTGTGATTACCATCCCTCAACTAGCCATTGAAGGCGTGGACCGTAATTAAATAATATTAGAGCCATTTACTAATACAAACTAGCAATTAGACCTTCATAGAATTAATCAGGATAAACTTTTCTCGGCCTTCCATCTCTCTAGTACCACAGACACGAGACAGAGAGACACGAGAAGAGAGACTGTTTATGTGAAGGGTAAATGCGGCGACTTAGGTTAAATTATTTCTTCTGGGGGCCATGAAGACAAGGAGTCATATGAGCCACAAGGTCCAGGCGGTCCAGGTGACATTGAGGGAATGTACAGTGAAGGATGTACTCTGAAGGAGGGGCGGAGGTGGGAAGTAAAGTGCCTGCACTCTGAAGGAGGGATGGTGGTGTCGTAGTTCAAAGGACCATCCGTAGTGCGATGTCAGCACGCTTAGCTGAAGGGTGTCAACGCCCCTGCGGCCCGGTCCCAGACCTGGCCTTCTGGTGGATCAAAAGCCTAAATCAACCAGGCAGTGACTGCTGGGCAGCACGTAGTCCAGAGTAGCAATCACAACCCTCGGCTGGTCAGAAACTGATTTGAGGAACATATCCACTTCGCTCTTGAAGACACCCAGGTGACGATGACAGAGATTGCTTTCTCCTGAAGTGAATCCATAGGACTCACTTCAAGAGCTGATGTTTAGGATGATGTTTACTGGCCATCAATGCACGCATCTTCTTTATGATTTGCCGGTACTTCCGGCCCGGGTCTTCTCCAGATGGCGACCCGGCGTGCACGCATCATTTCTACTTGAGATAACTCATTGAAACTAACCTATATGCACATCAACAAACAAGCTTCTTAACTCGAAAAAATACGAAGTGGAGTTGAGGAAAGAGGAGAGAATCTTGATTCTTTTTGAGAGAGAGAGAGAGAGAGAGAGAGAGAGAGAGAGAAGAGAGAGAGAGAGAGAGAGAGAGAGAGAGAGAGAGAGAGATACTGACTTGTACAAGGGAAAAAAGAAAGTGAAGAGGGGTAAAGAATAGGGGATAATATAGGTAGAACGGTACGAAAAGAAGATAGGGAAATGGGGGCAGAAGGAGGGAGGAGAGGCAACCTTATACCTACTGTCCCACCAACTCCTCCTCCTCCTTCTTCTGGAGACAAGACGGAAGAATGAGGAGGGGTGAGGAACGCCCATTAAGGGTATCATATGGTGGAGAGGGAGAGGTGGGGGAGAGGGGAGGGTAGATGAGAGAGGGTAAGAGGGGGAAGGGAGAAATTATTGCAATCATGGGAAAGAGAAATGAAGGCAGGTGGGCGGTTGAATTAATTAGGAAAATGTTGCGATGCCAGTTTGTATGATGTGGTCAGAAACAATGGCTTAAGTTAATTGGTTAGCGTGTAGAAGATGAGAGAGAGAGAGAGAGAGAGAGAGAGAGAGAGAGAGAGAGAGAGAGAGAGAGAGAGAGAGAGAGAGAGAGAGAGAGAGAGAGAGAGAGAGAGAGAGAGATTAGAGAGAGAGAGAGACCAGAATCATCGGAGAGGTGGTAAAAATCTTCAAGAGGAAATTGTATCAGTACCTCTTCCAAGTGGTAGATTAGCCACTTGGTTCTGTAGGCCTACTGATCAATCAACAACGAAGCATAGGCCTCAGGCTGGCTAGAAAAAAAATTCACGCAATCGGACACAGAATCGTTTACGCCAGACCTTTGGCAGAATCGAACACACATGAACCTGTAGTTATCCTCCCATTACTCGGATCAAACCTGCTTACCTCTCATACCCCAAGGTGATGCGCGAAACGTGGGAGTGATGCGGTTTTTCGCAAACATTATCAACTAAGCCTATCAAAAATGAATGCCCAGAAAAGGTAGACAGTAGGTTCCCTGATTAACCCATCCACCTCCCTGCCTACCTATTTACCTACCTTCCTACTTACCTACCTTCCTACTTACCTACCTACTACCTACCATCCTATGTACCTACCTATCTACTTACATACATACATACATACCTACCCATCTACCTACCTACCTACTACCTACCTATTTACTTACCTACCTATCCATCTACCAACCTACCTACCTATCTACCCACCTACCTACCTATCTACTTTTATACCTATATACTTACCTACCTACCTCTCTACACACCTGCCAGCCTACTTATCTACCATATAAACACCCAAATTATTGACAATAAAAGAATCTAACCAACAACGTTTCCCTGGAGCCCAGGCAAGAGAGACGTACCATAATTTAGCCCAGATAAAACTCAAAAGGCTTTTGTTGCAAATCTGTACAGTGAAAGAACGGCTGCGGAAGACAGCAGGCAATGCCAGAACCACTCACTGGAAATGCTGGAGGCGGTATATCAGTGAGGGTTAACTCTATAAGCATAAATTCAACATGAATCAACAGTCTAGTTGATCAGCTCCTCAACCCGGAACCTTGTATTTTTATTGTTGTTATTTTGTTTTTGCTTTTTATTAGTATTAATAATATTATTAATATTAATAATATTGCTATCATTATTTGTTATTATTATTCTTGTTATTATTATTAGTATTATTATTAATAATAACATTATTACTATTATTATTATTATTATTATTAAATCTATTATTATTATTATTATTATTATTATTATTATTATTATTATTATTAATGTTATTATTATTATTAATATTATTATTATTATTATTAATATTATTATTATTATTATTATTATTAGTGTTGTTGTTATTATTATTATATTATTATTATTATTATTATTAAATTTTTATTATTATTATTATTTATTATTGTTGTTGCTTTTGCTGCTATTGTAATTCTTTTTTTTAACAAAAGCGTATTGTTTTTTTTTTAAATTCGTAGCAAAGAATGTAATATTAACCTAGGAAGATTAGATGGAAAAGAGAAGTGAAGAGAAGATGGGGAGGGGAGGAGGGAGAAAAAATTGTTCTTAAGAGAGAGGTGATAACAGTAGGAGAGATGGCTCTTGTAGGAGGAGACGGGAGTGAAGAGAAGGAAGGAAGGAGGAGGAGGAGGAGGAGGAGAAAGCTAAGAGAACATTGAAAAAGAGGTGATAAATAATGTAGACGTGGTGGGAGAGGAAAGGTGAGAGGAATAATTAGAGGGTGAAGGATAGAGGTTGAAAGTGTGTGTGTGTGTGTGTGTGTGTGTGTGTGTGTGTGTGTGTGTGTGTGTGTGTTTATGTGTGTGTGTGTGTGTGTGTGTGTGTGTGTGTGTGTGTGTGTGTGTGTGTGTGTAACTGTGTTTGCGTGTGCGTGTGACTGTGTTTGCGTGCGAGCGTTCTCATCACAACTTAGCATCACCTCGCTGTTCATACCAAAATAACACTGAACACGCAGAACAAAGAAAATGAACAACCGCAAATAACTTGATGTTCAATGATAACAAATTTCACTTACCTAGATATGAGAACAACGTAGAACACAAAACGGAGAGAAAAGAACACAGAACACAGGAAGAACATCTCACGAAACACAAAACACCAGTAAAAACTATACAAATATAAACATCAGATGTGTTCAGGGCCCCTAATCCCGGTGGGGCCCCATAACAGTTCAAGCTTCAGGGCCCCTAATACAAGAGGGCCCCAAAATCGACTTTTGTCAACATTGCTTAAAGATTTGGGATATACTATACGAGAAGGGGTCCCGAAGGGGGCCCCAAAACAATTCAAGCCTAGGGCCCCAAAAATGTAGGTCCACCACATGAGCTGTGACCAGAGAACACAATAACGCAGACGTAGGAAAAAACAAAAGAATAAGAGAAATTCCAAACACAAGAGAGATAACACTGGGTTATCCTGGGTTATAACACTGCGTTATCCTGGGTTACTAACACTGGGTTATCCTAGGTTACTAAACTAGGTTATCCTGGGATATTAACACGGGGTTATCCTGGGCTATAACACTAGGTTATCCTGGGTTACTAACAGGGGTTATCCTGGTTATACATGGGATATTAACACTGGTTATTCTGGGTCACTAACACTGGGTTATCCTGTATATTAAAACTAAGTTATCTCTAAATGACACTCGGGTATTACTCTGCTACTAACATAGGATAATCCTTTATATATTACCTGGGATAACATTGGGAACAGGGTTCAGTCTAACACACTTATTCTTGTCAAAACATGGGAGCCTGGAAAAATAAGAAAAATGTTTCTCACTAATCCGGATATGACTCTCAATGCCCTGGCGTAGGAAGAACCTCATTTTCATACGCACAGATATTGAGAACGGAGTCTCAGAATTTTTGAAAATGGAGCTGAAAACTGGAAAACACCTGCGCAAATCCGTGATCAACCTCTCTTAGATGTCAAGTGGGAGTGCCTAGAAATTACGATGTTTTTAAAGTTGGTAACTGAAGTATAAATACTTTTAAAACAAGCTTGATTTAAGAAAAATTGACGGATTTTATTGCAGTAGATAAATAAAAAAATTTTAAGAATATATTTATACAAAGATAAATAAAGAATAAATAATTTTGAGGGGAAACTCGGGTGCAACACAAAGGGGAAAACGGAAAAAAATTCTCTTCTAACTCCATCAGTTCAAAAACTTTGGCGAAGGAACAATGGAAATAGTAAATGTTACGATGGAATACATTATGTAGATGATCCAGGGTGAGGGAGGAGTGTTATGTGGGAGGGAGAGGGACGGAGGAGAGAGGGAAGTGAGAAGGATGGAAAGAAAGAGTGGAAGGCATGGAGGAGAGATAGAATGTATGGAGGAAAGAAGAACGTTACGTTGGAGATGAGAGAGAGAGAGAGAGAGAAGGAAGAGAAGATACATATATATAATATATATATATATATATATATATATATCTTCTCTTCCTTTGTCTCTCTCTCTCTTCTATCTTCTCTCATCATACGTAACGTTTTTTCCTCCATACATTATATCTTCCTCCATCCTTCCACTCTTTCTTTCCATCCTTGTTACTACCTCTCTCCTACTCCTCATCTCCGTCCCCACCCTCCACACAACACACACAAACCACGTATAAATTATATATATAGTATATAATATCCTAATATATAATATAAATAGAAGAAATATCATATAATATATTTATTATATATAACTTATAAATATATATACATTATGTCTATTTATTATAATTATTAATATATAATTTATGTATTAATTATTTGTGATTATATTATTATTTAATTTGTTACCGTGACTGCTACTGGGAACTTATCAGATCATTGAGCAATGGAAGAGGACAGTAAAGAAGATATCCCGGTGGTACAATGTGGGATACATGATGATAGGTATATCACAAGTATCCTTCAACTTGAGCAGCGTACGTGGGGACTCCAACACTCCAACGGAGAGCGAAATGATCCAAGTCGGACCGAAACGTCGTCGTATTTGTGTAACCCTCAACCTAAGACTTCGCGTGGGGATACCAGCGTTGAAGTCTTGCCTTCACCTTAAACAGTGAGCGAAGGGATACCAATTCTTCCATGGGTTGAGATATATCTCTCGTGGCCAGAATTAGACTCCCATTAAACGTAATTTCGTTACTGGCGATTCGTTATAGAGTGAGTCTGCATTGATTAGGAATTCCTTCGCCAGAGGGCTTCAGGACTTCCATATAATACTTGGCCGTGATGCTATTATCATTTTAACGTAAAATGCACCGATGTCCACTATAAATATCGGGGACAGATATTTAAAGTCGGATCAACCGAGTTGTGGTTAGTACGTTAGAATACGTGCGGTAACAGCCTGGTTGATCAGGCCCTGATCCACTGGAAGGCCTGGTCGTGGACCGGGGACGCGGGGGCGTTAACCCCAAGAATACCCTCCAGGTAAGACTCCAAGTAAGTAAGAGAAAATTCAGTTTGTTCCCTACACTTACCTTCACCTCGCTCACTTAAGTGTCAGCAAGTGTTCCTAACACTTATACATACTTTTTGTTGCATATTTTGTCAATTTTCCACTCACTTTCTAACACTTTACTGATCTGCTTAGTTCACTCGCTTCGTTTACACTGATTACATTGACCTTTCTGTGACCCTCTTTATTTCTCCTCACATTCACTGTTCTAACTGAACAAACGACATTGTTACTACATTTACCACGGCTACATTTCGCTCACCAGCAGCGAAATGTAATTTTTGACTTGGCAGACTTCCCATATTATATATATATATATATATATATATATATAATATATATATATATATATATATATATATATATATATATATATATATATATATATATATATGTCGTGCCGAATATGTAAAACTGGTCAATTAGCAAGAACTCATTTAAAATTAAGTCCTTTCTGAAATTTTCTCTTATACGTTTAAAGATATATATTTTTGCATTAATGTTAATGTAAAAATTTTTAATTTTGCACCAAAAGAATCTTTAAAAAACTTACCTAACCTTATTATAACAAGAGCAATTTATTTTAGCCTAACCCAACTAAATATATTTTAAATACGTTTTCAATAATTTAATACTAAACAAACACAATCAAATATATTTTTTTTCGTTACGTTCAGAATGATTTTGGCGAAATCATTGCATACACAAATTTTCACTTGTCCTATATGCCTATTCGGCACGACATATATATATATATATATATATATATATATATATATATATATATATATATATATATATATATATATATATATATATTATATATATATATATATATATATTCGATACAGATTTAATAACAGATAATAATAATAATAATAATATAATAATAATAATAATAATAATAATAATAATAAACACAAACAACAATGTATATAATAGTACAGCTGCTGGGTAGAATCGGGTGATAATTTACAGATTATAATCTGTAATGTTAACAAGATTTTGTGATACACTTTGCTGGTCAAATTGTTAAAGAAAAAGATTTTTATTAGACAAAATTTGGTTAGGGTGGATTACGTTAGGCTAAATTGGGTTACACTGACTTCTAACCCAACACCTGTCAAACCCAACTTAATCTAACACTGCTATCTAACCCAAGGCAACAGAATTTAGCTTTGCTTAATATAGCATAACCTATGAAAACCTAACCCAGCTTAACATCTGATATACCTCTGATATACTTTTGGTATACCTCTGGTATACCTTTGATGTACTTCTGATATACCTCTGGTATGCCTCGGATATACCTCTGGTATGCCTCGGATATACCTCTGGCATACCTTTGATGAGATTTGAGTCTTTCTGCTCCCACAGCCCGGCCTTGGGCTAGGCTCGTCAGGTGCTTGCCTGGTCAACCAGGCTGTTGCTGCTGGTTACCCGCTGACCCACAATATCCATCACACCCTGGCTTATCTGGTAATTTATTTAAACACTTATCCAGTTTCCTCTTGTTCCAGCGGTTGTTCTGAAGTCTTGTGAATTACCCTAAATTAACCTAGTATAAACAAACGTAATCTACCTTATTATAGTTACAGGAATCGTCGTACAGTAATGAAAAAACGGTCTTGTTCTCAAAACCTTCGAATTATGCCGACTTACGCTGGCCATAAGAAAAAATATTCCTGGAACGACAGGTCTCTCAAGAGCTGAATGCTGATTGGTCCGACGCGTAATAAATCACGGAAAATCTCCTTCTCGTAAAAGTATTTAAGTGCCTGATATTTTTGTCTGATTTTGAATACGTTACTTAAGATGAATAATAATATTAATAATAATGATAATAATAATAATAATAATAATAAAAATAATAATAATAACAACAATAATAATACTAATAATAATAATAATAATAATAATAATAATAATAATAATAATAATAATAACAACAATAATAAAATAATAATAATATAATAATAATAATAATAATAATAATAATAATAATAATAATAATAATAATAATACATGTAGATGGGAAGTTTAAGACATGAAAAGCTTTCCAGGGTGTGAATTTAGCCAGTATCAAAAGCCATTGGCGACCTTCCTGGAAAACTTGGGTCGATGGATGCATGGGGAGGGTTGGTCACTCTTGTTTACCCATTGTGTTCAACACCCAGTGTAAGGCAGATTTTCTTTTACTAAAAAAATGAAGAGTGTAAGGAAGATACGGGGGGGGGAGAGGAGACAGAGGGAGAATGATAAAGGTTAGGAGGGAGGGAGGAGAGAAAGAGTGAGAGAGAGAAGAGAGAGAGAGAGAGAGAGAGAGAGAGAGAGAGAGAGAGAGAGAGAGAGAGAGAGAGAGAGAATGTTTATACTCTATAAACAGAGATGTAACCCACTGCACCGTATCATCCTTCGCAGACGATACTATGATCTATATGAGAGTGTCAACCATTAAGGGCACGGTAAATCTCCAAGAAGATATAAACAAAGTTTTCCAGTGGGCAACGAAGAACAATGTAATGTTCACTGAAGACAAAATCCAACTATACTCAGTTATGGGAAACTGGAGGAAATAACAGCTAGGACTGAACATACTACAAATTTCTAATCACGCAACAGAGCGGAAAAATAATGTGAGGGACCTAGGAGTGGAAATGTCTGCGGATCTCACCTTTAAGGACCACAACAATGCCACGAACACATCTGCGAGGAATATAATAGGATGGATAATGAGAACCTTCGAAACAAGAGATGCCAAGCCAGTGATGATCCTTTCTAAATCACATATTCTCTCTAGGCTGGAATACTGCTGTACATTAACATCTCCATTCAAGGCAGGTGAAGTCGCAGATCTAGAGAGTGTACAGAGATCCTTTACTGCACATATTAGTTCCATCAAACACCTTAACTACTGGGAACACCTTTAAGCACTTGACTTGTAATCATTGGAGCGCAGGCGAGAAAGATATATCGTATTCTACACTTGGAAAATCCTAGAGGGACTGGTTCCTTATCTGCACACAGAAATCACTCCATACGAAAGCAAAAGACTTGGCAGGCGATGCAACATACCTCCGGTGAAAAGTAGGGGCGTCACTGGTACACTAAGAGAAAACACAATAAGTGTCCGGGACCCAAGACTCTTCAACAGCCTCCAACCAGCCATAAGGGGAATTACCAATAGACCCCTGGTTGTCTTCAAGAAGGAGGTGGACAGATACCTAAAGCCAGTACCTGATCAGCCGGGTTGTGGCTCGTACATTGGACTAAGTGCGGCCAATAGTAAAAACCTATTTCATCAGGCCCTGATCAAATAGGTTGTTACTGTTGGCCGGGAGGCCTGGTCATGGACCTGGCCGTGGGGGCGTTGATCCCCAGAATACCCTCCAGGTAGACTCCAAGAAGGTAGACCATACTACCATAACAATGGGTTGATTACATTATTTTACTACTAAACTCATCGACTGAAGATACCTGCTGTATAAACTGTCAATAATTAAGATACCCAACTGTTGAACATGTGTCTTAATCATCACCATACTACCATGATGGCAGGATTGGACAGTGTCACTCATCCTGCGAGTGGCACTGACCACCATAATGACAGAACATAACAACCTCAATAGTTAAATTACCATTCGCGATACCAGCGCCGTCTATTGCATCATTACGAATTACTTTCATCAGATAGTCTCAAATCCGATATATTAGAATATGCAAATCATATCACTGAAAAAATAGCGAACTTCCAAGCGCTTTCATGATTTCTCACATTATCCAGGACCTGCCCTTGATAGTGTGAGAAATCACGAAAGAGCTTGGAAGGCCACTGTGTTTTTTCACAGTGGCGTTTTGGATATTGTGATATCGCCTGTTTACTGTGATCTTATTGCATATTACACTACATATTTCGAATATATATATATATATATATATATATATATATATATATATATATAATATATATATATATTATATATATATATATATATATATAATATATATTAACATGCATATATTAAATATAATATTCTATCATATCTAAATATATACATATTATATATGTTTCCGTAACCTGCCACTATCAGTTACAGCATATTAATATTTCCTGTATTCCATGATCGTAAATTTATAGCTATACCGTTATTAGTGGTCTCCATACACTGTGTAAGTGTGTTTATAGTGGTCTCCACACACTGTGTAAGTGTGTTTATAGTGGTCTACACACACTGTGTAAGTGTGTGTGTGTGTGTGTGTGTGTGTGTGTGTGTGTGTGTGTGTGTGTGTATTCCTCCCACACACTTTATAGAAAAGAATCAGTGTGGAAATGTGTGAAAGAATAGGAATGGAGATAGATAAGTGATGGAGTGGGAGGGAGTGATGGGGGACGGAGTGATGGTGGGAGGGAGTGATGGAGGGAGGGAGTGATGGAGGGAGGGAGTGATGGAGGGAAGATAGAAGGGTTTTGAACAATTGAAGCGAGGGTGGGAGGGGAGATGGAGATAGGGGGTAGATGATGGGAAAGAGGAGAGGAGGGGGGAAAGGAAGGGGTAAAAGGGGAGGTTAGGGGGTTAAGGGGGGAGGGGTAAAGGGTGTTAAGGGGTAACGGGGGTAAAGGGGAAGGACAGCTGCCCCGGAAGCACTCTCCACCACGGTGAGTAGCAACAGTACACATGGGATCAAATAACCCTTAGCTTATGGTTTTGTCTAGCCCCCTGTCAGCCCCCTGTTAGCGCCCTGTCAGCTACCTGTTAGCACCCTGTCAACCACCTGTTAGCTCCTTGCTAGCCCCTGTCAGTTCCCTGTCAGTCATCTGTTAGCACCCTGTTAGCTCCTTATTAGCCCCTGTCAGTTGTCTGTTAGTCCCTGTCAGCCACCTGTTAGTTCCCTGTCAGCCACCTGTTAGTTCCCTGTCAGCCACCTGCTAGCTTCCTAGTAGAGGCAGACATCGTGTATTTATACACAGTTTTAAGAATGGGTATTGAGAGGAAGGGTCCAGGAGATGGGGCTCAGCCCCTGCAACCAGAAATATGTATGTAAAAATAAGATATGCTCTGACTCATATTCTCATCTCTCTCTCTCTTTCTCTCTCTGTCTATATGTCTCTGTTTGTCTGTCTGTCTGTCTGTCTCTTTCTCTCTCTCTCTCTCTCTGGGGCTGATGATAGTGTTTTTCGGGTAAGTAAATAATCCAGTACGTTTATTTAGGTACAGGTACACAAAAATACAATTACCACACATTTTAACATATATGTAAATTACACAGGATAACCCAAGAATGGTCAGACAAAGTGACTTATCTCCATCGGGTTCCTGAGTCACCCTGAGTCGTTACTCTTTATTTCTCTTCTCTTGGTTACCATCTTCATGCCCAGACGAGTGACGTTAAGCGCTTCACAGGGCATAGACACCGAGAGGTGTAAACTCTCAGTGTATATACACTGAAAGCTTAATCTTTATTTTAGGGGTTATTCTCGTTTGATGGTGAGAAGGTTACGTTTAGGCTTAGTGTAGTCGACAGGCTTTAAACTCTCCACTACACCAATCAACTAGTATCCTGAATATATATATAATATATATATATATATATAATATATATATATATATATATATAATATATATATATATATATATATATATATATATATATATATATATATATATATATATATATATATATATATCTTACTTCTACCTGGAGGGTATTCTGGGGACCAGCGCCCCCACGGCCCGGTCCACGACCAGGCCTCCCGGTGGATCAGGGCCTGATCAACTAGGCTGTTACTGCTGGCCGCACATAGTCCAACGTACGAACCACAGCCCGGCTAATCCGGTACTGACTTTAGGTATCTGTCCAGCTCCCTCTTGAAGACAGTCAGGGGGGACTATTGGTAATTCCCTTTATGGCTGGTGGGAGGCTGCTGAACAGTCTTGGGCCCCGGACACTTATTGTATTTTCTCATACTGTACTAAGAGGTGCACAATAAAATAATCTTGATGATAAAATCTAAATAGTTTTATTTTCATTATTAAATATAATAAAAGTTCGGCTTTTAAGTCTCTAAAACTTTATTCTCTGCTTTATTTCTCTTTTATTTTTCAAATATTTTTCCTGGCTTTAATTCCTCATTTTCAATAAAATGGATAACAGACACATTTGTACAAGTGTGTGTGAGCCGCCTCTCTCACACCATCCCTCCGTACACTACCATCTAACTTAACACAACTCACAACAAACACAACTCACAACAAACACAACTCACAACAAACACAACTCACAACAAACACAACTCACAACAAACACAACTCACAACAAACACAACTCACAACAAACACAACTCACAACAAACACAACTCACAGCAAACACAACTCACAACAAACACAACTCACAACAAACACAACTCACAACAAACACAACTCACAACAAACACAACTCACAACAAACACAACTCACAACAAACACAACTCACAACAAACACAACTCACAACAAACACAGCTCACAACAAACACAGCTCACAACAAACACAACTCACAACAAACACAACTCACAACAAACACAACTCACAACAAACACAACTCACAACAAATACAGCTCACAACAAACACAACTCACAACAAACACAACTCACAACAAAGTCACAGCAAATCTTAAAACAAAGTACCCACAAACTCACTATTATAAAACTCCTCTCAAACTTAACCACAGAAAGAGATAGCGAGAGAGAGACAGAGATAGCGAGAGAGAGATAGCGAGAGAGAGAGAGATAGCGAGAGAGAGAGAGAGAGAGAGAGAGAGAGAGAGAGAGAGAGAGAGAGAGAGAGAAGAGAGAGAGAGAGAGAGAGAGAGAGAGAGAGAGAGAGAGTTAATAAATCTAAGTGTAAATACATTTGAAAATTTTCCATATCTCTCTTTAAGTCTCTTTTCTCCATCTCTCCTCATCTCTCATCGCTTCCTCTCACTCTCTCTCCCTCCCTCTCTCCCTCCCTCCCTCCCTCCTACCTTCCCTCCAACCGCCACCGTCGGGCCGACCACTGCCCGATAAAAAATCCGAAATGTCAATACTGGAAAAGGATGACAAATTTCTTAAACCCGACAAGCGTGAAAAATAACGTAGCCTTTCCCTTGAAACCAAGTAACGAAGCCTTTCCCTTGAAACCAAGTAACGAAGCCTTTCCCCTGAAACCAAGTAACGAAGCCTTTCTCTTGAAACCAAGTAACGAAGCCTTAACCTTGAAACCAAGCAACGAAGCCTTTACCTTGAAACCAAGTAACGAAGTATTCCCCTTGAAACCAAGTAACGAAGCCATAACCTTGAAACCAAGTAAGGACGTCTTTCCCTTGAAACCAAGTAACGAAGCCTTAACCTTGAAACCAAGTAAGGACGTCTTTCCCTTGAAACCAAGTAACGAAGCCTTTACCTTGAAACCAAGTAACGAAGTCTTTCCCTTGAAACTCGATAAACATTTCCCTTAAAAACAACGAAGGCTTTCCCTTGAAAATCATTAAAGAAGCGTCTACCTTGACACTCACTAAGCCCTACTTAAAACTCACTAACGAAGACTATACCTTTATTACTCAAACCAGTTAGATTAGAGAGAAAGTTAAATCAGAAAGTAAGTTAGAAAGTATATACTAGAGTTCACAGAATATAGAGTTAGTGCTTATAAGTGATAATATAAAGTATAGAGTAAGTTAGAGTATAAAGTTAGAATCCAGAGTATAAAGTATAGGCTAGGTTAGCATAAGAGCAAGTTAGAGATGAGACCAAGTTGGAATATTAAGTTAAAACTATTGAGCAAGTTAGAGCAAGTTAGAGTAAGTTAGCGCAAGTTAGAGCAAGTTAGAGTAAGTTAGCGCAAGTTAGAGAACACTGGTTTACAAATTTCCATAATACTCAGTCTTAGCGGAATGTTATCTATCTCGGGGACGCACTAAGCCTGTGTAATAGGAAATTAGGTTCAATCACAGGATGGGAAGGATAGCTCCAATCCCTCGGATTAAGAGCTCTTCACCAGCCCTAAGACACGAAGTACTTGTTTATCATTATTATTATAATTATTATTATAGTGTACAGCAATATTCCAGCCCGTGGAGAATAAGTTACAAGGATGTTATCATCGGCCTCGCGTCTGGTATTGAAGGTTATGTTTAAGTATCTCGTCATTTTCCTGCCCAACAACTGTGAAATGAGAAACATGTGTCTGGATATCTGTCCTGATTTACTCTGTAAAACATTTGTATCACGAATTCGAGATTGTTTATTTTTTGTAATTATTAATTGATTGTACATCGTGATTTTTTTCCCTTGAAGATTTTTTTATTATATTATATATATATATATATATATATATATATATATATATATATATATATATATAATATATATATATATAACGCAAGAAGATCACAGTAAACAGGTGATATCACAATATGCAGAACAACTACTGGGAAAAAAAAATGATGAAATTCCATGCGCTTTCGTGACTTCTCACATTATCAAGGAACTATAAAAATAAAACATCAACATGAAGGTATATAAGAGCAAGGCTACATCTCACAGTCACGTCACAACAACAAGACTACACCTCACAGTCGCGTCACAAGACTACACCTCACAGCCACGTCACAACAACAAGAGTACACCTCACAGTCACGTCACAACAACAAGAGTACACCTCACAGTCACGTCACAACAACAAGACTACACCTCGCAGTCACGTCACAACAACAAGATTACACCTTACAGTCACGTCACAACAAGACTACACCTTACAGTCACGTCACAACAAGACTACACCTCACAGTCACGTCACAACAAGACTACACCTCACAGTCACGTCACAACAACAAGACTACACCTCATAGTCACGTCACGACACCCGACTCAGTGAAACACAACTGATACTCTATCCAAGCATTAAGATTTTTTTTACTTATCTAATGTATCGCTAAATTCTTCTCAAATTTTATTAATTATAAAGAAGCCAATTTATATAAACAAAAAGAAATATATTATTTTCAAAACTGCTTGTTATGAAACACGATTCTATTATATTCCTGTCGACGATGGACTTTTGAAAATCAATTGAGTGGTTAAAATATTATGAATATTTCTTTTGGTTTATATAAACTGGAGGAGAAGTGTTAATGTTGCAGTTTTATAACTGTAGTGTAACCGCACCTCTGGCAAGACAGTGATGGAGTGAATGATGGCGAAAGTTTTTCTTTTTCTGGCCACAGCACCTTGTTGGGAGACGACCGATGTGTGGGAGAGGGTTCGGGTATAAATATTACTCGGTTTCTATCAACTAAAACTTAGCATTTACACGTTAGTTGATATTAACGGATCAATGTGTCCTTGATACCCTTGTTTAGCAGTTAAAAAGTGTGTGTGTGTGTGTGTGTGTGTGTGTGTGTGTGTGTGTGTGTGTGTGTGTGTGTGTGTGTGTGTGTGTGTGTGTGTGTGTGTGTGTGTGTGTGTGTGATGTACACCTGTACACTAGTGGTCAAGTTGTGAGCACGAATCTCAGAACATTGTGCAACACGCTTATCATCACAAATTATCACACTAGCCAAACTTGTAATTTTCTCACCAGCTAATTTTTTTTTTCTGAGGGTCCTCATATATTTTTACCTTCTACATAAATTTTCCTCAGCGTCATTAATAATTCCAGAAAAATTCTAGACTCGCTAACCTCGGTAATTTCTCTATTAATATACATAAATTATTTTAGTCATGTTAAAAAGAGATATTTTAAGATGTTTATGAATATAACAAGTGTTAAAATTCCCATTTTATAGGAAATTTAACACATTGAAAAACATTCTAAACATTTTAGAAAACTGTTTCTGCGTTTTCTGTGTAATTAACAACATTCAGTACATTTCCTCAAACAATTTCTGCGTTTTCTGTGTAATTAACAACTTTCAGTACATTTCTTAAAACTATTTTTACGTTTTCTGTGTAATTAACAACTTTCAGTACATTTCTTAAAACTATTTCTGCGTTTTCTGTGTAATTAAAAACTTTCAGTACATTTCTTAAAACTATTTTTACGTTTTCTGTGTAATTAACAACTTTCAGTACATTTCTTAAAACTATTTTTACGTTTTCTGTGTAATTAACAACTTTCAGTACATTTCTTAAAACTATTTTTACGTTTTCTGTGTAATTAACAACTTTCAGTACATTTCTTAAAACTATTTTTACGTTTTCTGTGTAATTAACAACTTTCAGTACATTTCTTAAAACTATTTTTACGTTTTCTGTGTAATTAACAACTTTCAGTACATTTCTTAAAACTATTTTCACGTTTTCTGTGTAATTAACAACTTTCAGTACATTTCTTAAAACTATTTTCACGTTTTCTGTGTATTAGACTTTTCCCAAATATTTTCCCAAGCTTCGTTTCCTTGTTTTGTAAAAGATATAAATCATCACGCTAGTGAACATTTGCTTAATCACTTCAGAGTGACACAACATTAACTCATTCATCATAATCACTGGGTTTTTTTTTCCGCTCAGACTGACCAGCGGTGCCTGCGTACCACGCGGAGATCACTGGCGTATCACTAATCCAGAGTTATGCGTATTCCTGGAGTGGTTATTAATGAGTTGAATGAAGCAGTGAAGTGGCGTAGCGTTTCCGTAAGTTTGTTGGATCAATACTACACATTATGCCTTGATAACCCTGGGTGCCACACGCATGTACACACACGCAAATACACACGTGCACTCACACACACACACACACACACACACACACACACACATACACATACACATACACATACATATACACATACACATACACACACATACACACACACACACATACATACAACACACACACACACACACACACACACACACACACACACACACACACACACACACACACACACACACACATACACATACACATACATATACACATACACATACACATACACACACATACACAACACATACATACACAACACAACAACACACTACACACACACACACACACACACACACACACACACACACACACACACACACACACACACACACACACACACACACACCTCCATCAACTCCCAGCCATTCCATGCTTTACCATAATTTCACCTTACTGCAATAATTCCATAATTTCTCCCGGTGACAGATTATATCCCTTGACATAAAACTCTCTTCACCGAAGACTTGTCCTAGCTAGTTATCAAAATATCCAACCACACGTGAAAAAAACTACCACTCTTAAGAAAAAATATATATATATTGTAAACGATAACTAAATAACTAGACGCACAAGATAACACATCAGTAATATCTCATGAACTCATCACTCGAGCTTCGCCTCATAAAAGTTGCGCACCCGTAGGGAAACTGTCGTTTTGGGTTGAAAAACTGGAGTCACGCACGCTCCCGCAATCCATTTCTGGAATTCGTCGTTTTGGGAGAACTTTTCCACGAGCATTAATATCTCTAGACGAATGTCCGCGCCATTCCTATCACGGACACGCACTAATTCTTGCTACTTTGCGATGAAAGAAACGATATCTCGTGACAAATGCTACTTATTTTTGGACGAAAATAAGAGACAGAGAGAAATCTACAAAGTTTGAGTTCATGGCTTGTTTAGCTGGCTGTGTTACCTGTGTTTCAACAGTGTTACGTTTCCTAGCAGGTCCAGCTGACTGTTTAGTTAGGTTCCACCACAAAGTTACAGTTACTAGCTGGTCCAGCTGACTGTTTTAGCTGATCTCAACATTGTTACGTTTCCTAGCAGGTCCAGCTGACTGTTTTAGTTAGGTTCCACCACAAAGTTACAGTTAATAGCTGGTCCAGCTGACTGTTTTAGCTGATCTCAACAGTGTTACGTTTCCTAGCAGGTCCAGCTGACTGTTTTAGTTAGGTTCCACCACAAAGTTACAGTTAATAGCTGGTTCAGCTGACTGTTTTAGCTGATCTCAACAGTTTTACGTTTCCTAGCAGGTCCAGCTGACTGTTTTAGCTAGGTTCTACCACAAAGTTACAGTTACTAGCTGGTTCAGCTGGGTATCACAGCCAGCCTTCCAGAGATGGATCAGAAGTCGGATCACTAAATGTCATTAGACACCTGCTGCCTTCTAGGTCTTGATCACCTCATTCTAACTTGATTGAGATACACTGAGTCAGGCTAGTCACCTTGATTGAGGAAGATTGATCACCTTGACTGAGGTGGACTGAGGTAGATTGATCACCTCCATCAACCTCGAGATTCTCCTCGATAACCCCAAAATATTTCTTTAATCTTCAATCTTCTTTGAGAAGCTATAGAGGAATATATTTTTTACACACTGGCCGTCTCCCACCGAGGCAGGGTGATCAGAAAACGAAGAAACTATATCGTTTCTTCTTTTTACACTTAACAATTTATACAGAAGGCGTTACTAGCCCCTTGTTTCTGGTATTTTAGTAGCCTCTTACGACACGCATGGCTTACAGATGAAGGATTCTTCTCTGATCTTATGAAGATCGAGTCATGTCTCAAGGTAAACTGAGACGCTAAATCTACCTTGACATTTTTCTGAATCACCTTCAAATATGCATTTACTCTTAATAAAATATTCCTGTCATCTTAAGATAATCCTTAATTTTGACCTGTGACCTGTTTGGGCGGTTTCCCTACTCCCGCAGCCCGGCCTTGGGCCAGGCCTCCTTGTTGATTTCCTGGTCGAACTTGAAATAAACACATATCACCACAACCTGGTTGATCCGGCACTTGGCGGAGGTAGTGATCCGTTTCCTCTTGAAAAGTTTTACACATGTTCTGGCAATATTTCTGATATATGCTGGTAGCAGGGTGAAGACTCTTGGACCACAGATGTTGATGCAGTGTTCTCTTACTGTATCCTTGACGACCATACTTTCCACCTAGTATATTTTACACTCCCCTATCTCTCACCACAGTACAGTACATTATGGCAGTGCGCAGATTTGGGAACAAGCCCTCTAGTATCTTCCATGTATATATTGTTGTGTATTTCGCCATTTTTCAAGAAAGTACATTTGGAGTACATTGACATGGTCTCAGTAGTTGTCTCTATGTAAACAGTAAATCCTTCCTGATTTTTTTTCAGGACTGCAATCTATATTACTCTGAATGGCTCTGTCAACACTGTGCAGTACTCCAAGTGAGAGAGCACAAGTGATTTATCTTGTTTTGACATTTGCTTTATTGCCTTCTTTAAGAGATTGGTCAGTGGCTTTATTATGCCCAGGTCATTTACGTGTTCTATACCTTCTATATACTACGCCAACTGTGTCTGGTACTCAGTGTTTCGTCTGAGTTCCTCATGTTAGGTAAATAATCACAGATGCAACTAATGTGATATTTTAGTGGCAACGTTTAGCTTTCCAGGAGCATTGTAATGCCGTTATGGCTTGACAAAACTCCTGGAGATCGAAACGTTGTCACAATAAAATATTACAGTAGTTGCATCTGTGATTATTTACCTAATAATTTGTTGATAATTCTACCATTATTACCTAGTTCTTCATATTTTCTCATATCTGAGCAAATGGAATTTGTCACCACTGAACATTATGTTATTTTCTACTGCCCACTGGAAGACCTGATTACCTCATGTTATTACTAAATTACCTTTATCTACCCCGAGATATCCAGCGATTACCTCAAGATATTCCAAGACCATTTTACGATATTTCTCGATAACATTAAAATATTTCTGAAAAACTTAAGGATATTTATTCCTAATCAGCTAAAAACTGGTACAGATAAAGACTATCATTATTTATTTATAATTATCTAGTGCATTATTATTATTATTATTATTATTATTATTATTATTATTATTATTGCTCTTGTTGTTGTTGTTGTATTTATGGGGAAATGCTAAACCGGTTGGTGTCACACAGTGCCTGGGAATGAGAGACATTCAGGTTTGATCCGAGGAAGCGGCGGGTACCTCCAAATCCCTGGATCAAGACCAGTGTGCAACGTACCTCCTCATTCATATTTCTTAGAGCAATTGAAATCATTTGGGAGGTCTGGCCTGGGACCGGGCCGCGAGGTAAAGAGGGAGGGGGCGATGACCCCCCTGGGGCCTTTAACTGATAAAACAGATATGATATAACAGGGAATAACAGAAGCAACATATAACGTAACCCATAACAGCTCGCAACATGACAATTGACCAGATGAACTAACGTGGGCCATTGTGTAACAGCAACAACAACGAACAAGCCTTGGACCCATATCTCAATTAACGTCCTTAACGCAAAGGTAACGTAGCATTTTCGTCAATCTACTAATGAGGTGCGAGTGAGGGGGGGCTGCTGCCCCCTGGAGCCCAGACCAAAACATACATTCCTCCCTCTGAACGGTATAATTACTAGCAGTTACATCATATCTGTAATGGGAGTCGCCTGAACGCTGTTCCTAGCAATTTCTTTGGCCGCTTTCACCCAAATTAATTTGGATAAATGGCGCATCGTTGTCTACGAAGGACTACGTGTGCATGTACACTAATTTGGGTAGACAGTATGCCCTTGTCTACCAAGGGAAATATATATATTTTTGCTTTGTATTCAATTAGCGAAAGAAAGTATTCGTGCAACGTACAAGTTCAGCCATTTTTGTGGCATTGTTGGTGGACGTTGGCGAAATGTTGGTGAAAGGGGAAGATACAGGTTATAGAAAAAGGTTTCGAGAACTACTTTTAGCTCTGTGTAGAGCTTTGTTAAGTTACGTTTCTCTGTGTAGAGCTTCATCAAGTTACGTTTCTGTGTAGAGCTTCATCAAGTTACGTTTCTCTGTGTAGAGCTTCATCAAGTTACGTTTTTCTGCGTAGAGCTTCATCAAGTTACGTTTCTCTGTGTAGAGCTTCATCAAGTTACGTCTCTGTGTAGAGCTTCATCAAGTTACGTTTCTCTGTGTAGAGCTTCATCAAGTTACGTTTCTCTGTGTAGAGCTTCATCAAGTTACGTTTCTCTGTGTAGAGCTTCATCAAGTTACGTCTCTGTGTAGAGCTTCATCAAGTTACGTTTCTCTGTGTAGAGCTTCATCAAGATTAGTTTCTCTGCGTAGAGCTTCATCAAGTTACGTTTCTCTGTGTAGAGCTTCATCAAGTTACGTTTCTCTGCGTAGAGCTTCATCAAGTTACGTTTCTCTCCGTGTAGGGAATGAGTGTTCATGTTTCGTGGACGGCTTTATCAGGTTACGATAAATGTTTACGTTGATACAGAGGGTAATGCTGTACCGATAAAAAGCTTTTTATATGTTTTGTTCCGTTACTGGTGGTGGTGGTGTTACTGGCGGTGGTGGTGTTACTGGCGTGTGTGTTACTGGTCGTGGTGGTGGTGTTATGGTGGTGGTGGTGTTACTGGCGGTGGTGGTGTTACTGGTGGTGGTGGTGCTACTGGCGGTGGTGATGGTGTTACTGGTGGTGGTGGTGTTACTGGCGGTGGTGGTGTTACTGGCGGTGGTGGTGTTACTGGTCGTGGTGGTGGTGTTACTGGTGGTGGTGGTGTTACTGGCGGTGGTGGTGATACTTGTCGTGGTGGTGGTGCTACTGGCGGTGGTGATGGTGTTATGGTGGTGGTGTGTTACTGGTGGTGGTGGTGTACTGGCGGTGGTGGTGTTATGGTGGTGGTGGTGTTATGGGGTGGTGGTGTTACTGGTGGTGGTGGTGTACTGGTGGTGGTGGTGTTACTGGTGGTGGTGTGTTACTGGCGGTGGTGGTGTTACTGGTGGTGGTGGTGTTATGGCGGTGGTGGTGTTACTGGTCGTGGTGGTGGTGCTGTTACTGGTGGTGGTGGTGTTACTGGTCGTGGTGGTGTGTTATGGCGGTGGTGGTGTTACTGGCGGTGGTGGTGTTACTGGTGGTGGTGGTGTTACTGGTCGGTGGTGGTGTTTATGTGTGGTGTGGTGTTACTGGCGGTGGTGGTGTTACTGGTGGTGGTGGTGTTACTGGCGGTGGGGTGTTACTGGTGGTGGTGTGTTACTGGTGGTGGTGGTGTTACTGGTGGTGGTGGTGTTACTGGCGGTGGTGGTGTTACTGGTGGTGGTGGTGTTACTGGCGGTGGTGGTGTTACTGGTCGTGGTGGTGGTGCTGTTACTGGTGGTGGTGGTGTTACTGGTCGTGGTGGTGGTGTTACTGGTCGTGGTGGTGGTGCTACTGGCGGTGGTGATGGTGTTACTGGTCGTGGTGGTGTTACTGGTCGTGGTGGTGGTGGTGTTACTGGCGGTGGTGGTGTTACTGGTGGTGGTGGCGTTACTTGTCATGGTGGTGGTGTTACTGGTCGTGGTGGTGGTGTTACTGGCGGTGGTGGCGGTGTTACTGGTCGTGGTGGTGGTGGTGGTGGTGGTGTTACTGGCGGTGGTGGTGTTACTGGTGGTGGTGGTGTTACTTGTCATGGTGGTGATGTTATAGGTGATGGAGTTATTGGTGGTGTTGGTAATGGCGGTGGTGGTGGTGGTGGTGTCACAGGTTGTGGTGTTACTGGTGGTGGTGATGTTACAGGTGGTGGTGGTGTTTCTGGTGGTGGTGCTGTTAATGGTGGTGGTGATGTTACTGGTAGTGGTGGTGGTGGTGTAACAGGTGGTGATGGTATTACTGGCGGTGGTGGTGGTATTACTGGCGGTGGTGGTGTATTACTGGCAGTGGTGGTGGTGTTACTGGTGGTGATGATGTTACTAGTGGTGGTGTTACAGGTGTTGGTGACGTTACTAGTAGATGGTGGTGGTGTTACTGATGGTAGTTCTGTGATCCTTGTCGCTGGTGGCGGTATTGTCGGTGGTTGTGCTATTGTCGCTGGTGGTACTTCTAACACTGGTGATAGTAGTGATTGGTGGTGGTAGTGGTGGTTGGTGGAGACTAAGACGGTGGTAGTAATGATGGCGGTTGTAGTGGTATTGCTGGTGATGGTGATGATTGTAATAGTGGTGGTGGTGGTAGTTGTTGTAGTAATAGTGGTGCTGGTAGCGTCGGTGAGGCTAGTAGTGTCGGTGGTGCTGGTAGTGTTGGTGGTGCTGGTAGCGTCGGTGAGGCTAGTAGTGTCGATGGTGCTGGTAGTGTTGGTGGTGCTGGTAGCGTCGGTGAGGCTGGTAGTGTGGGTGGTGCTGGTAGCGTCGGTGGAGCTGGTAGTGTCGGTGGTGCTGATAGCGTCGGTGGTGCTGGTAACGTCGGTGGTGCTGGTAGTTCGGGTGCTGGTAGTACGGTGGTGCTGGAAAGTCGGTTGGTGTTTAGTGTCGGTGGTGCTGGTTGTCGGTGGTGCTGGTTAGTGTCGGTGGTCCCTTTTAGGTGGTGGTGCTGGTAGTGTCGGTGGTGCTGATAGTGTCGGTGGTGTTGGTAGTGTCGTTGGTGCTGGTAGTGTCGGTGGTGCTGGTAGCATCGAGGGTTTGCTGGTAGCGTCGGTGGTGCTGGTAGCATCGGTGGTGCTGGTAGCATCGGTGCTGCTGGTAGCGTCGGTGGTGCTGGTAGTGTCGGTGGTGCTGGTAGCATCAGTGGTGCTGGTAGTGTCGGTGGTGCTGGTGGCATCAGTGGTGCTGGTAACATCAGTAGTGCTTGTAGCATCAGTGGTGATGGCAGCATCGGTGGTGGTGGTATCAGTGGTGGTGGTGGTGGTAGCATCAGTGGGGGTGGTAGCATCAGTGGTGGTGGTAGCATCAGTGGTGCTGGTAGCATCGGTGGTGCTGGTAGCATCGGTGGTGCTGGTAGTATCAGTGGTGCTGGTACCATCAGTGGTACTGGTAGCATCAGTGGTGCTGGTAGCATCAGTGGTGATGGTAGTATCAGTGGTGCTGGTAGCATCAGTGGTGCTGGTAGCATCAATTGCACTGGTAGCATGAGTGGTGCTGGTAGTATCAGTGGTGCTGGTAGCATCAGTGGTGCTGGTAGCATCAGTGGTGCTGGTAGCATATGTGGTGCTGGTAGCATCAGTGGTGCTGGTAGCATCAGTGGTACTAGTAGCATCAGTGGTGCTGGTAGCATCAGTGGTGCTGGTAGTATCACTGGTGCCAGTAGCATGAGTGGTGCTGGTAGCATCAGTGGTGCTTTTAGCATCAGTGGTGCTGGTAGCATCAGTGGTGCTGGTAGCATCAGTGGTGCTGGTAGCATCGGTGGTGGTGGTAGCGTCGGTAGTGCTGGCAGTATCAGTTGTGCTGGTAGCGTCGGTGGTGCTGGTAGCATCAGTGGTGCTGGTAGCATCAGTGGTGCTGGTAGCGTCGTTGGTGCTAGTAGCATCAGTTGTGCTGGTAGCATCAGTGGTGCTGGTAGCGTCGGTGGTGATTGTAGCACCAGTGGTGCTGGTAGCATCCGTGGTGCTGGTAGCATCAGTGGTGCTGGTAGCATCAGTGGTGCTGTAGCATCAGTGGTGCTGGTAGCATCAGTGGTTTCTTAGCATACGTGATGCTGATAGCATCAATGCGGTACGTGTGCTGGTAGCAGTCAGTGGTGCTGGTAGCATCGGGCTGCTGGTAGCATCAGTGGTGCTGGTAGCATCGGTGGGTGGTAGTTAGCGTCGGTATGCATGGGCAGTATACATTGTGCTGGTAGCGTCGTTGGTGCTGGTATGCATCAGTGGTGCTGGTAGCATCAGTGGTGCTGGTAGCGATCGGTGGTGCTAGTAGCTCGTTGTGCGTAGCATCAGTTGTGCTGGTAGCGTCGGTGGTGATTGTAGCACCAGTGGTGCTGGTAGCATCGTGGTGCTGGTAGTACGCATCAGTGGTGCTGTAGTCATCAGTGGTGCAGTAGCATCAGTGGTGTTGGTAGCATCAGTGGTGATGGTAGCATCAGTGTGCTGTAGCATCAGTTGGTGCTGGTAGCATCAGTATGGTGCTTTTAGCATCGCGGGGGGGGCTGATAGCATCAGTGATGCAGGTAGCGTCGTGGTGCTGGTAGCATCGTGTGCTGGTAGCATCAGTGGTGCTGGTAGCATCAGTGGTGCTTTTAGCATCAGTGGTGCTGGTAGCACAGTGGTGCTGGTAGCGTCGGTGGTATGGTAGCCGTGGTTGCTGGTAGTATCAGTGCTGCTGGTAGCATCGTGGTGCTGGTAGCTATCGGTAGTGCTGGCAGTTTCAGTAGCCTGGTAGCGTCGTGGTGCTGGTAGCATCATGTGTTTGGTAGCATCAGTGGTAGCTGGTAGCATCACTGGTGCTGTAGAATAGTGGTGCTTTTAGCATCAGTGGTGCTGGTAGCATCAGTGGTGCGGTAGCATCAGTGGTGTTGGTAGACATCAGTGGTGCTGGCAGCATCAGTGGTGCTGGTAGCGTCGGTGGTGCTGGTAGCATCAGTGGTGTCTGGTAGCTCAGTGGTGCTGTGGCTACAGTGGGTGCTGGTAGCATCAGTGGTGCTGGTAGCATCAGTGGTGCTGGTAGCGTCGGTGGTGCTGGTAGTATCAGTGGTGCTGGTAGCATCAGTGGTGCTGGTAGCATCAGTGGTGCTGATAGCATCAGTGGTGCTGGTAGAATCAGTAGTGCTGGTAGCATCAGTGGTGCTGGTAGCATCAGTGGTGCTGGTAGCATCAGTGGTGCTGGTAGCATCAGTGTTGCTGGTAGCATCAGTGGTGCTGGTCATATCACAGTGGTGCTGGTAGCATCAGTGGTGCTGGTAGCATCAGTGGTGCTGGTAGCATCAGTGGTGCTGTAGCATCAGTGGTGCTGGTAGCATCAGTGGTGCTGGTAGCATCAGTGGTGCTGGTAGCATCAGTGGTGCTGGTAGCATCAGTGGTGCTGGTAGCATCAGTGGTGCTGGTAGCATCAGTGGTGCTGGTAGCATCAGTGGTGCTGGTAGCATCAGTGGTTGACTGGTTAGCATCAGTGGTGCTGGTAGCATCAGTGGTGCTGGTAGCATCAGTGGTGCTGGTAGCATCAGTGGTGCTGGTAGCATCAGTGGTGCTGGTAGCATCAGTGGTGCTGGTAGCATCAGTGGTGCTGGTAGCATCAGTGGTGCTGGCAGCATCAGTGGTGCATGCAGCATCAGTGATGCTGGTAGCTCAGTGGTGTGGTAGCATCAGTGTGCTGGTAGCATCAGTGGTGCTGGTAGCATCAGTGGTGCTGGTAGCATCAGTGGTGCTGGTAGCATCAGTGGTGCTGGTAGCATCAGTGGTGCTGGTAGCATCAGTGGTGCTGGTAGCATCAGTGGTGTTGGTAGCATCAGTGGTGCTGGTAGCATCAGTGGTGCTGGTAGCAATCAGTGGTGCTGGTAGCATCAGTGGTGCTGGTAGCATCAGTGGTGCTGGTAGCATCAGTGGTGCCAGTAGCATCAGTGGTGTTGGTAGCATCAGTGGTGCTGGTAGCATCAGTGGTGCTGTAGCATCAGTGGTGCTGGTAGCATCAGTGGTGCTGGTAGCATCAGTGGTGCTGGTAGCATCAGTGGTGCTGGTAGCATCAGTGGTGCTGGTAGCGTCGGTGGTGCTGGTAGCATCAGTGGTACTGGTAGCATCAGTGGTGCTGGTAGCGTCGGTGGTGTTGATGAACTATGCTTGCACTGATACTTATGTAACTATTTGCACATATGTACAAACACTTGTGTATTGAAATATAAAAACACACGTTCCTAAACCCGCAAGTTCCCGCTGCCAGACGTAAGCCCGTAGCTTGACTACGTTAATATGCATTAACCTTAACGAATAACGATAACTGATTATCACAGAATTAAAAAAAATTTAACTTCGTAGTTCGCGCAGAAATGTACGATATGTATGTATGTATGTATGTATGTTTATGTGGCTTGGAGTGGTTTATGTGACTTGGAGTGTCGACAGATTTTGTTTTTCTGACTGAAATCAAGAGGATATTATGAATTAATACCTGACAACACTTCCCCATCAGCATCAACATGGAGAGGAGAATGAAGGGACAAGCTCACACAGGAGTCGTGATCTCATCCCCACACGACCGAATCCCATCGCATTTCCGGTCTGATTCCCTCTGCGGGAGGCGTCGCGACACTCCCACAGGATACTGCCACTTATCCCTCCCTCGTGAATCATACTCACGGCGTTCAGAATGCTAGCAATGTGGAAAGAACTAGCGGGGGTTAGGTGTCGGCGGTGTCGCGGTACAGCGGAGATTGTTTTCGTATGGCTGAGGTACATAGTACCGTCATCACCACCTGCTAAGTACGGTTATTTAAAGCCAAATCACTGGATAGCTTTATAAATAGGTTGGATAGATATACGAGGGAGAGCGATGAGGGACCGACCACCTCCTACCTAGTGTGACAGACTGATCACGTCGAAATTCCTACTTGTTATGTATGCGGTGTAATATTCTCCTGTCTTCCGAGGTAAGACGCCTGTTGCGCGGGCGAAAAGTTTGGACAATAAAGATGCCCATGTGTTGCGTCTTATTCATCAGCTTTGTCAGTATTGCAAGACATCACAATTTGATGAGTGAGAAGGGTTGGATTATGTAAGAACATGTCCAGTATGGACCAGTAGACCTACTGCAGTGCTCCTCCACTCTCAGATTCTTATGATTGCTGTTCAGCAAGAAGAGAACCTTAATGAAATAAAAACAAGAAACTCAAGGGCATTCTCCCTTTCCTTGGATCAAACCTAATTACCTACCCTTCCCCAGGCGCTGTATGCTCCTACAGGCTTAGCCCTTATAACAACAATAATAATCATAATAATCATCATCATCATAATAATAATAATAATAATAATAATAATGATAATAATAATAATAATCTTTATTTCTACACGTACATGATATAACTTATACAGACCATTGCTGACATCAATGACACTATACAGAAAGCCCCTGGTTATGCAGAGCATCCCTGGCAAATTAGGTTAATTTGGTCCCCAGGATGCGGCCCACACTATGTCGACTAACACCCAGGTACCTATTTACTGCTAGATGAACAGGGAAAACACTTAAAAAGAGCAGGAATAACACTTAACTGGAGCGACTGCTCTTACCTGTACCGCCAAGGATTAAGTTTTAACATCCATTATTAAATTAACTTGTTAATTCGGATAATTAGAGAGTTTTCAGATATAACGGAGACGATTTGAGACAGGGCGACGCGAGGTGGTGCTGGCGATCGAAGCGGCCGCCCAGCATTTACAAAGCCATGATTTAGTGGAATATTTACGTTATTCATGGTATGTAGTACTGACAAATTGTTAAATAAGACATTTGAGTGTGTTTATTACGTGTGTATGTATACTCTTTTGGTTTACTGTGAGGAAAAGATCAAGTGTATTGGTTTCAGCTAGAAATTAATATCGTGTCAAACGAATGGAAAAATAGACACAAATACAGTATAGAGTCTTTATTGACAACGTTTCGCCCACAGGGTGAGCTTTATCAAGGCACAGACAGATCTATCTGGGTAGAGTACATGAGTATAAAGTAGAATACATCTGCTGTATTCTACTGTATGCTACTCAAGTCTATGGAAAAAGACGAGACGTTCCAGCGATAAACATCCCCAGGTGTAACACAGTGTATTATCCATTGTGGTGAAATATCTCATAATAGACATTTCTATGTGTTAGGCCTCTGTTCTGCTCATTTTCAATATTTACACAATTCTTCCAGTTCCTACAATTTCAAGAGTTTCCCTTGTACATAAGATTTTTTTTTTCACAGATTTACTTATCTCTTTTTAATAAATTGGAATAATTAAACATTAACAATTTCATTTTCCGCTTTTATATTTACCGTTACCCGAACTTCTAAAAAAGTGACCTTTTTCCCCCCCGTTAGTTTTCAATATATTTCCTCCCGTTAGTTTTCGGTATATGGGAAGAATAAGTTTTCTTTTGTTTATATTACTATGGCATTAAAAAAAATACCATTAGTTTTTGGATACGAATAAAATTCCATTAGTTTCTGGACACGAATTAGATGCAATTACTTTTTGACACGAATGAAATCCCATTAGTTTTTGGACACGAATCCAATCCCATTATTTTCTGGACACGAATTATATACCATTAGTTTTTTGACATGAATCAAATCTCATTTGTTTTTGGACACGAATCAGATCTTATTAGTTTTTCAAACGAATTAGAGGTAATTAGTTTTTAACACGAATGGAATCTCATTAATTTTTTACACGAATCAAATCTCATTAGCTTTTGACACTAATCAAGTCTCATTAGTTTCTTGACACGAATTAGATCCCATTAGTTTTTGGACACGAATCAAATCCCATTAGTTTTTGGACACGAATCAAATCCCATTAGTTTTTGGACACGAATCAAATCCCATTAGTTTCTGGACACGAATTATATACATTTAGTTTTTGGACACAAATTGGATTCCATTAGTTTCTGGACACGAATCAGATACCATTAGTTTTTGGACACGAATAAAATCCCATTAGTTTTTGGACACGAATCAAATCCCATTAGTCTTTTGGACACGAATCAGATCCAATTAGTTTCTTGACACGAATTAGATCCCATTAGTTTTTCAACGCGAATCAAATCCCATTAGTTTTTGGACACGAATTATATACCATTAGTTTTTTGACAAGAATTAAATTTCTAGCTTAAAGCAATGCAGACAGCCACAGACAGTCGATCTTTTCTCCACGGTAAACCAAATGAGGATATACACAAGCTATCTAACTCCTGCTTGAAAAATATGAGTGTAGCATACAGAATACACCCGTGTATCTTTACAGTAATGTTATACAATACCGACAAGCGGTTAAGTAAGCTAAACGTTCATCAACTGGGTATTTTTTTCAATTGGTACAAATGTTTCGCCTGCTCAACAGGCTTTTTTTTTTTTCAGTCGAAATGTAAAGGAGACTTTAAAAAACAGGAAAAGACAGAAGTAGACGGTTATTCCTGTTGCCTCCAGTATTTGTCAGATCTGTATTTCGACTGAAGAAGCCTGCTGAGAAGGCGAAACGTATGTGTGCGTGTCTTACATATCCGCGTAAATAAGACACAGTGTGTGGTATGTTGTATTTTAATGAGAAGACGCTTTATCCACCATCCACCAGAGAGTTTAACAAATATTGATAAAAATCCCTGGTTACCTGGAGGTTACCTGGAGGTTATTCCGGGGATCAACGCCCGAAACATCTTAATACAATTCCCCAAACAGAATACCGAGTCTTGTTAATTTTAGTAAAACACGTAAGCAATCTATTACTAAAGTATATATCATTGAGCCTTATCAATATAGACTTATCGGTATATTCTACTACTTATACACACACACACACACCCGTGTATGCACTAGCAGCAGTGATACAGTGATGGGAGGTCAGTCCCTGTACCCACTAGCAGTAATGTGTTTTAAAACAGGAAGGGAAGCTCACCTATGGACGTATTTCAGTCGACTAGTAGAGCGCATCCAGGTCTCTGGTGGACACGACGCTTCCCATCCAGAGAGAGGCGGAGGCTGTGTTCCTTGCCTTCTCTCACCTTCACTCTCACACTACACACATGTGTAAAAATATATATATATATATTTATATATAAATATATATATATATATTTTTAAGGGGAGCACCTAATTTCACTTTACTCAAAGGAGTAATTGATGCTCTTATTATATGACACTGAGTAAATCACTGCGGGTGAGAGAGGTGATTCTCTAGCTAGTGACCTCCTGGATGCTGTGGGCTGTGACCTGTTTCCTGGGATTTCTGGTGGTCACCGCAGCAGCAGCAGTTATAACACTGGAGCTGGCAACGTACGGGGTTACCAGTGTACTTTTTCAAACCTGTCACCTTTGTGTATTTTCTTAGATTAAAATAAATTGTCGGGCTTAGTTCTCTGGAGGTTTCCCCTTTACCTAGCGGTGACTTCTCGCCTTTGATAAATGGCCAGACAAGCCTCCGTGTTTGGCCTTTTTTGTCCAAATTCTCACCCCAATTCACCTCGAATTCACCTGGTATTGTGGGAGCTTCCCTTTACCAGGGAGGTATAGAGCACGGCCGCTCCACAACACTACACTCCTTGGCACAACTTGTCAAATTTTTCCCACGATTTTCACACAAAATCACACAAAACACAAATCATCTCATGTCGGGCGGCGCGTGGGGTCGGGAAAGCAGGCCTCGGTCGGGTCGGCTCCTGTCATAGGTAATGACGACGAGCGTGGTGGTGGTCAGGTTGGACCACGCAAGTTACGATGCTAGTCGTGGCTCCTGTCGCAATGGGTCTTAAGACGACGCCAGCCAGCCAGAGTGGAACCTCGCAAACAAGCTAGTTCAGTAATCGTGGTTCCTGTGGCAGGAATTCTTGACTTCAACGATAGCTAGGTGGACCACTGGACCAGCTACCGGTCCAGCGATGCCGGCTAATTCAATGCCGAAAGAAGAATCAGGCACTGGAAGGTATCCTTAAGTGGGCGGAATGCTTATAATAGGGCGGAAGGAGCCGATGGCACCTTTTTAGGCACTACTGTTAAAGACACTGTTTTGAGGTGTGTGATGCCGGGCCGCCGCTGCTGGTGTTCACACCCGCGGCGCTGCTACGAGTGCGGGAGAGTGCGGCGTGGACTGATGCCGCAGGAATAGCGGCAAGGGTGCAGACACGGTGGTGTGGGGCAAGCGGCGGCGCGCGGCCGTGTGAGAGAGACGGTGTGCTCGCGCCCCGACCGTAGCGGGGTTGCCAGTGCCCCCTTACCCCAAGAGTGCACCTCCCCGCCCCACTATCCCCAGAGTGCACCTCCCTGCCTGCCCCACCTTACCCAGCCCAACACCGCCGAACACACCCCCTTCACCACCGCAACCACCACCACGTGCACCACCACCACGTGCACCACCACCACGTGCACCATCACAAACAGGCTATATTGCCACACAGTCATCGGGAAGAGAGAAGAATCTGTGAGAAGGGCAGCAACAACAGCAGCAGCAGTAGCAGCACCAACAGCAGTAGCTGCACTAACAGCAGCACCACCGACAACCTCTATAACAGCAAAAGCAACAACAGCACCAGAATTACTAAGAGTAACACCAGCACCAGCAGCCACGGCAGGATCAGTAGCAGTCCTCGCAGCAGCAGCAGCCACGGCAGGAGCAGTAGCAATTCTCGCAGCAGCAGCAGCCACGGCAGGAGCAGTAGCAGTCCTCGCAGCAGCAGCAGCCACGACAGGAGCAGTAGCAATTCTCGCAGCAGCAGCAGCCACGGCAGGAGCAGTAGCAATTCTCGCAGCAGCAGCAGCCACGGCAGGAGCAGTAGCAGTCATCGCAGCAGCAGCAGCAGCCAGGCAGGATTAGTAGCAGTCCTCGCAGCAGCAGCAGCAGCCACGACAGAAGCAGTAGCAATCCTCGCAGCAGCAGCAGCCAGGCAGGATCAGTAGCAGTCCTCGCAGCAGCAGCAGCCACGGCAGGAGCAGTAGCAATTCTCGCAGCAGCAGCAGCCACGGCAGGATCAGTAGCAGTCCTCGCAGCAGCAGCAGCAGCAGCAGCCACGGCAGGATCAGTAGCAGTCCTCGCAGCAGCAGCAGCCACGGCAGGATAAGTAGCAATTCTCGCAGAAGCAGCAGCCACAGCAGGATCAGTAGCAGTCGTCGCAGCAGCAGCAGCCACGGCAGGAGCAGTAGCAGTCCTCGCTGCAGCAGCAGCCACGGCAGGATCAGTAGCAATCCTCGCAGCAGCAGCAGCCACGGCAGGATCAGTAGCAGTCCTCGTAGCAGCAGCAGCCACGGCAGGAGCAGTAGCAATCCTCGCAGCAGCAGCAGCAGCCACGGCAGGAGCAGTAGCAATCCTCGCAGCAGCAGCAGCCAGGCAGGATTAGTAGCAGTCCTCGCAGCAGCAGCAGCAGCCACGACAGAAGCAGTAGCAATCCTCGCAGCAGCAGCAGCCAGGCAGGATCAGGAGCAGCCCTCGCATCAGCAGCAGCCACGACAGGAGCAGTATCAGTCCTCGCAGCAGCAGCAGCAGCCACGGCAGGAGCAGTAGCAGTCCTCGCAGCAGCAACAGCAACAGCGCTGCCAGCAACAGCAGGAACAGCAGCAGTAGTAGCAACACTCTCACAACCAAATACTCCGCACAGCTGTCATAAGTGCAGAGAACTCACTGGAATACCACCCCCCCCCAAAAAAAAAAAAAAAATCCCGCTGGTAAATCCCCTCTCCCGCGTGCCTTCACGTAAGACAACGCTTATTATTAAATCCACGGGGAAACAATAAATCCGTAGGGGCCCATACATTACCTAGATCAAGAGCCCTTCACCAGCCACAAGAGCTTAAGGACGAAATTGCTAACATCATGTTGATGTTATTTTTTTTCAGTTTGCCTCAAAATTCCATGTTTTTTTAATGTTAGAATGTTACGTTGGTGGTGGGGAAAAATGAAGAAATAAACACTGAGTCTGGACTGGAAGAGTGTAAACACAAAGTAGGTGGGAAGCTCAGCGCTGATTGGCTATTGCGTCCTCCCTCAGGCACATCGGCTACCAATAAAGAGTCGAGGGAATAAGGTCTGAGTGATTACTCTCTGTTGAGTACCATAGATCATTACTGGTGGTGATGGGGTGGTGGTGTATTGTCAGTGGTAGTGGTGCTTGGTGGTGTGTGGTAGTGGTGTGTGGTGCTGGTGGTGGTGTGTGTTGGTGTGCAGTGGTGTCTGGTCAGCGGTAGTGGTGTGTGGTGGTGTTTGGTATTTGGTGTGGTGGTGGTGGTGTGTGGTGGTGGTTGTGTGTATTTGGGGTTGGTGGTGTGTGTGTGGTTAGTGGTGCGCGGTGTGGTGTGTAGTGGTGATGGTAATGGTGGTGGTAGTTGTGTGTGGTTGTGGTGTGGTGCTGGTAGTGGTGCTGGTGGTGGTGTGGTATGGTGTCTTGGTAGTCTGTGCTGTTAGTGGCTGCTGTAGTGGTGCATTGTAGTGTGTGCTGGTGCTGGTTTTACGTTTCCCTTGTGTTTGTTCTACACATCTTATGCTGCTATAGTTATGCTACTGTTGCTGATGTCCTTGTCTGCTGTTAGTTGCTGGTTTGCTGTTTTTACTGTCACTGCCCTTTTGTCTAAAATTTAACTTTGTTTAATGCTAATGTTGCTGCATGCTTCCATGCTGCTGTTAGCTCACTTTTTTAAAAGCTTTTCCTTCTGTCTGTCAATGCCCACCTTTTCTCAAAAATTAATATCAGCCTTGGTTTAATCTAGGCAGGTAAGGTGTTTGTTGCTAGATCTTTACAAACTGTGCGTAGATCAAAATGTTTGTGGAATAGTAATAAATATTCACCTATTTTACCGGCATGTAAGGCGCACCTTTTCCACACAGTCTTGGGAAATCAGCCTGCGTCTTATATGCTCAAGGTCAGGGTCAAGGGTAGGCTTTGCGTTACGCTTTAGCAGCTGTAGCCGAAACTCGTGCGCCTTATATGCCGAAAAATACGGTATTTGGCAAATAGTGAATAAAATATTCACCTAGTTGTACTCGCCTGGTTGTACTCACCTAGTTGTACTCGCCTGGTTGTACTCACCTAGTTGTACTCATCTACTTGTGTTTATAGGGTTGTCGATTCGTGGCTTCTGGCCCCGCCTTTTTAAATTTCATCGAATGTTTTTTTAGCCTCTAGGGAAACCCCATTACAACTGTTTTCGACGCTGGGAGACCTGGCTGAGATGGAAGCGTCGTTGTTTCCGTTATTACCGACGGAGGTTAGAGCCTCGACATCGGCTTTCCTAGAAATTAATAAAATACAAGACTTGAGAATTTGTATAGAGCTTACCTCAGCCTCGTCCTCTCCTTCCAGATCGTTCCAGTCATCAAGTCAAGACCTGGAGTATACCTGGAGAGGGTTATAGGGGTCAACGCCCCCGCGGTCCGGTCTGTGGCCAGGCTTCGAAGCCTCCTTACGTTCTTATACTTCACCGTCGTCTTTAGCTACCATCTGTGTCCCCTGAGACCTGGTCTGAGACCAGGTCTCCGGAAAGATAATCCCCAAAACTGCTGACAGATAACAGCTGACAGAGTCTTTCTTCGCATTTCTAACAATCTATTTTCGCTTTTTCGTTAAATTCAGAGAGGAAAAAGAAGAAGAAAGGAAGAATATTGCACGTTTCTTAGGGAGAAATGAGGAAATAGATGTGAGAAATGTTTAGGAAATGTTGTAAATGAGAGTGAAAAGAGGATGAGAAAGGGAAGAGTGAAGCAAGGAGTGATTTGTTGTGGTAGTAGGGATGGTTATCTGTAGTTGCTTCCAGGGGTCACCGCCCCCTTGATCTGGTCCTAGACCAGGCCTCCTGGTCTACGACCTGATCTCCCATGTTGTTGGTGCCTAACACGTGCAGCCAATTGATGCATCACAGACCGACTGGTCAGGAATGACTTCAGGAGCTTATCAAGTTGCTGTTAATACCTATAATGCGCGAATGGGATGTATTGAAGAGTCCTGGGCCCCTTGCATTAATCGAGTTCTCTCTTATTGTATTCATCGCTTCTCTGTTTTTCACAGGAGGCGTCCTGTATCTTGCTTTCTTATAGCGTGGTTTCACTGTGTAGGTTTGGGACCAATCCCAGCATAATTTTCCAGGATGATGAACCACAGAATGATGAACCACGGCAAAGCAAGAGTCACAAGAAAGCAAGGGAGCCCACAGCAGGGGCCCAGAAAAAAACAAACGAAATTCAGGGCCCCGAGCATCCACAGAACTTCAGAGGTTACTTTCTCGCTTTCGTTCCAGGCAGTTCAGTTTAAGGGACTTCAAGCATTCCCAGTAGTTCAGATGCTTGACCAAATTTATACTGGTAGTGAAGATTCTCTATACGTTCTCCAGCTCTGCAATTTTTCCTGCCTTGCAGAAGGTTTTCAGCACACAGCAATATTCCAGCACCGAGAGAATCGCCTCCGCCTCAGAATCTCTTGTTTTGAAAGCTCTGATTATCCAACCTATCACTTTCCTTGCTGATACAATAACAACATAACTGTTGTCATGCTTGAAAGTGACATTCTCTTACATTATCACTCCCTGGTCCCTCGCTTTGACCTTCGGCTCTGTTGAATGATTCGCGTTTGTTTTGTAGTCCCTTCACATCGCTGAGTCCTCATTTTTTTCCATATCATTACAACCGAAATTTGTCCTTGTTGTAGGTTGGCTGTGTTTTGATGGCCGCCACTCTCATACAAATTCTACTATCGTCGGTGCTATGATTTATGTCCGTGCTATGATTTATGTCCTTGTCTATGTCAGCTATAAGAATGAGAAACAGAAGTGGGGCGAGTACTGTGCCTTGAGGAGCAGAGCTTTTCACAGTGGCAGCCTCCGATTTCGCTCTGTTTACTATAACTCTGCGTCTGATTACTGTTGCTCAGTAACTGAGTTAGTAACTTCCTAAAACTTGTCCGAAGATCAATATTTCTTTTCTTTTTTTTTC
>NC_069456.1:16210463-16230463 GCF_026875155.1 Cherax quadricarinatus | reverse complement strand
TCACCCAAGATCTTTCTCCTTGAGTGAGGTTTGCAGTCTTTGTCCACCTAGCCTATACTCTGTCTGCGGTCTTCTGTGCCCTTCCCCTATCTTCATGACTTTGCATTTGGCAGGATTAAATTCGAGAAGCCATTTGCTGGACCAGGTGTCCAGTCTGTCCAGGTCTCTTTGAAGTCCTGCCTGGTCCTCATCAGATTTAATTCTCCTCATTAACTTCACATCATCTGCAAACAGGGACACTTCTGAGTCTAACCCTTCCATCATGTCGTTCACATATACCAAAAATAGCACTGGTCCTAAGACCGACCCCTGTGGGACCCCGCTCGTCACAGGTGCCCACTGTGATACGTCATTACGTACCATGACTCGTTGTTGCCTCCCTGTCAGGTATTCTCTGATCCATTGCAGTGCCCTTCCTGTTATATGCGCCTGATGCTCTAGCTTCTGCACTAATCTCTTGTGAGGAACTGTGTCAAAGGCCTTCTTGCAGTCCAAGAAGATGTGTGTATGTGTGTGTGTGTGTGTGTGTGTGTATGTGTGTGTGTATGTGTGTGTGTATGTGTGTGTGTGTGTGTGTGTGTGTGTGTGTCTGTGTGTGTGTATGTGTGTGTGTGTGTGTGTTGTGTGTGTGTGTGTGTGAGTGTGTGTGTGGATATATATGTATAGACCGGTAAAAGTCTCAGGGACGCAGTCGCCAGGTTTCAGAATCTCTATTAATACCAGCTGTTGTACTGGAGGTATTATTGGCACTAATATGTGTACTGGTGATATGTCTGGTATTTATATTTATATCCTTGCATCTCTTCAAAACAGATCGTTTTTTTCCTATGCCTTTTCAATTTGTCTATTTCTGAACGCTGTACGGTTTCACCCGCACAGTAGACTTCTTCAGTCGAATACAGAGAACGCAGTGAAATTACAGAATTGAAACACAGAATCCCAGGAGTCGAACAAGTGGACTTAAATATCGGATCGTGATCACGGTTTTCTATAAACGTGGCGGGTCATGACCAATGATGGATGGGCCTGACACTAGGCTGTTTCCGCTCCGCACGCCAGTAATACGAGCCACAGCCCGGCTGCTCAGGCGCTGAGATTTAGGTTATACTAGCCCACCTCCTTGAAGGCAGCCATTTTCTGTGGAATTCCTTTAAGCATTGATAAGGCTTTCCAACATTTTTGGGAATAACTTTTTTGGTTGTTTTCTCTTAGTGTCCCCCAAAAAAATGGCGCCTCGCTTCCCTAGTTAAATTGGGCGCTTTTTAAATCGCCTACGGGTTTAGCTCTTCCCCATGAGGCTTTATAATGCTTAGAGAGATCCACAGAGGATTTTGTTTTCTACGGGATTAGTAAGTCATGTGGTTAAACAGGAGAAGGAACGGGGGGTTCGAACCGGTGTCCACGCGATGTCCAGGGCTGTGGCCACTCAGCCACGAGGGTTCTAATAGGACGATGAACCACAGGATGATGAACCACAGAATGATGAACCAGGGCAAAACAGGAACCACAAGGAAGCAAGGGGCCCCCCAGCAGGGGCCCAGAAAAAAACAAACGAAACTCGGGGCCCCGAGTATCCACAGAACTTCAGGGGCCACACTGGACCACTGACCAATGACCAGGGGCCACATGGAAACAGGGGCAGCAGGGCAGCAAGGCAGCAGAGGCAAGAACCACCATTAATGGGTCATGGGACAGCTACGATACCCACTCCGCCCTTATCACCCACTTTTTTGTGGTATTTGTTCCCTTTGCTGAGGCAGTTGTGACAAGACCTCAGCTTGGCGAAGCTTGCCAGAGGAGCAGTGAGCTGAAGCTCACTTTCCAGGGCATTATGAAGCTTGGCTTAGTAGCTGTGAGCTGGAAACCTTCCAGGATCCCGATGAAGCGTCTCTCAGCGGTTGACAGCTGGATAATGTCTTCCAGGATCATGCCTGGGTCTCGTATAATAATAATAATAATAATAATAATAATATTATTATTATTATTATTATTATTATTATTATATTTTATTATTAATGTTGCTGCTGTTGTTAATTGTTGTTGCTGTTAAGGTTATTGTTCTTGTTGCTATTGTTATTGTTATTGATGTTAAATTCCCTGGAAAATGTCAGGACACAAAGCAAGAATGACAGTGCGGTTCAGCACGATACCGCACGGTACAATACAGTACGATACCGCACAGTACAGTACAGCATGATACCGCACGTTACAGTACGGTTCAGCACGATACCGCACGGTACAATACAGTACGATACCGCACGGTACAGTACAGCATGATACCGCACGTTACAGTACGGTTCAGCACGATACCGCACGGTACAATACAGTACGATACCCCCACGGTACAGTACAGCATGATACCGCACGTTACAGTACGGTTCAGCACGATACCGCATGGTACAATACAGTACGATACCGCACGGTACAGTACAGCATGATACCGCACGTTACAGTACGGTTCAGCACGATACCGCACGGTACAATACAGTACGATACCGCACGGTACAGTACAGCATGATACCGCACGTTACAGTACGGTTCAGCACGATACCGCACGGTACAATACAGTACGATACCGCACGGTACAGTACAGCACGATACCGCACGCTACAGTACGGTACAGCATGGTGCAGTATAATACGGTACCGCATGGTACAGTACGGTATTTTCTCTTTCCTGCACCTGTCTGAAATATCGTACCACAATTTGCGTATAGTACTCCTTAGCCAAAATTCAGCCGTAAATTCACGAATTCCGCACCGCACCGTACCGTACCGTATCGCACTGCACTGCACTGCACTGCACTGCACTGCACTGCACCACACCGCACCGCACCGCACCGCACCGCACCGCACCTCACCTCACCGCACCGTACCGCACCGCACCGCACCGCACCGCACTGCACTGCACTGCACCGCACCGCACCGCACCGCACCGCACTGCACCGCACTGCACCGTACCGCACCGTACCGCACCGCACCGCACCGCACCGCACCGCACCGCACCGCACCGCACTGCACCGCACTGCACCGCACCGCACTGCACCGCACTGCACCGCACTGCACCGCACTGCACCGCACTGCACCGCACCGCACCGCACCGCACCGCACCGCACCGCACCGCACCGCACCGTACCGTTTTACTAGCCTAGGCACTCAGGGGTCATCTCCTGGGTACCCGGAGGTAACCAGGGTACGATAATAATAATAATAAGAAGAAGAAGAATAAGAAGAAGAAGATGAAGGAGAAGAAGAAGAAGAAGAAGAAGAAGAAGAGAAGAAGAGAAGGAAGAAAAGAAGAAGAATAAGAAGAAGAAGATGAAGGAGAAGAAGAAGAAGAAGAAGAAGAAGAAGAAGAAGAAGAAGAAGAAGAAGAAGAAGAAGAAGAAGAAGAAGAAGAAGAAGAAGAAGAAGAAAACAACAACAACAACAACAACAAACAACAACAACAACAACAACAAATCAACAACAAATAATAATATGAATAATAATAATAATAATAATAATAATAATAAATAATAATAATAATAATAATAATAATAATATTGTTTATTTCTATTAGTACGTGCTACAACTTATACAGATCATAGCTGATATCAGCCAATTTCCTGAATCAAGAGCCCGTCCCCAGCACCAAGGCACCTCCCTCTTGGAGAGGGACACTCTCCCCCCTCCAAAAAAAAAATAAATAAATAGAGAGTCGCTGTAACTCAAAAACGGAAATTTCGTGACCACAGTCAAACAGAATATAATCATCAGCCTAGAGTTTCTGACCTTCCCTTCTTCTCCCTTCCTCCCCCTTCCCTATCTCCTCCCTTTGGTGGAATCATCCCCTCCCCTTCCCTTCATCCTTTCTCCCTTTCCTCTGCCCGTCTCTGTTCACTAGACTGCCCTGAAAGGGTTAAATCGGGGGGGCACAGGAGCACAAAAGGGGCGTGGGGTGAGGGGAGGGCATTGCTAGGGGTTGAGGGGAGTGGGGTAGGGGAGGGCATGAAGGGGAAGGGGGTTTGTGTGTGTACAGTATTGGGTTGGGGGTGGGAGAGGGGGGGAAGGTTATTACTTTGGTGGTGGAGGTGGTGGTGGGGGGGGGTTGTACCACAGACTACGATAGTGGGGGTGATAGAGTGTGTGCGTACGCGCCCATACACACACACACACACACACACACACACACACACACACACACACACACACACACACACACACACACACACACACACACACACAGAGGTATGATAAAGCTCACAGCTCAGGGAGAGTGACCTAGTAGCGACCAGTGAAGAGGCGGGGCCAGGAGCTTGTACTCGACTCCTGCAACCTCAACTAGGTAAGTACAACTAGGTGAGTACACACACACACACACACACACACACACGAAACAGGCCAAGTGCCTATCGACAAGTGCCTTTGAAAACAAACTTTCCCACATTTTCTCTTTACATTAACTTGAGTTACGTTGTATTAGGTTAGGTTAGGTTAGGTTAGGTTACTCCAGATTACGTTGTACTAGGTTAGGCTAGAAGAGGTTAACGCCCAAATTCAACTAATTAAAACCTACATTAACACCAGTAAATGCCCTAATAGATAAAGGTGTTGATGTTATGTGGGAACAGGAAAACGGGAACCAACCACAGCATTCAGGAAAGGCACCACTGTAGTCACGTAGGTCACGTTTTATTGTCACCGTAACTTTATTGGCTGTCTTATGTCATGCTAAAATCTGCATCATAATTCAACCTTGAGTCCTAAAAAAAAACAAGGTTTGACTAGAATGATGGGTTGGTTTAGTTAAACCTGACCTTTGCACAGAATACTTGTCCAGAGCGACGTGTAGTTTCTTCGATATGATTTATGAAAATGCACCGTGAAATCATTAAACCTTTATTCGATGCAACATTTCGCTCTCTAGGTGACATTTCACTCTAAACAGAGCTTTAACCAGGTGAGGAATAAAGCTTGATTAGTTTTTTAATCTCGAAGTATGTATGATATATATTTTTTAGCACTTTTGTGTTGCATCGTCTGCCACGGAGTTTCTTGCACTTTTTTCGTGTCATTAAATAATTTTTACACTTCAAATCGTTTTTGTTCTTTGTGGTTTGAATTGACACCTTTCACCTTAGAGTTGTGTTTCTTTGAAGGTACGACTGTTGTTTTGACGGTACGACAGTAGTCATGAATGTACGACCATTGTTTTGAAGGTACGAACATTTGTTTTGAAGGTACGACCATTGTTTGAAGGTACGACTATTGTTTTGACGGTACAACCATTGTTTTGAAGGTACGACTATTGTTTGAAGGTACGACTATTGTTTTGACGGTACAACCATTGTTTTGAAGGTACGACTATTGTTTTGAAGGTACGACTATTGTTTTGAAGGTACGACTATTGTTTTGACGGTAGGCATTGTTTAGGTAGACCATTGTTTTGAAGGTACGACTATTGTTTTGAAGGTACGACAATAGTCATGAAGGTACGACCATTTGTTTTGAAGGTACGACCATTGTTTCTTTGAAGGTACGACCATTGTTTGTGAAAGTACGACAACAGATAACCATTTTCCATCCTACAGTTTTGGGTCGACTGTCGTCTGGCTTGCGATCTGTTCCTACGGCTTGCGACTGTCGTACCGTGCTTGCGACTGTCGTACCGGTTTGCGACTGTCGTACTGACTTGCGACTGTCGTACTGGCTTGCGACTGTCGTACCGGCTTGCGACTGTCGTACTGACTTGCGACTGTCGTACTGGCTTGCGACTGTCGTACTGACTTGCGACTGTCGTACTGGCTTGCGACTGTCGTACCGGCTTGCGACTGTCGTACCGGCTTGCGACTGTCGTACCGGCTTGCGACTGTCGTACTGGCTTGCGACTGTCGTACTGGCTTGCGACTATCGTACTGACTTGCGACTGTCGTACTGGCTTGCGACTGTCGTACCGGCTTGCGACTGTCGTACTGGCTTGCGACTGTCGTACTGGCTTGCGACTGTCGTACTGGCTTGCGACTGTCGTACTGGCTTGCGACTGTCGTACTGGCTTGCGACTGTCGTACTGGCTTGCGACTGTCGTACTGGCTTTGCGACTGTTCGTACTGGCTTGCGACTGTCGTACTGGCTTGCGACTGTCGTACTGGCTTGCGACTGTCGTACTGGCTTGCGACTGTCGTACTGGCTTGCGACTGTCGTACCGGCTTGCGACTGTCGTACTGGCTTGCGACTGTCGTACTGGCTTGCGACTGTCGTACTGGCTTGCGACTGTCGTACTGGCTTGCGACTGTCGTACCGGCTTGCGACTGTCGTACTGGCTTGCGACTGTCGTACCGGCTTGCGACTGTCGTACCTGGCTTGCGACTGTCGTACTGCCTTACCATCGACGAAAGGAAAAAAATAAAGTATAGTTTGCAAAAAAAAAGTTTTACTGAGTCAACGTTTCGCTCTACGTAGAGCTTTATCACGAGTTGATAAAGCTCTACGCAGAGTGAAACGTTGTCGTTTCGTCAATAAAACTTATTAGTAATGAGTTCTCAGAACAGTTATTATTATTGATTATTATTATTATTATTATTATTATTATTGATATTATTTATTATTATTATTATTATTATTATTATTATTATTATTATTATTATTATTATTATTATTATTATTTCTTATGCTTTTTATTCAAAATTCGCAGCTTTGAAACCAAGGATGTGAGAGAGGGAGAAAGAGATAGATGGAGGGAGAGAGGAAGGGGTAGATATGGAGATGGAGGGATGAATGAAGGAAGGGAAGTATTACCTGGAGGTTTTTACCTGGAGTTGCTTCGGGAGATCAGCACCCCCGCGGCCAGGTTCCAGACCAGGCCTCCTGGTTGCTGGTTTGATCTATCAAGATGTCCAAGGTATGCATCACAACCCGGCTGCTAACTAACTGTTCGGAGGAACCTGTCTCATATCCCTTCTTGAAGATAGCTAAGGATTTGATGGTGTAAGTAAGTAAGTTTATTCAGGTATACACAAATACAGTTACATAGAATTATCATACATAGCAGCATATGTGCAGAGAACCTGGGATAACCCAAAAAAGTCAGACAGAGTGACTTATTTCCATTGGTGATTACATTTATTCATGAAGGGAGGGCGTTGAAGAGTCGTGGTCCCTTAACATTTACTGAGTCCTCTCTCAGTGTATTCATTGCTCCTCTGTCTTTCTCTGGAGGTATCCGGCACGTCTGCCAAGCCTTTTGTGTTTATAGGAAGTAATTTCGGTGTGCAGGTCTGGTACCAATCCCTCCGGTTTCTTCCAGGTATAGATTATGATGTATCTTTCTCGCCTACGTTCTCAGGAGTACACTTCTAGGGACTTCCAGTGCTCCCAGTAATATAGGTGTTTTATTGAACTTAAAAGAGATGAGAAGGTTCTCTGTATATTTTCCTGCTCAGCGATTCTGTCTGTTTTGATGGCGACCGTCAATGTACAGTAATATTCCAGCCTAGAGAGAACAAGTGACCTGAAGAGTATCACAATCGGCTTTGCATCCTTTTGTTTGATGGTTCTAGTTATCCTACCTATCATTTTCTTGCAGCTGTGATAACATTATCGTGCTCCTGGAACTTGAGATCTTCTGACATTATCGCTCCCAGGTCTCTCACATTTGACTTACGTTCTACTGAGTTGTTTGAGTTTGTCTTGTACTCTGATCTTGTTTTTATTTCATTCTTCCTTGACGTAATAACGGAAATTATTATTGTCAGTGGTTCACTGGAAGACTTGGTTTATATCAGTGGTCCACTGGAATTTTATATTAGCTTGGAGTGTCGCTGTGTCTTCCAGTGGCAGAGAGAGAGAGAGAGAGAGAGAGAGAGAGAGAGAGAGAGAGGAGAAGGGAAGAGAAACACTGCTTAGGAGGCTTAGGGATGCTGTACTTGGGAAAGGGGAGGGAATAGGGAAAGGGGGAGCGTGGGAAAACTGAGGAGTAGGGGGATGGGAAGGAGGGAGATGGAGGGAGGGAGATGGAGGGAGGGAGGTGGAGGGAGGGAATGGGAGGGGGTGGGAAGGAGGGAGGGAGGGAGGGAGAGTGTTGCCTGAGGTACGACTATGATGTGTGAGCAAGACAAAAATGAAGCCTCGTACCTTGGCTGGCTGGCTGACTGGCTGACTGGCTGACTGGACGAAATAGGGAGCTGGATGGCTTTGTGGTTTACTGGCTTTGCGACATGCTGTCTGACTTTTATTTTAACTGCCTACCTTCGTTGCTGGTTATGTGGCTGGTTGTGTCCATAATAGTTCACATTCAGACACTCTCCCTTCTCTTCTTCTCCCTCTCTCATTTCCTCCTTCTCTTCCCCTCTCCTTCCCTCCTCCTTAAACTCTTACGTTTCCCACCAGTTCCTCAATAAGGAAAAAGATAAACAACTCCCCTTAGCATCTTAAACTTTATCCCACAGCGATCAAGATCGAGAGGTTGATTATCATCCCTTCTTACCTGACATCGATCTCCGGCCAGGACTGGGGCTTCATCCCAGAGATCCAAGAAAGTGCTCATGTCCAACGAGGCGTGGTAGAAGGGAAGAGTTGTCGAGGTCGTAGATTTTGTGGCTTGAAGAGTGAGTTCGGAGGTACCACTCGTGTCTTAGTTCGCAGACGGATCCCTTACCTTACAGAGCGACTTCGAAGAAAAATGTCGTGTCTCGAAGAGCAAGTTCGGAAGCTCTGGGTCAACGTTTCGCTCCGCGTAGAGATTTATCACGAGGTGCGAAGGGTCGAGTTACGGCTCAAAGGCTTTTTCCTCTATCTCTCGACAACACACCAACGCTCACGCACTATTATTCTAGGCCTCATGGACCATACCAAACGTACTCCTGGAGACTAACATGTACTCTACTTGTTCCACTTTTTGACCGCAATCTAACGAAGATAGTGCGAGTTGGGATTGAGTAACTGCTTTCCCAGCTACACTTTCACTTCTCATAACTTTCTCTCTTACTTCCCCATGAATAAACTACTACAAATTCTACTGTTATTATTACTACAACTCCCTCTATGATTTGTACTTTCTGAGTTGTTGCTAAGCAGACCTGGGTAATGCTAGGTAAATAAATCTGATCCTAGGAAGAAGAGAATAGCTCAAATTCCTCTGATCAAAAGCCCCTGATAGGGATCAAGGCACCAAACCCCTACAAAAAATCCCCAAACACCGAGACAATACTCGAAGGTGTCACCACTACGACCATTTAAAATTTCTAATCATGGACACACATTTCCACTAATCACAACATTAGACACGAACAAATGAATCTGTGATTGCATTAACTACTCAGAGAAAAAAGTTAATAACCTTTCATCGAGTCATTATGAAGTTGGTGTTTTACTGTGTAAAATATTACCCGTTGTGGGGACGGCTCGTCAAGTAAAGGATTTAACGATTATATTATTATTGTATAATTTACAGTAGAAAGAATTATAGACCATCTATAATATACGCAGGAGCCTCCAAGTAAAATATAAACACAAACTTACCTTACTGGCATCGCAAAGAATTATATGATAAGCTTAAAATAAGAAAGAAAGAACGTCAAGAAATTTAATTAAAACTTTAATAGAGTGGACAATAAATCAGAATTTTATTACATTAAGAGTAAAACTGTGTGTACTACTGTGTACTCTGTTTTTGAGTACCTGATGACAGTACATCAATGTTCTTTTAGTGATAGAAGTAACATATGTACTCTCTAGCATTGGAAGTGAGATTTTAACTTAAGATAATATAATAATAATAATAATAATAATAATAATAATAATAATAATAATAATAATAATAATAATAATAATAATAATAAAGAATCGTTGAAATGTGTTTGTTGTTCATGTGGTACAGTACCTGCTTGCTATTATTCAGAATTGGGTTCGACTCTCTTTGTATAGGCATAGGAGCTGTGAGAGATTTGTTGTTATAACGAGAGCGAGAGAGAGAGAGAGAGAGAGAGAGAGAGAGAGAGAGAGAGAGAGAGAGATGGATGCTGCGTGTCATCCGGCTGAGCAGCGGATGCTGTGCCTTATTGACCTCATTAACGTGGATTTACACGTGTGTGCGTGGGTGTGCGTGCATGGGTATGTATGTACGTATGTATGTATGTATGTATGTATGTATGTATGTATGTATGTATGTATGTATGTATGTATGTATGTATTTATGTATTTATGTATGTATATATGTATGTATGTATGTATGTATGTATGTATGTATGTATGTATGTATGTATGTATGTATGTATGTATGTATGTATGTATGTATGTAGGCATGTATTTAAGCATTTATGTATGTATATATGTATGTAAGTGTGTATGTATGTATGTATGCATGTATTTATGTATTTATGTATGTATATATGTATGTATGTATGTATGTATGTAGTATGTATGTATGTATGTATGTATGTATGTATGTATGTATGTATGTATTTATGTATTTATGTATGTATATATGTAAGTGTGTATGTATGTATGTATGCATGTATTTATGTATTTATGTATGTATATATGTATGTAAGTGTGTATGTATGTATGTATGCATGTATTTATGTATTTATGTATGTACATATGTATGTAAGTGTGTATGTATGTATGTATGTATGCGTGTATTTATGTATTTATGTATGTATATATGTATGTAAGTGTGTATGTATGTATGTATGCGTGTATTTATGTATTTATGTATGTATATATGTATGTAAGTGTGTATGTATGTATGTAGAGGATTGGATTTCGTCTCATCTCCGAGTCACGGCTTTCCAAATATTATTATTTCTCAGGATTGAACTAGTGAAAGGCACCTTGATCCGAGGAATTAGATTTACTCTCCTTTTGCTCGGATTGAATCTGATGATGACCTTCCATCGCCCAGGCGCTACCCCCTAATGGTTTAGCGCTAGCTCAAACACTATTTCACAGCTTTAGTTACAGCACTTATACACTTGCTTGTGTTTACATATGGAATTTCTCACTTTGCTCCTCAAGAAACTAAAAACCTTAAAAGTTGGGGACACGGGTGCGGGAGTTTGCCAGGAGAACAAGGAATAACACCTCCAAGAAGATATAAAAAAAGTTTTCCAGTGGGCAACGGTAAACAATATGATGTTCAATGAGGACAAATTCCAACTACTCCGTTATGGAAAACTGGAGGAGATAATAACTAGAACAGAATATACTACTGACTCCGGCCATACAATAGAGCGGGAAAATAATGTAAGGGACCTGGGAGTAGTAATGTCTGAGGATCTCACTTTCAAGGATCACAACAGTGCCACGATCGCACGTGCAAAGAAAATTATAGGATGGATAATGAGAACTTTCAAAACGAGAGATGCCAAGCCCATGATCATCCTTTTCAAATCACTTGTTCTCTCTAGGCTGGAATACTGCTGTACATTAACATCTCCATTCAAAGTAGGTGAAATCGCAGATCTAGAGAGTGTACAGAGATCCTTTACTGCACGTATAAGTTCTGTCAAGCACCTTAACTACTGGGAACGCTTGGAAGCACTTGACTTGTACTCGTTGGAACGCAGGAGGGAGAGATATATCATAATCTACACTTGGAAAATCTTGGAAGGAATGGTCCCAAATCTGCACACAGAAATCACTCCCTACGAAAGTAAAAGACTGGGCAGGCGATGCAAAATGCCCCCAATAAAAAGTAGGGACGCCATTGGTACACTAAGGGGAAAACACCATAAGTGTCCGGGGCCCAAAACTGTTCAACAGCCTCCCATCAAGCATTAGGGGAATTGCCAATAAGCCCCTGGCTGCCTTCAAGAGAGAGCTGGACAGATACTTAAAGTCAGTGCCGGATCAGCCGGGCTGTGGCTCGTACGTTGGACTGCGTGCGACCAGCAGTAACAGCCTAGTTGATCAGACCCTGATCCATCGGGAGGCCTGGTCATGGACCGGGCCGCGGGGGCGTTGATCCCCGGAATAACCTCCAGGTAACCTCCAGGTATCCAGGTTGTAAACAAAGAAGAGGGGGTGGAACCAGCGTGTCACCTTGCAGGAGTACAAGCAATAACAACTTGGTAAATAAAGAAGAGGAACGGAACCAACGTGTTACCTTGCAGAAGTACAAGCAACAACACATTTGTAAACAGAGAAGAGGTGGGGTGGGACCAGCGTGTTGCCTTTCACATGAACACAAGCAATAACACCTTTGCAAGCAGAGAAGAGGAGTGGATAGTAGTGGCCAGAAGACAAGCGGGGCCAGGAGCTGAGACTCGACCCCTACAGCCGCAAAAAGGAGAGCGTAAATAGGCGAGTACACACTCATTGAAACACTCACCCACTCACTCACAGACTCACTCATCTGCCTAATCATTCACCCAAGAGCTGGTGTTTACATCTCTTCACCCTCATTCTTCCAGACGTTCACACTCACATCCCTCAAGGTGCCCGTCATTCATCCCTGCCTCTTCATTCATCATTCACCCATTAACCCCTTCATTTATTCACCCACCAACCCATACAATCGCCCACCCATCAACTAGGAAGCGCTAGCACAACAGGTTGCTGGAACAAACAAGAGCAACCGTCTTCAAATTTACTTCGATTCAGCGGTCACTTTTTATGATTTTCCCCTTTTTATCTTTTCCCTCACTCCCTCCTCTCTTCCTCCATCCCTCCTTCCTTTCCTTCTCTTCCTCACTCCCTCTCTCTTTCCTTCCCACCCTTCCTATCTCTGTATGACATTAACAGAGACAATATTTATTCAATTGACGCCGTGAATCTGTTGGTTGTGATCTAGAGAGAGGGGAGAGAGAGAGAGAGAGAGAGAGAGAGAGAGAGAGAGAGAGAGAGAGAGAGAGAGAGAGAGAGAGAGAGAGAGAGAGAGAGAGAGAGAGAGAGAGAGAGAGCAGATAAACAGAAGGCAGTAAATGGGACAGGTATCCGTTCCATCCTACATACGCCTACTCATCCTCCCCTTCCACCTGAATCTCTTCCTTCCCTCCTATCATCCCCTCCATTCTACTCTCTACCTTCTCCTTCTTTCCCATCCAATCTTTTCCTTCAATACTATCCATTTCCCTGCCTGAATGATGATGATAATGATAATAATAATAATAATGTTCCTAGGATGGACATCCTAGCTAGCAACCTGTCTCCTAATTTTGTCTCCTGTACTGACTGGAAATCCTATCACATGCTATTTCTTTATGATTCGAATAAGCCAGCAGAAAGCCGAGGTCACAGGACCAATAAGTCCAGTGGCTTGGGCCATGAAGCGACTAAGACCCGAAGCTAGAAATGTCCGCATTTCTCCTGAGAGACAAGACACCAGCAGGTTGTGGGTGGAGGGGCGGTGATCCAATAGTGCTTTAATAATAATAATAATAATAATATAATAATAATAATAATAATAATAATAATAATAATAATAATAATATAATAATAATAATAATCTTTATATTTAAAAGTACTTGAGGCTACTTAAAAGGACCTAGTTGACATACTCTATAAAAAGCCCCTTGGTTATGTAGAGCATTTCGGGCAAATTAAGCTAATTTTGTCTCTGTGATGCGACCCACACCAGTCGGCTAAAACCCAGGTACCTATTTATGCTACCTAAAACATTTACAAGACTCTGAAGATGTAAAGAAAGAGATTGCGAGTGGCTCTCTCACTCTCTCTCTCTCTCCAGCTCCTCCGACGATTCAGTGTGCCAGACGCACTTCTGGAGACAATAACAGAATGCTAAATACCATTCAGGGAGATTTTAGCGATGAAAGAAATATACAAACGGTGCCTCAAGCCTCTACATCACCATGAGTGAATGCTGAATAAAGGAGTGATGCCTGGCACGATTGTTATAAGGATCACTGGGGTTATTTGTGCACTGTGGGCTCTGTGTTGCCCCGGCGTTCGGGTCATATTCCAGAGGGGGCTGTTGTGTCCATGCTGGATGGGAGTGCCCATGTAAGGGTTAGGAGCATTGGTGTTGGTGTTGCTGATAGCCAGAACGATAAATTTTTACTCCGGCAATGATAGTTCTCGAGAATTGCAAAGCGGTGCTAAAATGTTGACATTTCTGGAAGGTCCGCAGCATCTTGCTGGGCCCTACAGCTTGGGCCCCGCTGGTTCCCCACCGAGGAGTGGGCCTGAGTGGGGCCCCCACAGACAGGGTCCCACACACACAAACACACACACACGCACGCATACTGGGTCTCGCGTGCACGAAGCTGTGAGACACAGAGCGTCGAGCAGTGACACAGGCTTGTCTGACCACCACTGTGAGATATGGAAGTCTCTGGCTTCCACTACTCCTCCCCCTCCTTATCCCATTCCAACTCCTCATTTTCCTTCTTTACCCCTTCTTCCTCTTTCAATTTACATTGCTTCTTCCCTAGTTGTCTCCTTCCAACTTTCTTTCATTCGCCTTCTAATCCCTAACCCTTCCTTCCTCTTTCTTGAGCTTCCACTGTCCCTTCTGCTCTCTTATCCTCCTCTCATTCTGATTCTCAGCTCTTTATTCTGCTTTTCCCTACACCTCCATTACCTAAATATATCTTTTCAGCATCTATCTCCAATCTTCATTTTAAATGCTAGTATGATACGTCATTCAAAAATATACACGGGATAAATCATACCTCGGGTGGGGTTAGAACCCGCGATCAGTCATAAAACTCCAGACCGACGCGTTAGCCAACGCGTCGGTCTGGAGTCTTATGACTCTCTGATCACGGGTTCTAACCCCACCCGGGGTATGGTGTGTTTGCAATCGTGTCATTACGATTTCGCGAGTTATACACGGGATGTCTACATACCTTCCTCACAGCTATATTCTGAAAGCTATCTGCGTCAACTCAACATGAGATATATTCACACACAACGATGTATGTATCTCTCAGTGTACATACACTGAGAGCTAAATTGAGTCTCTTTTTTTAGTGGTTCAAGTATTTTTCGTGTTAGCGTAGGGGAACCGGGAGTGTTAATGAGCCTCGAGCAGTTGATAGGCCTTAAACCTGGCAAAGAAAACAAGCTTACCACCCGTCCAGCGGAGCTGGGAGAGCTGTAGCTGTAGCAAGAGGACAAATGACTGTCGACAACTTGAGAAGAAAAGGGTCAGAATACATTCTTTATGGAAGTCTTAACTACAGACATCTGGGTCATGGCACCTTGATCCTATATATTCTTTCAGGACATATTAACTGATGACATCTGGGTCCTGAGACCTTGACCCTATGCATTCTTCCAGGACATCCATGAAGCTATCAGCATCCTCATTATCCAGGATCCATAAAGCTATCAACACCCTCATTTTCCAGGATCCATGAAGCTATCAGCATCCTCATCATTCACTATACATGAAGCTATCAATATTCTCCTCCTCCTCCTTCTCCTCCAGGATACATAAAGTATCAATATCCTCATCATCTAGGACACATAAAGCTGTCCATATCCTCATCAATAAGACTCGGGAAGTCAATATCTTGAGAGAGAAAAACTTTGTCAAGCGTTCCTTAGGGCCTGTCAGTTTTCCTGCCGAAGAAAATAGAGAAAGTTAAACACTTCTAACAGGATTGTAACCTGTGTATGGTACGCCATACATTTTTAAATAAGGATTTATATACGCATTTTAAGTTCTTTGATTAATTTTTTTTTTAAATAAGACAAACCTGGAATATGTATAAAGTTTAAGACTTGACTCGTGTATCTGTTCCGTGTGAGTGGAAGCGTCATTGTTGATGTAAACAAAGACTTACGAGGCTATTGCTAGGACTGTGGGTGCTACGATGTGTCAAGTGACTGGAGCTGTGCGCCAAGTATCCAGTGCACCAAATTGGTGGGTTTGGTCAACGTCCCTTTACCCAAGATCTCTTTGTACTTCACGTTTGCTCTCCCAACAGTGGGCAAGGAAGGAAGGTCAATGGAAAACGAATACACGCCCAGAACAACAACAAGATACCGGGTTGGGTTAGCGTCTCCCGTGTACTCTATATCGCCCCGAACTCCTCTTGTTTTCTCGAGGAGAGAATTTTATTTGCTGCATTTACCGAGGTAAACAGTGCATGTCCAGGGTATTGATGGTCCTATACTGCCAATATTAGCCGTATCGATGCCAATAAGATACATGTACAACACTCCGGTGTCTTTATTAAAACTTTTGGCTTATACTTTAGTAGTAAACACCGATAAACTACTTTAGAAAAGCGTATGCAAACACTAGGATACATTTATTAAAAAAACGTTTCTGTCCTGGGATCTTGATAACGTGTCTTCCTGAACCATAAAAAGTTTTTGACAATCAGAGGCTTTATCAGTTCAGGACACGTCCTGAACTGGAAACATTGGAAGAAGTTTGAAAGGTAATTTCGAGGTGGTCAGTCCCTCAGCCTGGAGAAGAGTTCTGCTCCATAATCTGGAGCAGCATTCTTCTCCAGGCTGAGGGACTGACCACCTCAGAACTACGTCGTCGAGGTCACGTGATGGACTGATAACATCGTCTTTACATCTCTACTGTTTCCTTTGTATTCGACTGAAGAAACCTACTATTTCCTTCCTTGGATCAAACCTGATTATCGCCCATTCTTCCATTCGCTCTACTGTCCTTATGGGTTCTGTGTTTCGAGTCATAATAATAATAATAATAATAATAATAATAATATAATAATAATAATAATTAATAATAATAAAAAAACAATAATAATAATAATAATAATAATTATAATAATAATAATAATAATAATAAATAATAATATAAATAATAATTATAATAATAATAATAATAATAATAATAATAATAATAATAATAATAATAAAAATAATAATAATAATAATATAATAATAATAATAATAATAATAATAATAATAATAATAATAATAATAATAATAAAATAATAATAACAGTAATAATAATAATAATAATAGCAATAATAATAATAATAATAATAATAATAATAATAATAATAATAATAATAATAATAATAATAATAATAATAATAATAATAATAATAGCAATAATAATAATAATAATAATAATAATAATAATAATATATAATAATAATAATAATACAATAATAATAATAGCAATAATAATAATAATAATAATAATAATAATAATAATAATAATAATAATAATAATAGCAATAATAATAATAATAATAATAATAATAATAATAATAATAATAATAATAATAATAATAGATAATAATATAATAATAGCAATAATAATAATAGCAAAATAATAATAATAATAATAATAATAATAATAATAATAATAATAATAATAATAATAGCAATAATAATAATAGCAACAATAATAATAATAATAATAATAATAATAATAATAATAATAATAATAATAATAATAATAATAATAATAATAATAATAATAGCAACAATAATAATAATAATAATAATAATAATAATAATAATAATAATAATAATAATAATAATAATATTAATAATAATATACCCTCCCTGTGTAACATCCTGAATTAAGATATTTCTTTTATTTTCTAATTCGGTTAACCGTAAAAAAAAAAGAATGAAAATAAAAGCAATCCAAAACTGATTTTTTTTTTTTGATTAATGAAAGAACAGATTTTATTTTTCGAAGGTGTCGTAACAAGGTGTCGTAACAAGGTGTCGTAACAAGGTGTCGTAACAAGGTGTCGTAACAAGGTGTCGTAACAAGGTGTCGTAACAAGGTGTCGTAACAAGGTGTCGCAACAAGGTGTCGCAACAAGGTGTCGTAACAAGATGTCGTAACAAGGTGTCGTAACAAGGTGTCGTAACAAGGTGTCGTAACAAGGTGTAGTAACAAGGTGTCGCAACAAGGTGTCGTAACAAGGTGTCGTAACAAGGTGTCGCAACAAGGTGTCGTAACAAGGTGTCGTAACAAGGTGTCGTAACAAGGTGTCGTAACAAGGTGTCGTAACAAGGTGTCGTAACAAGGTGTCGTAACAAGGTGTCGTAATAAGGTGTCGCAACAAGGTGTCATAACAAGGTGTCGTAACAAGGTGTCGCAACAAGGTGTCGTAACAAGGTGTCGTAACAAGGTGTCGTAACAAGGTGTCGCAACAAGGTGTCGCAACAAGGTGTCGTAACAAGGTGTCGTAACAAGGTGTCGTAACAAGGTGTCGTAACAAGGTGTCGTAACAAGGTGTCGTAACAAGGTGTCGTAACAAGGTATCGTAACAGGCTCCCCCCTGCCCCCCCCCTTTTGTTGTAGAGTTACGAGTCGCGGCGGCGGTGACTGTTTCATCTGATCTCTACTGCTATCGTTCCTATCGCAGATTACGTAGGAGGTAATTACGCCAGCCATGAAGGAGGGGGAGGGGGAGGGGGAAGGGGAGGGGGAAGGGGAGGGGGACCGGGAGGGAAAAAAACGCAGAGGAGTTTCTGCGTCATTCTGCGTTCTGCGTCGTCAGCTGTGCTACAGTAGGAGGTATTCCTGATACGAATAACGGAAGGAAGGGGGAGGGGATAGTATCCCTATTGCGACGATAAGATGTACCTATTACGAAGAGGAATTATCCCTGTTACGATCGAGGGGTATTCTATTGATGATAAATGAACATCCCTCTTAAGAACGAGGACATCCCTTTTTGAACAGAGGTATCCCTATAACGAACAGAGTTAGCCCAGTTACGAACAAGGATATGTGAGATTCTCGAAGCAATATTTACATTATCCACACATAGACACAGTATATATATATATATATATATATATATATATATATATATATATATATATATATATATATATATATATATATATATATATATATATATATATATATATATATATATATATATATATGACTCCCTCCTTAAGACCATGCTAGAGAATGTATTGAATCTTTCCCATGAAGATGGACAGTGGTTGCAAGCCTCACTTCCAGTCAGGCTTGGGGGCTGGGAGTACTCAAATCCTCTCAGATTGCTCTACCAGTTTTCCTATCCTCTTTATAGCATCAAATGAGTTAATAAAACAAATTCTTCCGGACAACCTCAGTAACTCAGCAGGAGTTAAGGAGCTAAGCCAGTGCCATCACTGAATGGGAGACTCTTGCTGCTCCAGCACCGAAACTTAGTGCAGCACTGGCCTACAAGCAATCAAGTTGGGATGGCCCCATTGCTGAAAACGTGCTTGCCAACATGCTTAGGGTTGTAACATCAGACAGAGAGACTACCTGTCTCCAAGCTGTGAGTGCATCTCATTCCGGGGACTTCCTCCAAATAGTTCCCATTTCGGCAATGCGAACACGCTTCGACCCTAAGACCCTCCATATAGCAGTGGCTCTCCACATCGCTGCCCCAATTTACACAGAATATACGTGTATCTGAGGCAATGCGCAAGCCGACCAATATGGTCCACATGGTCTTCACTGTTCCAAAATCAAGGGCTGCCTTGCAAGACACAGTGAAGTCAACAACATCATAAAAAGAAGCCTTGTCGATGCTGGCTGACACCTACATCCATCACAGTGTGGGGCGACAGGGAGGAGCTGCTGACCACAGGGAGGAGTACAAGATCAGCAAGTACAGGGACATAAGCCAACAGTATCAATTTGTCCCAGTGGGATCAGAGACCTTGGGATCATGGGATAAAAATGCCACACGTTTCCTTAATTAAAGAACTGGGCTCCAGACTCATTGACACCACCAGAGACCCAAGGGCAGCCACTCTCATGTTCCAGCGCCTCAGTGTGGCTATCCAGTGGGGAAATGCATGCTGCATACTGGGCTTGCGTCTGGCTTCCGAGGAGATGGATGAGATTCATAATCTTTGATATACTGTACCAATGTATTCATGCTTTTGTTTCCTGCCAATGTATTTTGTCCATTAATAAAGTTCACATGGAATATATATATATATATATATATATATATATATATATATATATATATATATATGTAATAAGATCACAGTAAACAGGTGATTTCAGAATATGCAAAACAACCACTCTGAAAGAATAGAGAAATTCCAAGCGCTTTCGTGACTACTCACATTATCAAGGAACTA
>NC_069456.1:16195463-16205463 GCF_026875155.1 Cherax quadricarinatus | reverse complement strand
AGGGATTCAGGGAAACCGGCAGGCGGACTTGAGTCCTGGAGATGGGAAGTACAGTGCCTGCACTCTGAAGGATGGGTGTTAATGTTGCAGTTTAAAAACTGTAGTGTAAAGCACCCTTCTGGCAAGACAGTGATGGAGTGAATGATGGTGAAAGTTTTCTTTTCGGGCCACCCTGCCTTGGTGGGAATCGGCCGGTGTGATAATAAAAAAATATATATATATATATATATATATATATATATATATATATATATATATATTATTATATATATATATATATATATAACTCACATGGAGACAGATACTCAGAAGATTAACTGATCTGTATATTTCGACCCCCTGATGGGTTCCTTTTCATCTGTTGAAGAGGACCCCAGAAGGGGGTCGAAATATACGGATCAATAAATCTTCTGAGTTTTCGTCTCCATGAGGGTTATTATTGAGCATATATCCGGTGTATTACTTTACGTTATATGTCTCTTTTAAGCACTTGCCATTATTATACAACGTGTAATAATGTTGGGTAAAAGGACACAAGTGCAACTAATGTGACATTTTATTTTGGCAAACGTTTCGCTCTCCAGGAGCTTCTCATATTGCTTCTGGAGAGCGAAACGTTGCCACAGTAAAATGTCGCATTGGTTCCATATATTTTCCTTTAACCTAGCATTACACAACATGTACGAAACAAGTTGTCTATTGAAGACCAGTGTATTGAGTTTTTAAGACCATATCTATCTCAGAGAGATATTGTCTTGAATATGTCAGAGGTTCGAAGTTAGAAAATGTTAGAAAGATATATTAATAAGCGTCATTTATGAACCAAAGTGAACTAAAGAAAAAACTTTGGGGCCAGGAGCTATAACACCCACTAAATTACCACACACACACATACCAAACCCACAGTAATAACTACACCCGTTATCTGAGCTCCTAATAACAAACGCAAAAGATATAAGATAAATACAGGGTAGATAAAAATAGACCCAATGGCAAATATATACATAAGTTGTCGTTAAGTGGATATGATTAAGACATAAATTAGGAGGAGGAACAGTTACTTTGCATACAGGACATTGCTCTAGTGTCCAAGACATTTGTAACGAGTACCACCAGCGCCCTGCCCGAGGCTGCGGAAACAGTAAAGAAAATGAACACAAGGAACTTAAAAGGCAATAATAATAATTATTAATATATATTACATATTTACACACACACACACACATATATATATATATATATATATATATATATATATATATATATATATATATATATATATATATATATATATATATATTATATTACATAATATGGCACAGAAGATTTAAGAGATACATTGTTATATATATGTGGTGTAGGCAGAATGTTTCGGGAAATATTGTACCCACATCAGGTCCTGAGTCCATGCAGCAAGTCCTTTGGTACATGAAACGAGTCTTTGAGTCTATGCCATAAGTATTTGAGTACCTGCAATAAATGCAACAAGTACTATAATATCCACAACACATGCAACAAGTACTCTAGTATCTACAACACATGCAACAAGTACTCTACTACCTGCAACAAATGCAACAAGTAACAGGTAAAGGAACAGGTTCCTCGTTACTTGCATTTTCTCCTTTCTCCCCCCCTTTCCTTAGTCTGCCTTTTTTTTCCTTACACATCCCTTTTTTAATTCTATCTACCTGTTTCTCCCTCCCTTTTTTTTATCCTATCTGCCTCTTTTTCCAACTCTCCTTTTAAAAACTCTTCCTCGATATCTCTTCCACTCTTCTATCCATGATTTAGACACCTTGATTTACACGATAGTTCTTTGTCTTAGTGGAAGTAGACAGGTCTAATCTAGACTGAAGTAGGTCTATGCTAGATTGAAGTAGATAGTTCTAACCTAGATTGAAGTTGATGGCTCTTTTCAATAGATAGTCTCAGTGTGGACTTCCAAGTCCTCTGCTGTCTTTATATCCTATGTACTTCAATGTACTCTACTCTTTGACTTCTCTCTCTCTCTCTCTCTCTCTCTCTTTCTTCCTTTTTCACTCTCTATCTTTATTTGCTTTCCCCCTCCCTCTATTTTTTTACACAGGGTTTAACAAGCTAAGAGCTGTTACTCTCTCTCTCTCTCTCTCTCTCTCTCTCTCTCCGTCTTTCTATCTCTCCGATAAGAAGATGAACAATGCACACGTATGTAAATATCAGAAACTGGAATAATTTCACGATTCCTAAGCCACACTTTTACAGCACTGTGCTGAAGCAACTGGATTTTTCCTTAGCGAGGAGAAGATGTTGTGGGATAATTGAGGGATGGAGAAGAAAGAAAGAGGCAGGTAAATGGGAGGGAGCAAGGTAGGAGGAGAATGTTAAGAGATGGAGAGAGACGGTTGTGTGTGTTAGGAGAGGAAGGTGAGAAGTAGATATATGCAAATGAGCAAAGAGGTGAGACTGGTGGCCTACGGGGACTGTGATTCGGGGGCGGGGGATGGAGTCAGCTCCCAGACCAGGCACTCCTGGTGGATGGCCGAATCGATCAGGCAGATGGTGCTAGCTTCATGAAATTCAATGTATGCAACACAGCCCGGCTGATCGGAAAGTGGCTTGAAGAATTAATCGAGTACCCTCTTGAAGACAGCCTATGGGGGTCTGTTGGTAATCCCCTTTATGCATGAAGGGTGTTGAAAAGTCTTGGTCCCTTCAGACTTACTGAGTTAAGGCATAGGGTGGTAGGTGAATGTTTTGGAGCATGGAGGTGGCTTTGTAGTGGGACTTCTTTTGTTTGGTGGGGAGTTGTAAATAACTATTGCCATTCTGGTAAGTAAATGAGTATGATACATATGCAGCAGTTGAGAATGTTTATTGTCGAAGTGTATCGCCTGATCAGTAGGCTTCTTCAGTCGAAATGAGGAGGTGACTTAAATACTGCAGACAGCATAAGCAGAGGTCAATATGTGGTGATCATTCCCACAGTCTTGATGAAGGGGTAAATTTCAGGTGGTTAGCCTTGATCAGTGTGAAGCTTCACAGCCTTGATCAGTGTGAAGCTTCACAGCCTTGATCAGTGTGAAGCTTCACAGCCTTGGTCAGTGTGAAGCTTCACAGCCTTGGTCAGTGTGAAGCTGAGACATGGAGCTTCTCATACTGGAACCAGAAGCATTTCGACTGAAGAAACCTTGCTGATCAGGTGAATCGTTTCGCCAAAAAGAAGACACCCAACACGTGTCCACGTGTTTTGGTCATTTACCTGTTAATATTGCATGCCACTTGCATAATGACATTCCCTTGGGGCTCTATTTTCTACCTTCACCCTCTTCTCCCTCCTGTTAAGAATGACTCTTCTGTTTAGCAATTAAATTATCTGTTATCTACTCTTAAAATCTCGAAACTCAGTTGGTTCTTGACCACCTAAGCTACTCCTACTTTTCCTCTTTCCTTTCTCATTATCTGGCATCTAGAAGGGAAAACTATATTATACTTCATATCTGTTACCTCCGTCTTCGTAACTGCAAAGACGTCAAACCTTGTTTACCTTATCTGGCTTAGTTTACGATTTTTGTTTAATATTCCATCTGCATTTGTATACCAAACCTGACTTTCCTTTCTCTCGCCTTATTAAGATTCTGGAGCGGCTGGTTTGTGGGTGTGGACAGTAGAGCAAGGGCGAGTTTTTTTTAATAAAGGAAAATCGTGTACATAATTGGAGTGTAGCTAGCCTATTTTACGTGATAGTTACATTAGCCTATTTTACGTGATAGTTACATTAGTCTATTTTACGTGATAGTTACATTAGCCTATTTTACGTGATAGTTATATTAGCCTATTTTACGTGATAGTTACATTAGCCTATTTTACGTGATAGTTACATTAGCCTATTTTACGTGATAGTTACATTAGCCTATTTTACGTGATAGTTACATTAGCCTATTTTACGTGATAGTTACATTAGCCTATTTTACGTGATAGTTACATTAGCCTATTTTACGTGATAGTTACATTAGCCTATTTTACGTGATAGTTACATTAGCCTATTTTACGTGATAGTTACATTAGCATATTTTACGTGATAGTTACATTAGCCTATTTTACGTGATAGTTATATTAGCCTATTTTACGTGATAGTTACATTAGCCTATTTTACGTGATAGTTACATTAGCCTATTTTACGTGATAGTTACATTAGCCTATTTTACGTGATAGTTACATTAGCCTATTTTACGTGATAGTTACATTAGCCTATTTTACGTGATAGTTACATTAGCCTATTTTACGTGATAGTTACATTAGCGTATTTCACGTGATAGTTACATTAGCGTATTTCACGTGATAGTTACATTAGCCTATTATACGTGATAGTTATATTAGTAGTCAGCTGTGTTTCCATGTTAAATTCTATCTCATAGGATGGTTTTCTTACATCAGGTTTGAAATGTGTCAGCCTGAGGTGGGAGACTTCAGTAGTGTCAGCCTGAAGTGGGAGACTTCAGTAGTGTCAGCCTGAAGTGGGAGATTTCAGTAGTGTTAGCCTAAGCTGGGAGACTTCAGTAGTGTCAGCCTGAGGTGGGAGACTTCAGTAGTGTTAGCCTAAGCTGGGAGACTTCAGTAGTGTCAGCCTGAGCTGGGAGACTTCAGTAGTGTCAGCCTGAGCTGGGAGACTTCAGTAGTGCCAGCCTAAGCTGGGAGACTTCAGTAGTGTCAGCCTAAGCTGGGAGACTTCAGCAGTGTCAGCCTAAGCTGGAAGACTTCAGCAGTGTCAGCCTAAGCTGGGAGACTTCAGTAGTGTCAGCCTAAGCTGGGAGACTTCAGCAGTGTCAGCCTAAGCTGGGAGACTTCAGTAGTGTCAGCCTGAGCTGGGAGACTTCAGTAGTGTCAGCCTGAGCTGGGAGACTTCAGTAGTGTCAGCCTGAGCTGGGAGACTTCAGTAGTGTCAGCCTAAGCTGGGAGACTTCAGTAGTGTCAGCCTGAGCTGGGAGACTTCAGTAGTGTCAGCCTAAGCTGGGAGACTTCAGCAGTGTCAGCCTAAGCTGGAAGACTTCAGTAGTGTCAGCCTAAGCTGGGAGACTTCAGCAGTGTCAGCCTAAGCTGGAAGACTTCAGTAGTGTCAGCCTAAGCTGGGAGACTTCAGTAGTGTCAGCCTGAGCTGGGAGACTTCAGCAGTGTCAGCCTAAGCTGGAAGACTTCAGTAGTGTCAGCCTGAGCTGGGAGACTTCAGCAGTGTCAGCCTAAGCTGGGAGACTTCAGCAGGCTTATAAGGATAGTGTCAGCATTCCACTATGGATTCAGTAGCTGAAAAACCTTCAAATCTCAGAATAATCTATCCCACGGACGTGGAAATAAGAAATATACATATGTATAAATTCGGTTGTATATACGCACGTATATATAAGCAGGTATAAAAGTCATAAGATTTCTACAGACACACGGAAGCTGATGACAAAGACAAACACAGAGCCATCTCTGAGTGGCAAAATAAACTAAACACAACCCACAGTTCCATCATACAGGTAACTAAAACATCATAGAGTCAACCAAACCATCATAGAGTAAATCAAAACTCCATAGAGTCAACCAAAACATCATAGAGTCAACCAAAACCTCATAGAGTCAACCAAAACGTCATAGAGTCAACCAAGACACCAAAGAGTCAACCAAACCATCATAGAGTCAACCAAAACGTCATAGAGTCAACCAAAACATCATATTCAACCATAACAAACACGCTCTTCAATAAAAGCGTTTTAAAACACTATACATCACTCCAGTACCAACAGTATGTGTTGATCCTCTCTCCTTCTGGAAACTACAATAATTTTACAACATAGATAGACAGATAGACAGAGAGAGAGAGAGAGATAGAGAGAGAGAGAGAGAGAGAGAGAGAGAGAGAGAGAGAGAGAGAGAGAGAGAGAGAGAGAGAGAGAGAGAGAGAGAGAGAGAGAGAACGAGGGGTAACAGACATGACCAGTTCTACCTGTCTGGTAATCACGTCTTATTACCCAGTCTTAGACACCTGAGCTTCAGGAATGTGACACAAACACACACGTAGCAAAGTGAACCTTTCAATCAGACAACACTTCTTGAACCTCTCCGTTTTTTGGGGTGAAACTCGTTTTACAATTCTAGTTTAGTTTGGTATGTTCCTGGCAAAAAACTACAGCTGGACTATATACATCACAGAAATCTCCAAACATCACTAACACACGTCATAGAAATCTCCAAACATCACTAATACACAGAACCTCTCTATCGCCATTATACACATCACAGAACCTCTGTATCGCCATTCTGCACATCAGAGGATCTCTCCAGGGCTACTATACACATCACAGTAATCTCCCATCATCACCATGCACATCTTAGGAAGACTGCAGGTGAAACCAGCTCTTATCTGATAGCTCTGTCAATTGACAGGTTTACCAGAACTGAGAACAATCCTATCAGGTCCAATTGACAGTTATACCAGAATGGAGAACATAAGTTGAGTGTGTGGACTAATTTAGCGTCCAGTGGTCTTGAACGCCAAACAAAAGAGAAAGGAGGTGGTAGATGAGAACAGATATCTGGACTATTGTTCTTGCAGTGGCCAACGAGGAGGTGGCTGTCAGAAGTGGCTGGTAGTTGTCAGAACTGTCTGACTCTTGGGTCTTTCTCGTGATAACTATGCCACCGGGTTGCTGAATTTAGCTGTCAGAGGAAGGCCCTTCCCAGTTATCGGCTCCGTAATGGCTATCTGCAATCGCCAACAACGTGGATGATCAAGGCCCAGGAGGTGTACATAAGACCGGGCATCAAGTCTCAACTTCTCCCAATGTTCAATAACTCACGATGTTTTGTGATCCCTACATGTGCCTAAATAACAAAAATTTTTAAAGGGGTGGACCGGTAAGCCAGCGGAAGGCTTCGGTCAGATAACCGAAAGTTCCAGCAGCAGGTCATCATATGACTAAGACCAGCGTCAGCAAACACTTGTCCTGTTTCCTGACAAACCTAAATGCCTACCTACCTTGTGCCTTAACTTACGTGGCTTCTAAGATTTCTATTCTTCTTGCCTGTCTATCTATATGACAAGTTTGCTACTCTCAAACGTCTTCTAACGTGTTCGAGTTATTTAACGTATTGCCTTTTTTTATATTAAGTTAAACTGGGAACAACAGCACTGTGTTGATACCATCTTCCATATAGTTACACAGCGGGAACAAAAGCTAGTCAACAATGGTGAAGAATAGTTACACACTGCTGAATAAGCTTTTATTGGTACAACGTTTCGCTCTGTTCTGAGCTCTTTTAAGTCACGATAAACTTCTACACAGAGTAAAACACTGTCACAATGAACACTTGGAGGTATCTGACTGTTTGTAAACAGTTGCCTCCCACCTTCAACATCTTCCTAACTTTCTCAGTTGACTAACTAACCTACAACATCGTCCAGCTGTCGTGATTATCTAACCCAGTTATTATAGCTTCCCTAAATCCATTTATTTATTAAATGATATTATAACATTCAACAATTTAACATCGTATCGTCATTTTTTTTTATTTGCCAGTTTTACTAATTAATTTTTCAAAACAGGTCTCATTGACATATATATATATATATAATATATATATATATATATATATATATATATATATATATATATATATATATATATATATATATATATATATATATATATATATATATATATATATATATATATATATATATATATATATATATATATATATATATATATATATATATATATGCATATATATATACATATATATATATATATATATATATATATATATATATAATATATATATATATATATATATATATATATATATATATATATATATATATGTATGTATATATATATATATAATATTGATTATTCTTGTTAAACATACACTGTCTCCCGGATGCTGTAAGAACAGGTATCAAAGATCACTTTTCACATGATGCCTGGGCGTGAGAACTGCCTGACCTGATCGTAAGTGTAATAGCTTCTCCCCCTCACCCCTGCCCCATCTCCCTCACCCCTACCCCATCTCCCTCACCCCTGCCCCATCTCCCCCCTCCCTTCCCCCCTTTACCCACTTCCCCAAAGGTAATTTTCATCTAATTTCCTTTTCTCACTACTGGAGCATTTTTTTTATCGTGTGTATCTCCTGGTTAATATGTGTGCCATTGTGGTTAATACGAGTGTGTGTATTTTGCTTGGTTAACAGGTGCTAATATCTCTCTTGGTTAACAGGTGTTAATATCTCTCTTGGTTAACACGTCTTAGTATCTCTCTTGATTAACACGTCTTAGTATCTCTCTTGGTTAACAGGTGTTAGTATCTCTCTTGGTTAACAGGTGTTAATATCTCTCTTGGTTAACACGTCTTAGTATCTCTCTTGGTTAACAGGTGTTAGTATCTCTCTTGGTTAACAGGTGTTAATATCTCTCTTGGTTAACACGTCTTAGTATCTCTCTTGGATAACAGGTGTTAGTATCTCTCGTGGTTAACACGTCTTAGTATCTCTCCTGGTTAACACGTCTTAGTATCTTTCTTGGTTAACAGGTGTTAGTATCTTTCTTGGTTAACAGGTGTTAGTATCACTCTTGGTTAACACGTTTCAGTATCTTTCTTGGTTAACAGGTGTTAGTATCACTCTTGGTTAACAGGTGTTAGTATCTCTCTTGGTTAACATGTGTTAGTATCTCTCTTGGTTAACAGGTGTTAGTATCTCTCTTGGTTAACACGTCTTAGTATCTCTCTTGGTTAACAGGTGTTAGTATCTCTCTTGGTTAACAGGTATTAGTATCACTCTTGGTTAACAGGTGTTAGTATCTCTCTTGGTTAACAGGTGTTTGTTAGTATCACTCTTGGTTAACACGTCTTAATATCTCTCTTGGTTAACACGGGTAATAAGCGAGGAGTCAGACACGTACAATACAGCTGTTAGTCCGCTGACAGCAGTAAACTGTCACCTTCACTTTTAATAAACAGGAATTATTTTTTTACAGAAAATACAGGTAAAAAAAATACTGAACCAAGACTCATGGTATATATATATAGTGTATACATGTATATCCATGGAGTATATTTGGTATATACATGATGTATACATGGTGTATGCATGGTATATACATGATGTATACATGGTGTATGCATGGTGTATGCATGATGTATGCATGGTATATTCATGATGTATATATGGCGTATACATGGTATATACATGATGTATACATGGTGTATGCATGGTATATACATGATGTATACATGGTGTATACATGGTGTATGCATGATGTATACATGGTGTATACATGGTGTATGCATGATGTATGCATGGTCTATACATAATGTATACATGGAAATATATTATGCATTCATAGTGTATGCATGGTATATGTATGATATATGCATGGTTATACATGGTATATACATGATGTATATATGGCGTATACATGGTATATACATGATGTATACATGGTGTATGCATGGTATATACATGATGTATACATAGTGTATATATGGTGTATGCATGATGTATGCATGGTTATACATGGTATATACATGATGTATATATGGTGTATACATGGTATATACATGATGTATAAATGGTGTATACATGGTATATACATGATGTATACATGGTATATACTTCTCCTACTCCTTGTTTTTCTTCTGCTTCTTCTTCCTCTTCTTCGTCTTCTCCGCTTTAAATAATGCCATATATATTATATACATGGTATGTAAATGATTTATATATGTGTCCTAAGAGTGAAAAATTCAACTGCAAATACACAAGTGACTGAACACACACATGACTCTAAACACACACATGACTCTGAACACACACATGACTCTGAACACACACATGACTCTGAACACACACGTGACTCTGAACACACACATGACTCTAAACACACACATGACTCTAAACACACACATGACTCTAAACACACACATGACTCTGAACACACACGTGACTCTGAACACACACATGACTCTAAACACACACGTGACTCTAA
>NC_069456.1:16082963-16185463 GCF_026875155.1 Cherax quadricarinatus | reverse complement strand
GGGAAGTGACCCAACCACTATGGTGCATTTTGAAATGTGTATGTGTAATAACAGAAAATTATTAAAAGGGTGATAAGGTCCTTCCTACTTTAAATTCGGCTCAGTGGCTGCTGGCTTAGTTACTGGTCCAGCCTTATTTGCATCTTATTAGGGTTACTTAGATCAAATTTTTTTACACTAGTATTTCCAATGATTTTTATTATTATTATTATTATTATTATTATTATTATTATTATTATTTTTTTTTTTTCATTGTTTATATTATTACTATTCATTATTATTATTATTATTATTTATTATTATGATTATTATTATTAGTTGTACTTGTAGTTCCACTATTCTTCTGTCTAGTTCCACTTCTATTCGGTAAGAAAATCTATCTGTAAGATTACTGTCTTTCGATTTCTAGACGGAGGATCAGCTCTATCTTGAGTGGCCCTCAGGGGTTTAGTGCTACATATAAATAATAATAATCCCTCCATATTTATGCTTCCTGTACCTTCAGCTGTCTAATCCCATATCATGAGAATGCTCTATATTCTTCTCTGTACTCCGAGGTCAGGAGTTTTGGTCTCTACAGATGCAGGTGGTCAAGTCCACGTCTCCTTTTCAATCCGTAATGATGTGGAACAAATTATTAAACACCCTAACACGTGTTTCATACCTCCCTTTTTATCCCCTTACTTTCATCCCTATCTTTTACTAATATTCAATCCATTTACCTCTTAGTTTATCTGATCGCTATCTTGTTCCATCTCTTCTATGGAAGATGCTGTCGTTTCCGTCTCTGGTTATAGACGCTGTCTAGAGCGCTTAATTTAGATCAACGGAGGGATCAACTGACTTTTTTTTTTTTTTGCATCAAGCTCTTGTCTTCCTGCAGCTGGCGTCTCGCTGTGTGCTGAGAACACTACTGAGATTAATACTGCCAGAAGTGAAGCATCCGACACTACTTTCTTTACTGCTGCATCTCCTTATAAGACGTCTAAACCAGGCAGGTCAGATGTCGGGGATAGAAGACGAGGAACTGAGCCTCGACCAGTTACTGCGCTGAATGATTCACACTGATCTTGAGCCTCAAACAAATATATATTTTATATTGTGTGCGGGTGTGTGGAAAGAGGACAAGAGAAGGTAGTGAGGAAAAGGATAAGTGAAGAGGGGAGAGGGAAGGAGTAAAGGGAAGGGGTGAGTCGAAGAGGGAAGGATTGAGGTAGTATATTAAAGGGAAGGACTTGAGAAGCGTGTGATATAGGTATGTGAAACTAGAAAACAGGCTTTAATCAAAGCCCCTAAATTAAAACAAGGAGACCTTTGAGGAAATGCGAGACCTGGTCATGAACCGGGCCGAAGGGGCTTTGATTCAGGAAACACCCTTCAGGTATACTCCCTCCAGGTAGAAGGTTGTAAGACTTACCGTGCCTGTCACTACGTGATGAAGAGGGAGAAATCATGCCAGGGTGCAAAATATTCAACAGACTTTCGTTTCACACTTATCACAAAAAAATATTATCCCCCCGGGTGACTGCTGTTCACCAGCCTACAACCCGAGAGCAGTGCCTGAAATACTCTCTACGACGCCAGAGAGGGTTCAATCCCGGCCGGGGTATGATTTACTAACGTATGAAGAGTGCATTAATTTGGGACGGAGGCGCTACTTGACACTTATTCTACTTGTGTCTCAACTTTTGCTAAGGAAGACCACAGTATACGGCGCCTTTGGAGCCTCTGCTCGTCCTGGCATCCACTCGTCCACTCGCCCTGGCATCCATCTACTCGTCCATTCTGAAAGAGCATTTAACGCAGAAGTGATAGGACTGATATTACTGTTACACCTAAAGAATACAAAATCACAATATCGTGGCTGGAACATTTCACCAAAACCCCACACTTAGAAATGGCTAACAAAAAAAGGCACAATACAATGACTGGAACGATACACAGATAACCCGCACTTAGGAAAGAGGAGCTTGCGACGACGTTCCGGTCCGACTTGGACCATTTACAAAGTCACACTAACGAAAAGGAGAGCAGGACGGGTATATATAGGCAGGAGGTGGTAGTAGTAGTAGTAGTACTGGTAGTAGTGGAGGTGGAAGGAAGTAGTAGTGGGGAGGTAGTAAGAGTATGACGACTTGCCGTTACGTCCTGGACCATTGACAAGTCACAAATGGGGCGATAAAAGTAGAGAAGGCTTAAGGACACTATCATAGGGGACGGGAATGCATACCCCAATCTTCTCTCCGAAATCTGGATTCGAAGTGGCTTAGTTGGAACTATCAGTTCAGCAGAGAATGACACCTAAAAATGTTGACTGTCTTAATGTTGAGCAAAAAAAATGCATTTTTTAAGACTCTCACCTAGCTGAACTTCATGGAAAGCCAGAATGCGGCGATTATGCCACAAGACTGGTAACCATTAGCAATTTTTACTTTGCCAAGCAATATAATTTTCTCGTATGCTTCGTATACAGAATTATGTCAGTACAAGGAGTGGCGGAGACTCAGTTATAATTATTCGCCTTATATTCAGGTCCCAGTTTCTGATTAACTATACTGTTGGTAAAGGAGCCCACTTGGGGAAAATGGAACCTCTGGCTGACAGATGACTTCAATTTCAACATGTACCTAATGTAAGAACCTTAGCATATGATTAAGCTGTATTTGGTCATGCAGAAGAGCTCTCTTTATACCCAATCATTATCATTCATTCACAGCATTTGTCCAACTTATCATTCTTACACAGTATTTGTCCAACTTATCCTTGAAACTGCTTAGCATGGACGAGGATGGTCAATGGCACCAGCCCAGTCTTGAGATACTCCACAATCGTCATTCTGGTTCGGTCGTCTGTTGGGTACTCCACGATTATCATTCTGATTCAATTGTCTGTTGGAATACTCGACAAGCATCATTCAAATTCAGCACTGTAGATGTATTTGCCATGCTGCCTCAGCTACCTGGTTCACTCTTCACTCCTGCTTACCTAAGCTTGCTTCCTCTCAGAGGTCCATGACTCTTACGTCTCTTGGCTATATTACACAAACGCTGTATAGAAAAGTACAGAAGTCACAGCACCTTGGCTGGAACAGTCCACAAATAACCCTCACTTACGAGAGGACACTTATTAAGACATGTGCACCAGTTGGGTATCTTTCGCCTAAACGGTTGACTTTTTCAGTCAAATACAGAAGCAGCAGGTGCAGTAGTGAAATGAAGATGAGGTAATCAGTACATCAACCTTGGAGAAAAGTATTTGAGGTGGTCAGTCCCTCAGCCTGGAGAAGAGTTCAGCTCCATGGTCTGGCACGATATGAAGCTGAAGCATGAGAACCGAGTCTTAAATACTCTCGAAGGTCAGGTGGAAGATCTCCAAGACGTTGTTGGAGACGTAATCCACTAGTGGAAGTAAGAAGGAAGCTCCATCTCCGCAGAATCTTCCTTCTACCATGGAAAGTTAGCATGATGGCGGCCTCCCTCTTCTCGATATATCGCTGTCACACGTCCTGCTTCTCACCATGGTGCGAGGATTTTACTTGAGAGTATATGGGATGATTATCCCTCCTCTTCTTGAAAACGAATCCAACAATATACACCAGGCCTGTCCTAAACCACAACACCTAACACTCTTCATTAACAGTTGAAGGAGAAATCATCCACAGAATCATCCACATTACCAGTCACTTGATAATGTCTTAATACTTCCAGTCAACCAGGTTTCAGAAAATTCTCCAGCCTTCTCGCCTAGAATGAAACCATCATAGCCAATATCACTTCAAGGACTTTTAAAAACGTGAAGATTTAGACATATGTGCAACATCTGGGTATCTTTACTGTAGACGTTTCGCCATCCAGTGGCTTTATCCATACAAGGACATAACTGGAAGAAGGTAGAACTATATATATATATTAAAATAGTGGTAAGAGACACTTCACGAAGAATCTAGAGCAGGTCTCTACATCATCTCGTAAAAGTGAATTAATGTTGGTAGAATTACCGACAATATGTTGGGTAAAAGGACACAAGTGCAACTAATGTGATGTATTATTGTGGCAATGCTTCGCTCTCCAGAAGCTTTGTCAAGCCGTTACAAACAATACGCGGACACAGAGGCTTAGACCAATATATACACCTCACTCTAAGCCTATATATACCTTCTGTGTCCACGTATTGTTTGTACGGCTTGATAAAGCTCCTGGAGAGCGAAACGTTGCCACAATAATATGTCACATTAGTTGCACTTGTGTCCTTTTACCCAACATCTCGTAAGAACATAAGAAAGGAGAAAAACTGCAGCAGGTCTACTGGTCCATACTAGGTACATCTTTCTCAAACCCACATTAACTAAAAAAAAAACATTTGCCAAATCCATTTTCAATGACCTTATTAACTCATGTGAAAATCTATACGAGTGGGAAACATTTAAAAGCTTAAGATAAAACATAAGCAAACACTATCCACGTGTGTCAGATGGAACATACACTGAAATTCTTCCATCCACCACGTAAACTTCTAAGATGCAAGTTTAACCACCAGAAAAACTAAGCAACGCTAAACATGCATCTTAGAATCTGCTCTTATCGCCGTTGCCAATACATCAGGCAGAATTCTGGCACTTTTATGACTTCAGAGACCCTGCCCAAACTCATCCTCTACCAGACTCATCCTCTGCCAGACTCATCCTCTGCCAGACTCATCCTCTGCCAGACTCATCCTCTGCCAGACTCATCCTCTGCCAGACTCATCCTCTGCCAGACTCATCCTCTGCCAGACTCATCATCTGCCAGACTCATCCTCTGCCAGATTCATCTTCTGCCAGACTCATCTTTAGCCAAACTCATCCTCTGCCTCGATTCATCCTGCCCAAACCTGACGCAGCCATCACGGTGCCCACGACTCGCAATGCAGCTCCTATCCTGGGACCTATATATACCCTGCCTACTCGTCCGTATTGTAATAAAGCCCCTGGCAGGTGAAACGTCTCCTTAATAAATGCTCTGATAATGCTTTTGTGTCTCATATATAGAGAGAGAGGTTGAAAATGAGACACTTGTGCAACATTTGGGAATCTTCACTGAGAAACGCTTCCTCAGTAAGGATTCCCAGATTTTGCATGTCTCATTCTTCATAAACCATTACATGACAGAAGGAGAGGTAGTCAGAGAGACAGATACACAGAAACATAATCAGATAAAAACGCTATCAGCAAACGGGAATGACAAGAAACGAAGAATCGGAGGGATACACCGCTCGTCTGTTCCTGCGTCTTCCCCGTGTCCAATTGTAATCACGCCAAATTATTGGCAGGAATGAGAAGGTAATTCTGGCTCTTATGGATGACACTGCCACACATGACACAGTATAACCCGGTGTCAAATGGAATGGAGATTGTCTTTCCAGCGCCCTCTGATTATGGCAGTAAGTCTTGATATTAAAGATAGTGGATAACGAGGTATAGAACATCAGTTCCGCGTCCCAGTACAGCTTTCCTTAGCGATTGAAAACGTTGGTAATGGATATAACTGGGATTCACTGACGCGACTTGGGAAAATAGGATCTTTAAATGTTATGTCTACTATATTAAGGGTCTATAACACTTCGGTTTTTATAACATTTGTGAAAAATTGTTCACAACCTAAGAACAAAAGAATAGAGAAGCACTATAATGGGCCTATTGTTTAAGAACATTGAACATAAGAAAGGAGGAACACTATAGCAGGCTTACTAGTCCATACTTAAACCCAGTCCATTAACAGTATACAATACCGAGAATTGATGATTAAGATACTTGTACAACACCTGTGTATCATTTTCCAAGCAAATACAGAGGCGACTGATACTAGAGACAGTAGAAGTGGAGAGATAATCTTGAGGAGATCAGTCCCTCAATATTGCAGCAGAGGCATGAGAATGGAGAATTATATACTGGAACAAGACCAGAGGTGCAGCAGTCACGGACATCGTCACGGGTGGGCGGGACCTCCCTAGTGGAAGCAGGTCATGCTAAGTAATCTCGTGAAAATAAGACACATGTGAAACATCTGGGTATCTTCATTGTAGACGTTTCGCCACCCACTGGTTTTATCAATACCATTCTTGTACAAGTAATCTCGTGCCAGAGATTAGAAACGGAGCTGTCAATAGAAAGGATATTTTCTTAAAGTCTACAAGCATAAATAATTTTCTATTTGTTGTGCTGGTATTATTTTTTTTTTTTGGCTCCGGGGAAGAATCTTCTTGTTCTCCTCTCTAAGAAGCCGAGTCTCCTTTCTAACTGTCTCTATCACCTGTCTTCACCTGAGGGTACAGACTGGAAAAGGGACTGGTTACCTCAGACTCCTCCTCTTATTCCACCTCTGACTTCACTGGACTGAAGAACACTATGTGACTAATCGTTTCCAGAATAAAGGTTTCCAGATGTTCTGAAAACTATTTATTTACAGATTAGTAGAAACATGGTAGTACAATATTAGATTATACCGAGAGTATATACAAAGACACTAAATATGCGTTATAAAGACGTTTCGCCCAACAGGAACTTTATCAAAGTCACTGGTGGGCGAAACATTTTCACAATAAAATGCCATAAACCGCTTTACGTGTCATGCGTACTGGAAGAAAGCTTTAATTACGCCAGCACTGAAAAACCTGATAAGCACGCCTTTACTGGACACAAGAGAGCCCCACTACTCACTGCTTTTTCTGACAAAGCGCTCATATTAATACCAGTCTAGAGCAAGAGGCTTAAATGGCATTAATTAGTAGTTGTCCACCCTAGTGCCTGCTTGGATTAATATTCACACGGTAATGATATCGAGGAACGGCTTCGACCAGCATATTCACGAACGGACACGAATATACAGACTCCAATTACATTTTGGGGCCCCTTGGCGAGGGCTCTATTTATCTGTCCTGCTTGATGAGTTTTCACCCAACGCGACAGAGAAACTAAAAAAATGGAGCAGTGAATTAGAAAGAGAAATTGCAGAGTAATTTTACCGGAGGGAGGAGTTTGAATAGATTTTAGAAATTACGTTAGATATTAAAAAAGGTTAGATATAAGATGTTAGATACTGAAAAAAACGTGTTGGGATCCATATCCTCGTATGGTGTTTGAATACTCTTTCCCTTTATATATATATATATATATATATATATATATATATATATATATATATATATATATATATATATATATATTATATATATATTCATATATATATATATATATATATATATATATATATATATATATATATATATTATATATATATATATATTATATATATATATATATATACATGCATTCTTATGTTCTTGTGTTAAGGGATATGTTTCGCCTCGAGTGGCGAAACGTTTCCTTTAATACATATCCCGAACCCTACACAAGTATCTTGAGTTGCAGTTCGTCAATAACAAAATGCATTTGACAAGCATCTACCAGTACCTGGCCTGGTCACAGACCAGGCCGAGGGGGCGTTGACCCCCGGAACTCTCTCCAGGTAAACTCCAGGTGAACTCCAGTACCTCTGTTGTACTAATCCTTCCTACTCACGAGGATCTCAGTGCTGGGTGATGGATTAGATTTTGCCACCGAAGTGGCGTATATACATCACGTGGAGGGTAGCGCAAGAAGATATAGATACACAAAAGGCCTAGGAACTAGGCCGCAAAAGGGTTAACAGGAGCAGATCTGGTAAGAAAACACTATTACAAAGCAACATTTTGCTCTCTGACGAGGTTTTCAAGTCATCGACTTGGGAAAAAAAACGTTCGCCAGGGAGCGAAACGTTTCTAAATCCAGAATTGATCTACAAATAAACTAAGACACATATACAACATATCCCCACTAGGATATTTTTGCAAGCCAATACAGAGGTGCAAAATTCATCGGGGAGGATCATACTCATCGCCTGGGGAATGGGAAGCAATCATCTTGGATTCAGACGAAGAATGAACCGCTTCAGCCACTTCGATCAAAACTCAGCAGCATCAAAGAACTTTCTTCGATGAGAGTTACCTAGAAGTCTGGAGTCTGAGTGACCCCCTCCTCCTCCGTTACCCACACGCCATTTGCCCGTCAGCCATCACCGCAGCAGCAACAGCAGAACAGCAAAATAATAACAGCGTAATTACAAGACGAGAAACAATAAGGAGCAGTCAGAGGAAGGCTGCCGCGCGTGCATACGACTCCCAGAGGTCATTTAGCTAGAAAATTACTGCTATTAGGGAAGTGGGGGAGGTGAGGGAATGGTTCCAGTTCCTCGCCACGCTATTCCAGTTCCATCTCGTGTACTGGATCTTCTCCCTGACCAGTTCATTTTGTTCCAGTTACTCGCAAGTTATTCCATTTCACTCGTGTACTGGATCTTCTCACTGACCAGTTCATTTGTTCCAGTTACTCGCCAAGTTATTCCAGTTTCACCTCGTGTACTGGATCTTCTCCCTGACCAGTTCATTTTGTTCCAGTTACTCGCCAAGTTATTCCAGTTTCACCTCGTGTACTGGATCTTCTCCCTGACCAGTTCATTTTGTACCAGTTACTCGCCAAGTTATTCCAGTTTCACCTCGTGTACTGGATCTTCTCACTGACCAGTTCATTTTGTTCCAGTTACTCGCCAAGTTATTCCAGTTTCACCTCGTGTACTGGATCTTCTCACTGACCAGTTCATTTTGTTCCAGTTACTCGCCAAGTTATTCCAGTTTCAACCTCGTGTACTGGATCTTCTCCCTGACCAGTTCATTTTGTTCCAGTTACTCGCCAAGTTATTCCAGTTTCACCTCGTGTACTGGATCTTCTCACTGACCAGTTCATTTTGTTCCAATTGCTCACCAAGTTATTTTAACTCCTCCTCATAATCTGGAACTTCTCTCTGACCAGTTCATTTCAAGTTCCATTATCTACCTGAGGTGTCTTGGTGCTGGTGAAGGGTGCTTCATCCATGGAAATGGAGCTACCTTCCCTTTTCTTGGATTTAATCTGATGCTACTACTACTACTACTACTACTAGTACTACTACTACTACTACTACTACTACTACTACTACTACTACTACTAATAATAATAATAATAATAATAATAATAATAATAATAATAAGTACCAGTACAAGTAACAGAAGAATGACTATTATTTTTGTTAAACTTTTATATAATTCTCTACTAACACACAATTTAGAGAGGAAAAATCAGAATAAAAGCCACAGTAATATATCTATTGGATCACAAACCCATAAGCGTCTGTTTATTGATGTACATTATAATTTCTGTCTATTGTAATCTCACTCACTGTTATACAAAGCAAACACATAAAATTTCTCTACAACATGACAAGATGTATGCTGTAGCAATACATGTAGATGTACTCGTGTTTACATCTGCGAGTACTTCCGGCAGTCTGACAGACACACAGATGATGTTCAAACTAAGTGCAAAGTTTGTGGCCATTTCTACGTTCACTTTGTTGAGCACTGTGTTTGACTGTCCGCTTAAACTAAGTGCAAAGTTTGTGGCCATTTCTACGTTCACTTTGTTGAACACTGTGTTTGACTGTCCGCTTATTGAGGAACATAGAGACAGTATAATAATCTGTGTGTTAATGTTCACTTCGTTTAGCTGCAAATATGATTCCAGCTTTTTAGGAAATACTATTTTTTTTACAACACATAAGATAAAAATTGGAGATTCACGTATTATCGTAACTTGTTAGCCCCTTTTGAGTGCTAGTTTCCTAGGGCTTGGTGTTTGGCGTTTCGTATTGATCCTAGCGCACTTGTCTCACACGTGAAGGTCCGTGTTTACAATCCAGTTACGGGTAGAAATTTAGGATGTGTTTCCTTAAGACCTGCTGTCCCTGTTCTCCAGCGTAAAAGTACCTGGGTGTTAGTCTACTGGATGTGTCGCATCCTGGGGGACAAAAAATGGACCATTAATTTGCCCGAAATGCTCTGCATAACAAGGGGCTTTCTATACCTTGTACATGTACTTGTACATGTATACCTTGTACATGTACTTGTAGAAATAAAGATATAATTATTTTCGTGCGGTGCCGTCCACAGGATGGATATGTTGGTGCACGAGAGTACACATATGAGAACATTGAAAAAATGTCCTGTAAACGAGGGTGAAATAGAACAGTAGAGGTCCTGATGCGCTCACATTATCTTACAGCTGTAATGAATTTACTCACTACTATGAAGCCATTAACCAGTGTGTGTGTGTGTGTGTGTGTGTGTGTGTGTGTTTGTACTCACCTATTTGTGGTTTCAGAGGTTGATTGTTAGCTCCTGGCCCCGCGTTTTCACTAGTCGCTACTAGGTCTACTCCCTGCTCCGAGAACCTTACCGTACCTCTTCTTAAAGCTATGTATGGATCTGTCTCCACTATTTCACTTTCCAGATTGTTCCACTTCCTGATATCTCTGAGGTGTGTGTGTATGTGTGTGTACTCACCTATTTGTACTAACGTATTTGTGGTTGCAGGGGTCGAGACTCAGCTCCTGGCTCCACCTCTTCACTGATCGCTACTAGGTTCTCTCTCTCCCTGCTCCATGAGCTTTATCATACCTCGTCTTAAAGCTATGTATGGTTCCTGCCTCCACTACCTCACTTGCCAGACTATTCCACTTCCTGACAACTCTGTGACTGAAGAAATACTTCCTAACATCCCTTTGACTCATCTGAGTTTTTAACTTCCAATTGTGATCCCTTGTTTCTGTGTCCCATCTCTGGAACATCCTGTCTCTGTCCACCTTATCTATTCCTCGCAATATTTTGTATGTCGTTATCATGTCTCCCCTAACTCTCCTGTCCTCCAGTGTCGTCAGGCCGATTTCCCTTAACCTTTCGTCGTACGACATTCCCCTTAGCTCTGGAACCAGCCTTGCTGCAAACCTTTACACTTTCTCTAATTTCTTGACGTGCTTGACCAGGTTTGGGTTCCAAACTGGTACTGCATACTCCAGTATGGGCCTGACGTACACAGTGTACAGTGTCTTTTTGAACGTTTCCTTTCTAAGGTACAAAACGCTATTCTCGTTGCCAGGCCCCCATTGGGGAAACAGTTATCTGTTGATGTTATTTCCCCGGAGACGTCCTGGGCGTTAGGCCACCCCCAAAGATCTTCCTCCTTATGGATTTGCAGTCTTTACCTCCTAGCCTATACTCTGTCTGCGGTCTTTTTTGCCCTTCCCCGACTTCATGATTTTGTTTTTTGGGGGGGTTTAAAAAATTCAGTAGCCATTGCTGGACCAGGTGTCCCAGTCTGCCGGGCCCCCTTTGTAGCCCTGCCTGATCCTCATCTGATTTTAATTTTTTCCCTTACTAACTTCCCATCTGCAAACGGGACACTTCTGATCCCCCCTTTCTCTCATGTCCTTCACATATACCAAAAACAGCACGGTCCAGGACTGACCCCTGTGGGACCCCGCTCGTCACGGGCACCCACGTGATATATCATCCGACCAGAATCGTTGTTCCCTCCCTGTCGGGTATTTCTCTGATCCATTGCATCCCCTTTTCCTGTTATAGGGGCCGACCTCCACTTTTGCAAAAATCTCTTGTGGGGAACTGTGCCCCCCTCTTCGCTGATTGCCAGGTCCTCTCTCTCCCTGCCCCAGAGCTTATCACACCTCGCCTTAAAAACTTTTATGGTTACCGCCTCCACTACGTACTTTCTGGGCTATTCCACGGCCTGACTACCATACGAAGAAATACTTTTTAACCCCCTCTGATTTATCTGAGTCTTAAACTCCAATTTGTGACCTCTTGTGTCTGTGTCCCTTCCGGGAACACCCCGTCTTGTCCCCCTTTGTCTTTTCCGCACAGTTTTTTAAGTCGTTATCATGTCTCCCCGACCCCCTGTCCCTCCAGTTCGTCGGGCCGATTTCCCTCAACCTTTTTCGTAGGACAATCCCCGTAGCTCGGACTAGCTTTTCAACCCTTTGCACTTTCCTAATTTCTTTACGTGCTTGACTAATTAGATTCCAAACTGGTGCTGCAACCCATATGGGGCCCGACTATATGGATACAGAGTCTTAAACGAAACTTTACTGAGGTATCGGGAAAGCAAACCCAAATTTGCCAGGCCCGTATGCTGCACATTTTCTGATTGATGTGCGCCTCAGGGAAAATGCCGTGTTTACCACCCCCAGTCTTTTTTCCTGAGTGAGGTTTTTCAGCTTTGGCCATCTAAACTAATGTGTCTGCGGTTTCTTTGCCCTTTCCCCAATCTCATGACTTTGCATTTGGCAGGGTTAAATTCAAGGAGCCAGTTGCTGGACCAGGCTTGTAGCCTGTCCAGGTCTCTTTGTAGTCCTGCCTGATCCTCATCCGATTTGATTCTTCTCATTAACTTCGCATCATCTGCAAACAAGGACACTTCTGAGTCTATCACTTCCGTTATGTCGTTCACATATACCAAGAACAGCACAGGTCCTAGGACTGACCCCTGTGGAACCCCGCTTGTCGCAGGCGCCCACTCTGACACTTCGTCGCGTACCATGACTCGTTGATGCCTCCCTGTCAGATATTGTCTGATCCATTGCAGGTGTGTGTGTGTGTGTGTGTGTGTGTGTGTGTGTGTGTGTGTGTGTGTGTACTCACCTATTTGTACTCACGTAGTTGAGGTTGCAGGGGTCCAGTCCGAGCTCCTGGCCCCGCCTCATCACTGATCGCTACTAGGTCACTCTCCCTGAACCGTGAGCTTTATCATACCTCTGCTTAAAGCTATGTATGGATCCTGCCTCCACTACATCGCTTCCCAAACTATTCCACTTACTGACTACTCTGTGGCTGAAGAAATGCTTCCTAACATCCCTGTGATTCATCTGTGTCTTCAACTTCCAACTGTGTCCCTTTGTTACTGTGTCCACTCTCTGGAACATCCTGTCTTTGTCCACCTTGTCAATTCCTCTCAGTATTTTGTATGTCGTTATCATGTCCCCCCTATCTCTCCTGTCCTCCAGTGTCGTCAGGTTGATTTCCCTTAACCTCTCCTCGTAGGACATACCTCTTAGCTCTGGGACTAGTCTTGTTGCAAACCTTTGCACTTTCTCTAGTTTCTTTACGTGCTTGGCTAGGTGTGGGTTCCAAACTGTTGCCGCATACTCCAATATGGGCCTAACATACACGGTGTACAGGGCCCTGAACAATTCCTTATTAAGATGTTGGAATGCTGTCTGAGGTTTGCTAGGCGCCCTTATGCTGCAGCCGTTATTTGGTTGATGTGTCTTCAGGGATGTGCTGGTGTTATATTCACCCCCAAGATCTTTTTCTTGAGTGAGGTTTGTAGTCTCTGGCCCCTAGATGTACTCCGTCTGCGGTCTTCTTGCCCTTCCCCAATCTTCATGACCTTTGCACTTGGTGGGATTGAACTCCAGGAGCAATTGTGGGACCAGGTCTGCAGCCGTCAAGATCCCTTTGTATTTCTGCCTGGATCTACAATCGGAGTGAATTCTTCTCATCAACTTCACGTCATCTGCAAACAGGGACACCTCAGAGTCTATTCCTTTCGTCATGTCATGTCATGTGTGTGTGTGTGTGCGTGTGTGTGTGTGTGTGTGTGTGTGTGTGTGTGTGTGTGTACTCAACTAGTTGTACTCACCTAGTGAGGTTGCAGGAGTTGAGTCTAGCTTCATGGGCCCACGCCTCTCACTGATCGCTACTAGGTCACTCTCCCTGACCCTGAGCATTATCATACCTCTGCTTAAAGCTATGTATGGATGGTGCCTCCACTACATCGCTTCCCAAACTATTCCACTTCCGGACTACTCTGTGGCTCTGAAGAAATAATTCCTAACATCCCTGTGATTCATCTGTGTCTTCACCTTTCAACTGTTTGTTCCCTTGTTGCTGTGTCCCATCTCTGAAACTTTCCTCTCTTTTTACACCCTTGTTCCAATTCCTCTAAGTATTTGTATGTCGTTATCATGTCCTCCCTATACTCTCCTGTTCCTCATAGTGTCGTCAGGTGGATTTCCTTAACTCTCTTCGTAGGCCATACCCCTTAGCTCTGGGGGATAGTCGTTGTTGCAAACCTTTGCACTTTCTCTAGTTTCTTTCGTTGCTTGGCAAGAGATTTGTGGTTCCAAACTGGTGCTGCATACTCTCCAATATGTGCCAATCGTACACGGTGTACAGGGTCCTGAACGATCCCTTATTAAGAAGCCGGAATGCTGTTCTGAGGTTTGCTAGGCGCCCATATGCTCGACCCAGCCAGTTATTTGGTTGATGTGCGCTTCAGGAGATGTGCCTGGTGATTATACTCACCCCAAAGATCTTTTTCCTTGAGTGAGGTTTGTAGTCTCTGGCCCCCTAGACTGTACTCCGTCTGCGGTCTTCTTTATCGTAAGGGTTCTTAAATGGAGATATCGTAGGTTGAAAGTAGACACACTTGTAGGATGGTAATTTATTGCAGACTGAGATGAGAGATGGAGCCCGGTTGCCAAGCTGTTCACGTCTTGTAGGTCTGCCGCCGAGTGAGGACGGGACAGGGGGATCACTGCCCATGTGTATCCCTATGACGTCACACAAAGCCAAAGGCCTACGAGGGATCTCGTGTCTAAAAGCCACAGGGATGATACTAATATGCTATGCTATATAATACTGGGAATACAGGGATCAGCAACTATGCTGACAGCTCGGTCATGTTACGTATGTTCGTCACGACATACACTACTATACTATAGGCTGAACAGGCAGGCGGATCTGGGCTTGATTATATCAATAAAAAAGCATATATAACTTAGAACTAATGGATGGGTACAAACATGATTTTGACGTAATGGGTGTTAACGTAATATACAAATATAAGAACAAATCATTATACATATGGATGGATATTGATCGAATCGATCTGTATTCATGCACTCTACGGACTTGAGGAAGAAATAAATATATACCAAAGAATGTTTTAACATGAAAGGCAGATTCGGTTTGCACTCAAATCTAGACTGCTAATTCTCAGAACACGGAGGAACGTGACACGAAAATTTCTGACAAACTGATCAGCTAATAACAAAACACACAGCTGACCAACTCCATCATCTCGGGACATCTAATTTATACAGACTTGTACATTTAAAACCCAATTCTGCAAGGGTTTAGGTTTTAACATATCAGATGGTTATCATCTCTGGGAGGGTCGAATTCACTCTGTTAATGGCTAACACATGCCTTGTCTGAGAGAGATCGAAGGAGTATCTACAAGATACAGGTACAATCACTAGTGACTGTGGAATTACTAATTCGTTGTAGGAGTACTCAACTCGACTATTCGATACAGTTATTCTTGCTCATACAAAGTCACTAATGAGATGTGGTGGTTCACAGTAAGAATAAGACATCTTATCACTGGAGCAGGAATCGAATCACACAGAACACAAGGGGATCGGTTCTTTTGGGCATTTTTGGACATCCTCGACAGCAAATGGAGGATCTGCAGTAACTACATACGTGTCGCGATAAAGCATCTGCGACTACATTCGACTTGCCAGGTAAATTTTCAAAAGTGGGATTGAACTCTTGGATAGTCAAGGTCCATCTGGCTAACCTTCCAGTAGGGCTGTTTGTTCTGGAATAAAGGTATAACAGTTCTTCCTACTGGAAGGAACGAACCCCCAAACTCGGTGGGTGGGATGACTCCCCCCCCCGGTTGAAAAAATTAAACGCTATAAACACGCAATATGAGGCAAGGGAGAACGAATCTACTATCTCAACTGCGTAAGACAGGAGAAAAGAAGAAATGAACACGGTTGAAACAATGCTGATATTCAATTTGAGGGTCGCACACAGTGGACACGAGGTATCAGCTATAAAGAAAACTAAACTTACAAACGTTAACATGTGAAAGTTACCTCGAGAAATAACTTCTTACAATGCACTGATTACTGTCAACTAGGATGGATCACCATCTGGAAACATTAGGAAACAAATCAGGACACTATAGTGAGAACTCTAGCTGTAACAGAGACGTCTTTCTGCAGACAGCATGTCTCATTCAACAAAGATGGCATTCCTAGTTGAAAGTAATCGTTTTCTGACAAGGCATCCCTGTGCGAACTATACTCGAACTAGCAGTCATTGCAGGGATAGGCTGTGGCTCTCATGGCAGGTTGAGTGTCCCCGGACACTTGAGGCAACGGGAACACTATCCTGCAAGTCTGAAGGTTTAGGTGGGAATCACAGATGGGAATGGACAGAATTACTAGTCCCTGACGCTCGGCTACGTTAATAAAGTAATTCGTGGATCTATAGGAATTAATCTGAACTTCACATTTACAGCACTTTAACAAATCTAGATACAAGCTGTGAGTACAAACACATTGGCTCAAGGGCTTGGTATTGTTCTTTCGTCAGTAAGGGAAATGTTGGTTACTGTGGACTGATTCATAATTGACTTTGATGGATTGATACACAGTTTGAAGTTCAAAAGTGACAGGGACATCTTACTCAGTGAAATACTGAAGGGCATAAGTCAGGAAAAATGGAGGAATGACACCAATAAGCTTAAATGGAAAAAAAATGCTTAACTATTCTGCATAAGTAATTAAAATTTTACAGTTACACAGTAAGCAAAGAACTCACACAAGAAGAATATGAAATTAGCAAACATGAAAATCAAGAGAGCTTGTACTTTGCTCAAATCTAATATGCTCACTATTACTTTCAATTGAAATAAATGGCACAGTGAGTTGTCTTTACTTTATGCTGCACAAGGAAGAAAAATACACAAAAAATAATTAAAATGGACTCAATAAACTTTGTGCAAAATTAAAACAAACACACAATTCATGAAATTAAAAAAAAAATAAAATGACGACAGAATAATATACTATGACAGAACAGAGCATAAGAAACTGCACTGTAATTAACTGTATTGGCACAACACTGCATAAAATTTTCTGCATGGAAATACTTTAATAGCAACACAATATTTGCACAAGAATTATTGCAAATGAACGTCAAATGTGCAATAATAAAAATTATAACACACAAGAAAGAAAATATATCAAGGAATGAACACTTTAACTCTTAACTGCACTTAAAACAACAAGCAAAAGAACATTTACTTTAGAAGGAGAACTTAAAATGCACTAAGAGTGAATTTGTTCAATAAAACATGAAAAATAATAGTGCTAAAACACACAACAAAAAGGAATAAAACACTTACAGAGATGCAGGACTCAAACCACATCAACATGAAACACAGTACTAGAATTTTTCTTGCCAATGAAACTTGATGTTTGAAAAAATTTTGTAAATTACGAAGCTCTTGCTGGGTCTAAAAAAGGCACTATTGTCTGTGGAAATAAGACAAAATTAAACACTGGCTGAAAATAAAGGAATATGAACACAAGAATGTTCAACACACAGGGAACAAAAATAATAAAATTACACAAATGCTGGGAAGAAAAAAAAATAACAGACAACACTGAGTTGTGATGCAGAATATGAGGTGGAAAATTTACTGAGTTTATACACTGGAATTCTGAAGTTTAATACACAAGTTCTATATTGCTCATATGTTGCACACACAACAAAAGGAATCATAAGTACTTACTTCAAGTGTATAAAAAGTTACTCAACACAACAGATATAAATTAATGCACGAAAATTAACACGGAATTAAGGGAGATTAAAAGAAATTTATGCAATCAGTACATGATAAACACTGAGTCTGATCAAGAGTCACTGAATGTCATAAGAGAAAAATTCACTGGGAACACAATAGAATTCTGTGTTCATACACTCGCAAATGTCTCTAAAAAAAAAATATTATAGCTGTAACACTTGAAAAAAAATGTGATTGATGGATTGTTTATATCGTCTTGCTGCTGTCCTCTGCACCCCAGATGATCGTAGATTGCGCTTTTAAAATCGGCGACGAGACAACAACAGGAGGTTTTAAAAGTGGCGTCGCCACACTCTAGCTCTTGACCCCTATTGTGGTCCTTAAAATATGGTGTACAACCTTAGCAGTGCACCAAAACACTGATGAGGTAGGTGAGTTGTAATTGGCACCGACTGTAGTTGGTTTGTGGGTAATGGCTGAGGAGGCGTCTTGAGACCGGCCAATGGTGCGAGACACGTGATCGTGAGTGGGCTGGGCTTTGGGTTGAAGTCGTAGCCTCCACTGAGAAAACCCACACTGCCGCGAAAGGATATTATCTAAGCGGGCTGGCTTAGAAAAGAAACCCACGAATATACAACACACACAAGGATGATAAGGAGCACTCAGAATGTTGGAACTTGAATCACAAGCGAATTGAAGGCTAAAGGTCATGTGGCTTGCCTTGGACTGGGGATTAGGACACCGGGTTAGTTGCTAGCTGGCTTCATCTTACCCTTTCACACAGATAGCTTGATAACTTCACACGATGAGCACAGCAGGGGTTGGAAGCTGGCTTGGTCAGGCCAAATAATTGGATTGGAGTAGGCTAGGCTGGACTGGGCTCGGGTGTACTGCTCCCACACCACAGACTGGAAGCTGGCTTATTTTGCAACTCGGGTTTCAAACCCCTCGGGCCGAAGTAGTAATGCAAAAAGAAGATAACCACTAATATAAAGAGACTGACAGTGAATAATGTATGAAGCTGGTTAGAGTAGTGGCTTGAGGATAAGCAGGATGGGGTGTGAACCTCGGTAGGCCTACTGGGTAACACGAAATGGCCGGTCTTGCTTGGTCGACAATTTTATCTCCAGAAATCGCTCTGTAATCGTCAGAATTACAGGTCACCGCGTGTCACCATTTATCGTAAGGGTTCTTACAATAACGGGAGATATCGTAGGTTGAAGTAGACACACTTGTAGGTGGTAAATATATTGATCAGACTGAGATGGAGAGATGGAGCCCGGTGCCAAGCTGTTCACGTCTTGTAGGTCTGCCCCCGAGTGAGGGACGGGACAGGGGGATCACTGCCATGTGTTAATCCCTATGACGTCACACAAAGCCAAAGGCCTACGAGGGATCTCGTGTCTAAAGCACAGGGATGATACTAATATGCTATGCTATATAATACTGGGAATACAGGGATCAGCAACTATGCTGACATCTTTGCCCTTCCCCAATTTTCATGACTTTGCACTTGGTGGGGCTGAACTCCAGGAGCCAATTGCTGGACCAGGTCTGCAGCCTGTCCAGATCCCTTTGTAGTTTTGCCTGGTCTTCGATCGAGTGAATTCTTCTCATCAACTTCACGTCATCTGCCAACAGGGACACTTCGGAGTCTATTCCTTCTGTCATGTCGTTCACAAATACCAGAAACAGCAATGGTCCTAGGACTGACCCCTGTGGGACCCCGCTGGTCACAGGCGCCCACTCTGATACCTCGCTACGTACCATGAATCGCTGCTGTCTTCCTGACAAGTATTCCTTGATCCATTGTAGTGCCTCTTCCCTGTTATCCCTGCTTGGTCCTCAGTTTTTTTGCACTAATCTCTTATTGGAACTGTGTCAAACGCCTTTCTTGCAGTCAAATGCAATCACCCACCCCTCTCTCTCTTGTACTTACTGTGTCACGTGTCATAGAACTCCAGTAGGTTTTGTGACACTGGATTTTCGGTCCCTGAAACCATGGTTGGCTGCTGTTGTGAGATCGTTCCTTTCTAGGTGTTCTACCACTCTTCTCCTGTTAAACTTCTCCTGACTTTGCATACTATTACATGTCAGTGACATGGTCTGTAGTTTAGTGCTTCATGTCGTCTCCTTTTTTAAAGATTGGACTACATTTTCTGGTCGTCATGGCTTAGGCAATCTCCCTGTTTCGATAGATGTATTGAATATTGTTGTTCGGGGTACACATAGCGGCCTCTGCTCCCTCTCTCAATACCATGGAGGAGATGTTATCCGGCCCAGCCGGATTGCCTTTGTGGTATCTAGCTCAATCAGAAGCCTTTACTTCTCCTCGGTTGTGTGTACTTGTGCCCAAGCACTTAGGTGGTGTGCCCCACCTTCTCCGTCATTTCTGGAGCCCCTTCTGTCTCTCTGTTGAACACTTCTTTGAATCTCTTGTTGAGTTTCCTCACATACTTCACGGTCATTTCTTGGTTGACTCTCTCCTTACTCCTTAGCCTGATTACTGGTCCTTGACTGTTGTTTTCCTCTGATGCGGCTGTATAACGCTTCGGGTCAGATTTTGGCTTTCGTCTGGCTATTCGTTTTTCATATTGTCGTTGGGCCTCCCTTTTCTTTCTGTGCATTATTCATTTCTGGCTCTACGACTGCTTCCTTATTCTCCTGGGTTCCTTTGCTTCTATATTTCTTCCTTCCCTAGCACACTTAGTTTTTGCCTCTCTGCTCCTTTGGGTGGTGAACCATGGGCTCATCCTGGCTTTTTCATTATTCCCTGTTACCCTTGGGTACAAACTTCCTCAGCCTCCTTGTACATTTGTTGCTACATTTCCATCATCTCATTAACTGGCTTCCTGCCAGTTCTCTGTCCCACTGAAACCCCCGTTCAGGAAGTTCCTCATTCCCGTGTAGCCCCTTTCATGAAGTTTGGCTTCATTCGTCCTGGCCTTCCTGCTTCCCCCTCCACTTGTAGCTCTACTGTGTATTCGAAGCTTAAACCACATGAGCGCTGGGCCCCAAGGGGTCTTTTATATGTGAACTCCTCAGTATTCTGCCACTACTCGAGGTGTATCACCTATTGTACTCACCTATTTGTGCGTTGAGGCGGTCGGGTCACAGCTCCTGGCCCCGCTCTTCGCTGATTGCTACTAGGTCCTCTCTCTCCCTGCCCCATGAGCTCTATCATACCTCGCCTTAAAACTATGTATGGTTCCCGCCTCCACTACGTCACTTTCTAAGCTATTCCACCGGCCTGACTACCTCTATGACTGAAGAAATACTTCTAACATCCCTTTGATTCATCTGGTCTTCAACTTCCAATTGTGACGCTTGTGTCTGTGTCCTTCTCTTGAACATTCCACGTCTTTGTCCACCTTGTCTATTCCGCGCTGTATTTTATATGTAGTTTATATTGTTTCCCACTGACCTCCTGTCTCCAGTGTCGTCAGCCCGATTTCCTCAAACTTTCTTCGTAGACAATCCGTAGCTCTGGGACTGTCTTGTTGCAATCCCTTTGCACGTTCTTCTAATTTTTTGCACGTGCTTGACTAGGTCGGTGGATTCCAAAGGTGCTGCTACTCCGTATGGGCTTTGCGTTATATGGTATACCAGGAGTCTTAAACGATCCTTACTGAGGTATCGGAACGCTTATCCGGTAGGTTTTAGGTTTTGCAGGCGCCCGTATGCTGATGCAGTTATCTGATTGATGTGCGCTAGGAGATATGCTCGGTGTTATGCTCACCCCCAGGTGTGTGTGTGTGTATGTGTGTGTGTGTGTGTGTGTGTGAGTGTGTGTGTGTGTGTGTGTAGTTGTCTTGTAGGCTCGATCGTTTTTCTCGTGTCATTGTTATGCAGGCTGTCTTGCTGTAATGAATTTATTTGTAGTTTGAAAAACAGTTTTTGTGAAAAAAAGAGCTCCACAGATGCATAATTAATATTTTGGCTTTTTTGGAGCTCATTTTTTTACATTATGGACAACAAATCTAATATTCCCATACTACAAATAAATTCCTCACAAGGAGACAGTAGCCTACATAACATCCGTTTTTTTCACAAGGAACTGAAGGGTTCCCTATTGAAACTAATTTAATTTTAAGGTCTGACAGTTACAGTAACAGTACAGGATATACTAATCAGGCTCAATTCAGGGCACCGGAGCACACATCCAGTTCCCTAGGTCAAGAGCTCCTCTCCAGCGCCAAGGAGCCTCCCTTGAGTTGAAGTCTGTGATCTGCATCCAAGACTGTCAGTGTATATACGCTAAGAGATTCAAACCTCTAACTATATATATACATATAGACACATACACCTGTTGGACAAACATATACACACACACACACACACACACACACACACACACGCACACGCACCACTCCGCATGTAAACATTAAGACACATACATCTCTCATTGTACGTACACTTCCAACAAACAATCAACATCAATGTGTTACAAAACACGGTGAGGAGCAAAAAAAACACTGCATATGAACACATAACACAATATACGTGAAATCTCTCTCTCTCTCTCTCTCTCTCTCTCTCTCTCTTCTCTCTCTCTCTCTCTCCTCTCTTCTCTCTCTCTCTTCTCTGCGAGTAGTTAGACGCATTGTAAAAAATATTGATTGAAATAGGATGGGACAGAGTGAAAGCAACATTTAGAGCTGCGTAGAGTTTTAGAGCTTTAGAGCTACGTGGAGCTTTAGAACTACGGTGAGCTTTCAACCCTTAGACACGAAGTAGAGCTTTAAGACTACTTGGAACTTTAGAACGAAGGTGAGCTTTAAACCCTTAGCAACTACGTAGAGCTTTAGAGTTATGTACAGATTTAGAGCTGTGTGGAACTTTAGACCTGCGTGGGAGCTTTCGAGATACATGCTTTTCACCGAGAAGCACTAAATCCTTAGGGGAGACATACGGCTCCTGAAGATCGAGAGGGTGGTATTCTTGATCCAGTTCCTCGGATCAAGAATCCCTCAAGGCACCCTCCCCAGAAGAGAACAATGTGTCTAATTCTAAGACTACAATGAGCAAAAGTTTCTAATTCTATGAATGAGGATAAACAATGGGGCTCCTATTCTATGGACTGAATGGAACAAATCCTCTATTCTCAGACTGTGGGAACAAAAGCCTCTAATCTTTAGACTTATAGTACAAAGGTTCTAACTCTATGATAAAGCTCTAATTTATTGTCGAATGGTACAAAAAGCCTTAATTCTTAATGTAAATAAATTTCACATTCTCTTTGAGAGTATTTCAGGTTATTTCCGACCTGCAGGTTCTCTAAGAAAAGCGAGAATATCGTCTTGCAATTTAGGAAGATGAGACAGGTGAGAGATTCGGGCAGTTGTGGACTCGATCCATCCTTGGTGGAAGCTGTGGGATAAGTTATAGTTAAGATAGGTGACAGATTCTGACAGGCTTCTGTAAAAACAGTACTCGGTGATGAGGGTCTGTTATTGTCTACGCCGGTGGTCTTAAACTGACTACTTGTGAGGTCTGGATGTGTCTATTACGTGTGGTCTTCCCGTGGTCTACTTACGTGCTCCGCTGTGATATGCTCTGGTTGTATGCTGTGATATGCTATGGTTGTATGCTGTGATATGCGTTGATTGTGTGCTGTGATATGCTTCGATTGTTTGCTGTGATATGCTTTGATTGTATGCTGTGATGTGTTTTGGTTGTATGCTGTGATATGCTTTGGTGGTATGCTGTAATATGCTTTGATTGTATGCTGTGATATGCTTTGGTTGTATGCTGCGATGTGCTCTGGGCGTATGCTGTGATATACTCTGGTGGTATGGTGTGATATGCTCTGGTGGTATGCTGTGATTTGCTCCGGTGGTATGGTGTGATATGCTCTGGTGGTATGGTGTAATATGCTCTGGTGGTATGGTGTAATATGCTCTGGTGGTATGGTGTGATATGCTCTGGTGGTATGGTGTGATATGCTCTGGTGGTATGGTGTGATATGCTCTGGTGGTATGGTGTGATATACTCTGGTGGTATGGTGTGATATGCTCTGGTGGTATGGTGTGATATGCTCTGGTGGTATGGTGTAATATGCTCTGGTGGTATGGTGTGATATGCTCTGGTGGTATGGTGTGATATACTCTGGTGGTATGGTGTGATATGCTCTGGTGGTATGCTATGATCTACTTCCAGCAGATTGCTATGAGGCACTTGTGTATCCTGCTGTGTTAGTCTGCTAACTCTCGTTGTCTGACCCGTTCCTAGTCAATCAGACATAACTAGAATCCTCCCACTCTCTGCTTCACTCGTTCCCATTCACCCAGACAAAACTAGACCCCTCTCACTCTCTGCTTCACTCGTTCCCATTCACCCAGACAAAACTAGACCCCTCTCACTCTCTGCTTCACTCGTTCCCATTCACCCAGACAAAACTAGACCCCTTTCACTCTCTGCTTCACTCCTTCCCATTCACTCAGACAAAACTAGACCCCTCTCACTCTCTGCATCACTCGTTCCTAGTCAGTCAGACGTAACTAGAAACTTTCTCAGCTACACCCGTTCCTAGCAAACAAGTTCTCCTTACCACTCAATACATCATTAACAAAAGCGAAAACATTCGCTTTATTATCACCCAGTGTGCTCAAGAGCCCATGAAGTCAGGTATTAGAGTAATCCTGGCCTTAGTACACTTTTTTCCTGGTACTCTTATATATCATTTTCAAATTAGTAAATTGTAGTGAGGAAGTGATAGAGATTGCATGTAGAAGTAATGCCACGATAAAATCAGAAAGGGGAAAAAAATGGCTGTCATCCCACACCTATTAATTTCAAGAAATTTTCCTGTCGACAAAATACACAGGCACAGCTTCTACACACGCAGAGATACAGAGTGTACACATTATATTTCTCGTTGTTTAACGATATATTACAAAGAGGGCTGTAATGTGGATTTTATTACTATGAGTTACCGAGTACATACTCGCTTGTATGATGTGTGGGGGACTTTTTGTTTCTTGTGAGGCGGAGTTCCACGAGGAAGGTAATATACTTATGTAAATAAGTATATAGACAATATGTAAATAAAAAAAGGCATTATGTAGATAAGTATATAGACAGTATGTAAATATGTATATAGACAGTATGTAAATAATGAACATGATGTGTGTAAGAGCATTTGACATGATAAATTCTCTGGTGGGCATAACGTCTCAACATTACAATACTCGAATAAGCATTGTGACTCTTGTTTATATTGACCACGTGCCAGATGAGTACACTGATGGTACCATCAGGGTAAATACTGTTCAGGGTAACTACCGTTCAGGGTAACTACTGTTCAGGGTAACTACTGTTCAGGGTAACTATTGTTCAGGGAAACTATTGTTCAGGGTAACTATTGTTCAGGGTAACTACTATTCAGGGTAACTATTGTTCAGGATAACTACTGTTCAGGGTAACTCCTGTTCAGGGTAGCTACTGTTCAGTGTAACTATTGTTCAGGGTAACTACTGTTCAGGGTAACTATTGTTCAGGGTAACTATTGTTCAGGGTAACTATTGTTCAGGGTAACTACTGTTCAGGGTAACTACTGTTCAGGGTAACTATTGTTCAGGGTAACTATTGTTCAGGGTAACTACTGTTCAGGGTAACTATTGTTCAGGGTAACTATTGTTCAGGGTAACTACTGTTCAGGGTAACTATTGTTCAGGGTAACTATTGCTCAGGGTAACTACTGTTCTGGGTAACTATTGTTCAGGGTAACTATTGTTCAGGGTAACTACTGTTCAGGGTAACTATTGTTCAGAGTATCTATTGTTCAGGGTAACTATTGTTCAGGGTAACTATTGTTCAGGGTAACTACTGTTCAGGGAAACTACTGTTCAGGGTAACTATTGTTCAGGGTAACTATTGTTCAGGGTAACTACTGTTCAGGGTAACTACTGTTCAGGGTAACTACTGTTCAGGGTAACTATTGTTCAGGGTAGCTACTGTTCAGGGTAACTACTGTTCAGGGTAACTATTGTTCAGGGTAGCTACTGTTCAGTGTAACTATTGTTCAGGGTAACTACTGTTCAGGGTAACTATTGTTCAGGGTAACTACTGTTCAGGGTAACTACTGTTCAGGGTAACTACTGTTCAGGGTAACTACTGTTCAGGGTAACTATTGTGCAGGATAACTATTGCTCAGGGTAACTACTGTTCAGGGTAACTATTGTTCAGGATAACTATTGTTCAGGATAACTATTGCTCAGGGTAACTACTGTTCAGGGTAACTATTGTTCAGAGTATCTATTGTTCAGGGTAACTATTGTTCAGGGTAACTATTGTTCAGGGTAACTATTGTTCAGGATAACTATTGCTCAGGGTAACTACTGTTCAGGGTAACTATTGTTCAGAGTATCTATTGTTCAGGGTAACTATTGTTCAGGGTAACTATTGTTCAGGGTAACTACTGTTCAGGGTAACTATTGTTCAGGGTAACTATTGTTCAGGGTAACTACTGTTCAGGGTAACTATTGTTCAGGATAACTATTGCTCAGGGTAACTACTGTTCAGGGTAACTATTGTTCAGGGTAACTATTGTTCAGGGTAACTACTGTTCAGGGTAACTATTGTTCAGGATAACTATTGCTCAGGGTAACTACTGTTCAGGGTAACTATTGTTCAGGATAACTATTGCTCAGGGTAACTACTGTTCAGGGTAACTATTGTTCAGAGTATCTATTGTTCAGGGTAACTATTGTTCAGGGTAACTATTGTTCAGGGTAACTACTGTTCAGGGTAACTATTGTTCAGGGTAACTATTGTTCAGGGTAACTACTGTTCAGGGTAACTATTGTTCAGGGTAACTATTGCTCAGGGTAACTACTGTTCTGGGTAACTATTGTTCAGGGTAACTATTGTTCAGGGTAACTACTGTTCAGGGTAACTATTGTTCAGAGTATCTATTGTTCAGGGTAACTATTGTTCAGGGTAACTATTGTTCAGGGTAACTACTGTTCAGGGTAACTACTGTTCAGGGTAACTATTGTTCAGGGTAACTATTGTTCAGGGTACCTACTGTTCAGGGTAACTACTGTTCAGGGTAACTATTGTTCAGGGTAACTATTGTTCAGGGTAACTACTGTTCAGGGTAACTATTGTTCAGGGTAACTATTGTTCAGGGTAACTACTGTTCAGGGTAACTATTGTTCAGGGTAACTATTGCTCAGGGTAACTACTGTTCTGGGTAACTATTGTTCAGGGTAACTATTGTTCAGGGTAACTACTGTTCAGGGTAACTATTGTTCAGAGTATCTATTGTTCAGGGTAACTATTGTTCAGGGTAACTATTGTTCAGGGTAACTACTGTTCAGGGTAACTACTGTTCAGGGTAACTATTGTTCAGGGTAACTATTGTTCAGGGTAACTACTGTTCAGGGTAACTACTGTTCAGGGTAACTACTGTTCAGGGTAACTATTGTTCAGGGTAGCTACTGTTCAGGGTAACTACTGTTCAGGGTAACTACTGTTCAGGGTAACTATTGTTCAGGGTAACTACTGTTCAGGGTAACTATTGTTCAGGGTAGCTACTGTTCAGTGTAACTATTGTTCAGGGTAACTACTGTTCAGTGTAACTATTGTTCAGGGTAACTACTGTTCAGGGTAACTATTGTTCAGGGTAACTACTGTTCAGGGTAACTACTGTTCAGGGTAACTACTGTTCAGGGTAACTACTGTTCAGGGTAACTACTATTCAGGGTAACTACTGTTCAGGGTAACTATTGTTCAGGATAACTATTGCTCAGGGTAACTACTGTTCAGGGTAACTATTGTTCAGAGTATCTATTGTTCAGGGTAACTATTGTTCAGGGTAACTATTGCTCAGGGTAACTACTGTTCAGGGTAACTATTGTTCAGGGTAACTACTGTTCAGGGTAACTATTGTTCAGAGTATCTATTGTTCAGGGTAACTATTGTTCAGGGTAACTATTGTTCAGGGTAACTACTGTTCAGGGTAACTATTGTTCAGGGTAACTATTGCTCAGGGTAACTACTGTTCTGGGTAACTATTGTTCAGGGTAACTATTGCTCAGGGTAACTACTGTTCAGGGTAACTATTGTTCAGAGTATCTATTGTTCAGGGTAACTATTGTTCAGGGTAACTATTGTTCAGGGTAACTACTGTTCAGGGTAACTATTGTTCAGGGTAACTATTGCTCAGGGTAACTACTGTTCTGGGTAACTATTGTTCAGGGTAACTATTGTTCAGGGTAACTACTGTTCAGGGTAACTATTGTTCATGGTAACAGCTGTTCTGGGTAACTATTGCTCAGGGTAACTATTGTTCAGGGTAACTACTGTTCAGGGTAACTATTGTTCAGGGTAACTACTGTTTAGGATAACCACTGTTCAAGGTAACTACTGTTCAGAGTAACTATTGTTCATGGTAACAGCTGTTCTGGGTAACTATTGTTCAGGGTAACTATTGTTCAGGGTAACTACTGTTCTGGGTAACTATTGTTCAGGGTAACTACTGTTCTGGGTAACTATTGTTCAGGTTAACTACTGTTCAGGGTAACTATTGTTCAGGGTAACTACTGTTTCAGGAAATAGATGATAACACTGTATAGCTTTCTGTGTCTTTTCTGTGTTATAATCTGGTGTTTCAGGGTACTAAGATTTTTTCAAGTTCGTATTTCTTTGGCATCAAATGGCATCCCTCTGTTAGACTGCACGGGACCAGTACTAACAGTCTGGTTGACCAGTTCTTGATCCACCAGGAGGTCTAGTCTGGGACCGGGCCGCGGGGACGTCGACTCCTAAAAGCATCCTTCAGGTATCGTTGAGGTATTGTGAATTTGGGTGTTCCGTGGATCGGGACTCCAAGCTGGACTCCAAGGTATTGGTCCAGTGTGGTGAGTTTGGTAAAGCACTGCGTACCTTGTTCCAAGGTTCGTAGGTTCGAGTCTCCTTCAGCCTATCTTTATTGTGGAAACGTCTCGCCACACAGTGGCTTCATCAGTTTTATACGAAGAAGAATTGTGAAGATCAGAAGGCGTTTCAGGTAATCAGTCCCTCAGCCTGGAGTTGATATAATCAGCCTATCAATCTTGAAAAGAATACAGGTTTGTAAATGAATGGTTCAGAGAACCGACATGTTGATAAATTAGACACATGTGCAACTCTTGGGTATCTTTATTGAGGAAACGTTTCGCCACACAGTGGTTTCATCAGTCCATACGTAGGAGAAACTTGAAGAACAGGAGGAGAATGAGGTAATCAGTCCCTCAACCTTGAGTCGATGTGTTCAGTCCATCAATCTTGAATAGAATACGGCATATGAGCGGAGAAGCAGCTTATAAACCGTATGGCAGGAGAGGTGCAGCAGTAATAGGTGGTGTCACATTTGTTCAATGTCCAATGACCTACTTCCACATTGAACAAATGTGACACCACCTATGACTGCTGCACCTCTCCTGCCATACGGTTTATAAGCTGCTTCTCCGCTCATATGCCGTATTCTATTCAAGATTGATGGACTGAACACATCGACTCAAGGTTGAGGGACTGATTACCTCATTCTCCTCCTGTTCTTCAAGTTTCTCCTACGTATGGACTGATGAAACCACTGTGTGGCGAAACGTTTCCTCAATAAAGATACCCAAGAGTTGCACATGTGTCTAATTTATCAAAAGAATACAGCATAAGCACAAAGTGGTTTATGTACTATGGACAGGTGAGGTGAAGCAGTCGTTGGCGATATCACAGTGGACAAATCCACATGTAGAAACACGTCTTCCCTATAGGTTAGCAAGTGAAGAATTCCCTGTATCAAGATCCCAAGTTGCTGTTTGGTATGCTAACTGGTGACGCAGTTGTAGGTGATCCCTCATCAAGATTCAATAAAAACTCTCCCACGGTCATTAGGCTATGACCTGATGTATGCAATAAATCTGTAGTACAAGGAAGCCTCTCTATCAGTTCTTGCTTTCATCAGCATTGAAGACACTGACTGACTATGTAGAATTAATCAAAATATTGATTGGTTTAACTTTTGGTATGTCATACTTTGTGAAAGAAGATAATTAAACGGTCTTATGACTTCGAACGTTTCGTGCTACATTGGATCATAAAGCAGTCTACGCAGTCTTCAGCTGCATGGAACAAAACTGACAGAATGAAAGAAATGCTGATTGGAAAACGACCAATGTGATGTGTAGACGATGGTCCTCGGGTCTCATAAGTACATCTCTCGTCGAAGTCGAGAAAAAAATAAAAATACAGACATAATTTGCCCAACAGAAAAGAGTTTCTGATCTACACTGTCGGTGCTAGAGCAGCACCCCACCTGTGAACGTCACAGATGAGCCTGACATGCAGAAAAAACTCCAGAAATCACAAGACAATAACCTCGTAACTCTCAAGACAGGATGATACCAGTCATCAGAAAGTTCTAAGCTAGGCAGTGTTTAATCTGAACACAAGAGGCAAAATAACCATCACCCAAGACACCATTGCTTGTTTCCAAACTACCAAAGCACCGGTTATATCATATATCAAAGGCTGTATCATATATTGGCAACCTGTCATGCATCAGGTTCTGTGCCAAGGCGGCAGAGACTCGTAAGAACCATTATGTAGTGTCAAAAACATCACAATACTGTGTTGAGAATGGTATAAAATACCGACAAGCTGATGAGCAAGACACATGTGCAACAATTGGGTATCTTTATTGTTGAAATGTTTCACTTACACAGGCTTCTTCAGTCAAATGTAGAAGCATCAGGTGTAATAGTGATCAGGTGATCAGTGAGGTGATCAGTCCCTCAGCCTGGAGAAAAGTTTAGCTCTGGAACGATATCGTTCCAGACCATGGAGCCTCTTCTCCATTCTCAGGGACTGACCACCTCAAATACCATTTCTCCAAAGTTGAAGGACTGTTTACATCATCTTCATTTCACTACTACACCTGCTGCCTCTGTATCTGACTGAGGAAGCCTACTGTGTAGGCGAAACGTGTCAACAATAAAGATACCCAACGGTTGTACATGTGTCTCGCTAATCAGCTGTTTAGGAATCTCATTCCACATGTAATTTCCTCTCCATCCCCCTGGAACGATTCCAGGATGCTGAACTTGCCGACCTGTGTACTAAATCTGTCATGCTTGCAAAAGGGCCGATGTACAAAAGAGCATCTATGGGTAGCCAGTGGCTGGACCATGTGTCCAGCCTGTCCAGGTCTCTTTGGAGTCCTGCCTGCTCACCCACGCCCATTCTTGCCACCCACCTATCCCACCTACCATCCCACACACACACACTATATCCACTCACCTGCCCGCCACCCAGTGCGTCTCTGTCTTAATTACTATCATATACACAACACAATATTAGATAACGTTTACACAACCAAGTCGAAAAGAATAACCAGCTCCAGCTAGCGAAACCTCGCTAGACGACTAAATGATCCTTAAACTCCCTAAACAGTCATTTGCTCTAACAACTTCCCCCTACCTCTCCGCCCTCAAAAATCCACTAGCGGCTCGAAACCCTAAAATTTCGACCATTTCCCTACCGTTTTTATAATTATAAAATCATTTCAAAGTATATTAGGACGTCCTACATTACAGGTCGCCCTACTGACTCGTTACTGAAAAATGTATCTCAGGACACGACGCCACTAAAATGACATATAGTCTACATTTAGCCTATTATTTTGCTATTAATAATTTTTTTGCTTTGCCAATTCAAAGACATCGTTTTTTGTCCTTATTACGATGGTAACGCGATACCAAAGCCGTCTGAAGGCAATATGCTATTCAGACAATTTAATGCTCGGGTCCTGGGTTAGTAATGGCATATTTCACTCTCTCATTACATCTCGTTGCTCCGTTATGTTCGACGTTATCTGGGATATTTTTCTTCCCTCCCTACACAAGGCAGAGATACGAGTCTACGAAAACGGCCATTTCCGGCCCCACGCAGCCGGGCGTAGAGCCCGGAGCCAGGGTCGAGAGTGGAGCCCAAAGTGAAGCTTTGAAACAGAGAGAGATGGAAATGAAACAGGAAACAAAATGAAAATCGGTTGTAAAAAAAGAGAGTGCAGCCGAAACTGATAAAGATATTAAAAGCAAAAGTATAAAAGAAAAATCACATGTTTTTGACACCTCTCTCTAACAGTAGATATATGTAATTCTCCAGAGCAGGTTAACTAATGCTAATCCACCACCCTCATGTTGATGTTGCAGCCGGAGCCGCTAGTTTATTGCGCAATACACCATTTGAAGCCGGTTCCCTGTTTGTCAGTGCGTACGGGAACAGCGTAGCGTGTGATCGGATCAAAGCCTTGTGTTATATGCGAGCGAAGATGGTGTTGCGTATGGCAGACGTGAAATGGGACATCCCGAATTGAGGCAGACTTGACCTGCAGCCTGGCCGGAAGCAGGTGTAGGGAGGTCAGGGAGGGTCATCAGCTGCTGTAGAGGGTGCCTTGGGCCAGTCTGGTCTGGAATGCCTCAGGGAGGCCAGGCTTTCTCCTCTGTAGTTCAGACTACTGGTTTTATCCTAAATACATTGTGCTCTGTCCCATTTTCTCCATCATCTCTCTCTCTCTCTCTCTCTCTCTCGCTCTTTCTGTGAGGTATATATATATAAATATTATATATATATATATATATATATATATATATATATATATATATATATATATATATATATATATATATATATATATATATATATATGTCGTGCCGAATATGTAAAACCGGTCAATTAGCAAGAACTCATTTAAAATTAAGTCCTTTCTAAAATTTTCTCTTATACGTTTAAAGATATATTTTTTTCATTAATGTTGATGTAAAAATTTTTAGTTTTGCACCAAAAGAATCTTAGAAAACTTACCTAACCTTATTATAACAAGAACAATTTATTTTAGCCTAACCCAACTAAATATATTTTAGATTTGTTTACAGTAATTTAATACTAAACAAACACTGTGAAATATATTTTTTTCGTTAGTTTCAGAATGATTTTGGCGAAATTATTACATACACAAATTTTCGCTTATCCTATATGGCAAGATGAGCGTTGCTATTTAAGCCAAAATCGCAAGTTCTGCCTATTCGGCACGACATATATTATATATATATATATATATATATATATATATATATATATATATATATATATATATATATATATATATATATATATATATATATATACATTATTTTTTATTAACACACTGGCCGATTCCCACCAAGGCAGGGTGGCACGAAAAAGAAAAACTTTCACCATCATTCACTCCATCACTGTCTTGCCAGAAGGGTGCTTTACACTACAGTTTTTAAACTGCAACATTAACACCCCTCCTTCAGAGTGCAGGCACTGTACTTCCCATCTCCAGGACTCAAGTCCGGCCTGCCGATTTCCCTGAATCCCTTCATAAATGTTACTTTACTCACACTCCAACAGCACGTCAAGTATTAAAAACCATTTGTCTCCATTCACTCCTATCAAACAGGCTCATGCTTGCCCGCTGGAAGTCCAAGCCCCTCGCACACAAAACCTCCTTAACCCCCTCCCTCCAACCTATCCTAGGCCGACCCCTACCCCGCCTTCCTTCCACTACAGACTGATACACTCTTGAAGTCATTCTATTTCGCTCCATTCTCTCTACATGTCCGAACCACCTCAACAACCCTTCCTTAGCCCTCTGGACAACAGTTTTGGCAATCCCGCACCTCCTCCTAACTTCCAAACTACGAATTCTCTGCATTATATTCACACCACACATTGCCCTCAGACATGACATCTCCACTGCCTCCAGCCTTCTCCTCGCTGCAACATTCATCACCCACGCTTCACACCCATATAATAGCGTTGGTAAAACTATACTCTCATACATTCCCCTCTTTGCCTCCAAGGACAAAGTTCTTTGTCTCCACAGACTCCTAAGTGCAGCACTCACTCTTTTTCCCTCATCAATTCTATGATTCACCTCATCTTTCATAGACCCATCCGCTGACACGTCCACTCCCAAATATCTGAATACGTTCACCTCCTCCATACGCTCTCCCTCCAATCTGATATTCAATCTTTCATCACCTAATCTTTTTGTTATCCTCATAACCTTACTCTTTCCTGTATTCACCTTTAATTTTCTTCTTTTGCACACCCTATCAAATTCATCCACCAATCTCTGCAACTTCTCTTCAGAATCTCCCAAGAGCACAGTGTCATCAGCAAAGAGCAGCTGTGACAACTCCCACTTTGTGTGTGATTCTTTATCTTTTAACTCCACGCCTCTTGCCAAGACCCTCGCATTTACTTCTCTTACAACCCCATCTATAAATATATTAAACAACCACGGTGACATCACACATCCTTGTCTAAGGCCTACTTTTACTGGGAAAAAATTTCCCTCTTTCCTACATACTCTAACTTGAGCCTCACTATCCTCGTAAAAACTCTTCACTGCTTTCAGTAACCTACCTCCTACACCATACACTTGCAACATCTGCCACATTGCCCCCCTATCCACCCTGTCATACGCCTTTTCCAAATCCATAAATGCCACAAAGACCTCTTTAGCCTTATCTAAATACTGTTCACTTATATGTTTCACTGTAAACACCTGGTCCACACACCCCCTACCTTTCCTAAAGCCTCCTTGTTCATCTGCTATCCTATTCTCCGTCTTACTCTTAATTCTTTCAATTATAACTCTACCATACACTTTACCAGGTATACTCAACAGACTTATCCCCCTATAATTTTTGCACTCTCTTTTATCCCCTTTGCCTTTATACAAAGGAACTATGCATGCTCTCTGCCAATCCCTAGGTACCTTACCCTCTTCCATACATTTATTAAATAATAGCACCAACCACTCCAAAACTATATTTGTATATATGTCACTTCTCCTCCAGGCTGGAACTGGTACCCAAGATGCAACAGACATTATCCGTCTGAACTGCAACGCTGACAACTGAATATAATTTTAGCTGCTCTGGAGTCCTTAATTTCCCTGGTGAGTCTTTTTCGTGATTTCTTCAGGAACTTGGACTTGCTCTGTCTAGACTTCTGGGACTCCCTGAAGCTAGCAGCTGCACCTCACTTATTCCTTCTGTGTTGTGGCTAGGTGTCAGCGTGGGGTTGTGCAAGTGTACTCCCACACCACCTGCTTGCCATCTGTCCAGGATTGCAAGATAATTTCAAATGGACGTTTTGGGCCGCTATCGGATATGCATATTTGCTACGGCAACTGCTTTTCCCTCAGATCTACGGGAAACATAACTATGGTATCCAAATCTGTCTTCCGATGCACTGTCAGACACATCTGGGTTCGGCGAAGATTTTTTTTCTATTCGTGGAATTTAAATGACAAGAAATGTCAATTTTTTATAATAGAGGAAATAATTTAATGAGGAATAAAAATTAATGTAAATCAAAAGATTTTGTTTTGCAAAAAAAAAAAAAAAAATATTATAGAGGCCCAAAGAGACCCATGATGGCTCCCTCTGGCCCCTTAAATAATCCCTGGTATACACATACATATACATGTACATTCATCCCCCGTGGCTTGTTTTACATTTATATATATATATATATATATATATTATATATATTATATATATATATATATATATATATTATATTATATTGATTTTTTTTAAGATTCGCAGTAATTATGAATGAAGCAATTCATTGTGGTTAACAGGTGAGTGCATAACGGGTGTCAGTAGCCGCCAGCAACTCTGAACAAGGCAACAAATTACCTGAGTAATATAGCTCTTCGCCTGGTGAAGTCCCAACTGTTAAAGTCGTGACTGGAGAATGTCATACGGTTCTATTTCCTGTTGGGCTGGTACTGAGAAGTATTTACGAGTGCAAGGAGGCTATTATTTCTGGGTCGTGGCGCAGAAGATGGAAGGCAAAGATGAATAAAAAAGATTCTACTACTATTACTACTACTACTACTACTACTACTACTACTACTACTACTACTACTACTACTTCTACTACTACTACTACTACTACCATATGGTTCTCTGGCCTTCTCTACTCTTCTCGCCTCATGTGTGACTTGACAATAGTCCAGAAAGGACCGGAATGCCTTCACAAGGTGAAGGTTTCTTCTGACAAGCTGGGAGTGGATGAAATAAGGAGTGGATGACTTGATGGATTGGTGGTGTGGGTGAAGGGATAGATGTATGGATGAACTGAGGGCTGGGTTGATGGATAGTTGCATGGAAAAAGAGGAATAGATGGATGGATCGATGTATGAATGGAGGAAGAAAGTGAAGGACGGAAGGTTGTATGAATGAGTGGAGGGTTATAACTAACTGGATGAATGAGTGGAGGGTTATAACTAACTGGATGAATGGGCGGATGGTTGTAGAGAGGAAGGGATGCAGGGATAGATAGATGTTTTATATATGTTACTATCTGTTAGTGTTTTTATTATTAGTGTTATTATTATTATTATTATTATTATTATTATTATTATTATTATTATTGTCAGTAGCAGTAGAAGCACCATCATCATCATCATCATCATCATCATCATCATCATCATCAGCAGCAGCAGCAGCAGCAGCAGTAATAATAGAAGTAGTAGTAGTAGTAGCAGAAGCAGTTGCAGCAGTAGTAGTAGTAACAGTAGCAGCAGCAGCAGCAGCAGCAGCAGCAGTAGCAGTAGCAGCAGCAGTAGTAGTAGTTGCAGGTGTGGTAGCAGTTGCAGTAATAGTAGTAATAGTAGTTGCAGTAGTAGTAGTAGTAGTTGCAGCTGTAGTAGCAGTTGCAGTAGTAGTAGTAGGAGTAGTTTCAGTAGCAGTAGTAGTAGTAGTAGTAGTAGTAGTAGTAGTAGTAGTAGTAGTAGTAGTAGTAGTAGTAGTAGTAGTAGTAGTAGTAGTAATAGTAGTAGTAGTAGTAGGAGCAGTACTTAAAACTGCTGAATTTTTTTTAGTCTAAAAACCATTATTTTTCAATACAATTCCAGGTGTGAATATTAGTGATATTTTTATCACTTCCAGTTGATACGAACACTAACACCGTATTAATTAATAATAACATCTCACTGAGCTACTGGACTGCAAGTTGGGTCATACACAGACTTTACTGAACAACATCTCGCTCAAAGGTAAGCGAAACCACGTCTACAAATGTACTGCTCACCTTAAAGTGCCTTTTTGTCACCATTTCCCCACTGAAGCGTTGCGTTCTCTCCCGCTGAGGTGTTGCGTTCTCTCCCAGTGTTCCGTTCTCTCTCACTCAAGTGTTCCGTTCTCAGGGTTAGGCAAATAAAAACCCGTGGGTTTGGAATTTTAATTAGCTCCGGGAACTTCCTCCCGGTGTCTACATTGCAATATATCCAAATTGGGTAATAATGACTTGTCAAATCGGTGCCAGTGGGCCAAGTATCGCCTCAGTAGTGCTCGCTACTTAATAAATTAACTCGCTACGTATGACACACTTTTTTCCCACATTATCTGTGTTATTACTTATATTTTTTTACAGTTTTCCGTAAATCGTTTGTAAATGCGTTTTTTTTCCTTAGAAGTTTAAGAGACACAAAGGTATTTAGATTATTTTTTGACGAAGTTTCTCCCGAATTTATAGGTGTTTTATCAATGCTTTTGTCAGCTGAACTGATGCGCGAAACGTTGTCATTGAAGTTTACGTGTAACTGCCTTATAAATCGCTGGTTGCATAGCACCATCAACTGTATACAACAAGAAGTGTATGTCTCTAAGTGTATATAAAGTGTCAGTTTTCCTTAGTACTCAATTTCAGGGATAAAAGTACTCGTGACTGGAAGTGCAAAGGTAGCAGGCAGCCTTGATGACCCTCGTGTAGTCGGTAGTATTGAAACCCAATTATCCAACCAGTACAGCACCACCAAAAGCTGGCAGTGTAATTTGCTTGCTATGAGACACTGCTATGAGACACTGCTATGAGACACTGCCATGAGACACTGCTATGAGACACTGCTATGAGACACTGCTATGAGACACTGCTATGAGACACTGCTATGAGACACTGCTATGAGACACTGCTATGAGACACTGCTATGAGACACTGTCATGAGACACTGCCATGAGACACTGCCATGAGACACTGCCATGAGACACTGCTATGAGACACTGCTATGAGACACTGCTATGAGACACTGCTATGAGACACTGCTATGAGACACTGCTATGAGACACTGCTATGAGACACTGCTATGAGACACTGTCATGAGACACTGCCATGAGACACTGCCATGAGACACTGCCATGAGACACTGCCATAAGACACTGCTATGAGACACTGCCATGAGACACTGCTATGAGACACTGCTATGAGACACTGCCATGAGACACTGCCATGAGACACTGCCATGAGACACTGCTATGAGACACTGCCATGAGACACTGCCATGAGACACTGCCATGAGACACTGCTATGAGACACTGCCATGAGACACTGCCATGAGACACTGCCATGAGACACTGCTATGAGACACTGCTATGAGACACTGCTATGAGACACTGCTATGAGACACTGCTATGAGACACTGCTAAGAGACACTGCTATGAGACACTGTCATGAGACACTGCCATGAGACACTGCCATGAGACACTGCCATGAGACACTGCTATGAGACACTGCTATGAGACACTGCTTTGAGACACTGCCATGAGACACTACTATGAGACACTGCCATGAGACACTGCCATGAGACACTGCCATGAGACACTGCTATCAGACACTGCCATGAGACACTATTATGAGACACTGCTATGAGACACTGCCATGAGACACTACTATGAGACACTGCCATGAGACACTGCCATGGGACATTGCCACTAGTCACTGCCATGAGACACTGCCACGAGACACTGCCATGAGACACTGCCATGAGACACTGCCATGAGACACTGCCACTAGACACTGTCACGAGACACTGCCATGGGACATTGCCACTAGTCACTGCCATGAGACACTGCCATGGGACATTGCCACTAGTCACTGCCATGAGACACTGCCACGAGACACTGCTATGAGGCACTGCCATGAGACACTGCCATGAGACACTGCCACGAGACACTGCCATGAGACGCAGCCATGAGACATTGCCACTAGTCATTGCCGTGAGACACTGTCACGAGGCACAGCCATGAGGCACAGCCATGAGACAGTGGGTTCCTGAGTCTCGCCTGGCGTTCCCCAGGGATTCTTCGTTCAAGGAGAGGCTGAACACAAAGTATCGTGAATTGTAACCTTGTATTTGTCTTTTGATCTTGTTATTACAGCCTTTAATGTTACTTACCTATCCTGAAAAGTTACTTCTCTGCATACGGTTATGTTTGAGTTCTCTTGGGAAGGTAAATGGTATATCAGATGTAATTGAATGGTTATATTGTTTTCTCAAGCCAGAATGAAAACGAAAACAATTCCAAAGCATGACTTGAGTACTGCACAGTCGACAGATAAATTATAGTTGAATGAAGGTTGAGCTTGACGAGGGAAAAAAACATTAATCACAACTGTCAGACACTGCAGCATCATGGGATCTTGTTACAAAGAATTCTTCAACACTTGCCCAACCTTTGGACGAAGACCTACTTCGACTAGTGGATGGTACCACTATGACCCCGCCTCCTCCTGCTTCACCTCACCTCACTACAGTATATAAGCCACGTCTACGGCCCTATGCTATACATTCTACAAGATTGATGGACTGAACACATCGACTCCAGGTTGAGGGACTGATTACCTCATACTCCTCCTCTCCTTACGCCTTTCTACTTTGTATTGGACTGATGAAGCCACTGTGTGGCGAAACGTTTCCTGAATAAAGATTCCCATATGTTGCATAAGTGTCTCAATCTTCAACTTGACGAGGGAGACGCATGTGCAACACCTGGAGAGCGAAACGTTGCCACAATAAAATGGCACATTAGTCGCACTTGTGTCTTTTTACCTAACATATTGTGGGTAATTCCACAAGCATAATTACACCTGGTTATCTTTATCTGGAAACGTTTCACCTGGTCACGGACCGGTGCCACGGGGGCGTTGACCCCCCTAAACCTATCAAGATATACTCTCCAGGTAACCAGTGGCCCTTTTCAGTTCAGTACAGACATGATCTACAAGACTTTTGTGTCTAATTCTTTATCTTGTTAGCATTGTACACCACTATTGTAATTTTAACTTGCTTCACTTGTTTCTTAAGGAATCTGGACTTAAAAAAGATAAACAGATATCTATAACTTCAATGTTTATACACGTAGTTAGTGAGTGGGCTCTAGCCTACTCCTTACCTTTCGATTATTAGCAATAATACTGCTATTACTACTCCTGTTATTACGTCGACTACTTCTGTTGCTCCTGCTACTATTACTACTTCTGTTACTACTACTGCTACTACAAGTGCTACTGCTAATAATAATAATAATAATAATAATAATAATAATAATAATAATAATAATAATATTAATAACAATAACAACAACAACAACAATAATAATAATAATAATAATAATAATAATAATAATAATAATAATAATAATAATAATAATAATAATAATAATAATAATACCCTCTCCCTCTACATCCTGTCTCCCTCGTGTCCTCCCTGATTATTGCCACACACCCACATATGTAACAGCATTTCATCCAACCTACTTTATCCCATCACTGATTACATATGCATATTTTTTCCTCCCGTCAAAAACAATAGATTGAGGTAACTGCTATTTATCGTTTCTGCTCTACGGGTTTTTGCAGTCACTCTGGCTTAAGATAGCAACTTCCACCCTCCCTTGAGATACAATCACAAGACGCACACTGTAAGAATTAATACAGGTCAGAGATCATCTCCTTTTTTCCCTCTCTGCTATGTACCGTACACACCTTTGCTTTCCGGACCACGTGGATTCTGCGACCATTTATGTTGGAGAATATAAGTCACAACTCCATAGCTGCAGTGTATGTGAAGTGATAGCCTCGTTTGGGCCATTTAAGGTACATTTGGGTGGAGGCTCGATCCTGAATCTTTTAGCAGTAAGACAAACTGTACCGTCGCAGGCAGGCTTTCCTCACTGAGTGCTACATAATGGTCCGTGGGGGACCAACACGTTCTCTTGAGATTCATTTTCAACCTGCTGTAGAGGTTTTTACCCGATTTTGATGTGTACGGGCGCATGTGTCGGCAGTATCATCACTGGACCCTCCTTACGTAATATGTCATACGTAAAATGTCAATACCGACGATCATAAGAACATAAGAAAGGAGGAGCACTGCAGCAGGCCTACTGGCCCAAGCAGGATAGGTACTTCTCAAACCCAAACCCACTTACAAAAATATTCACGAAACCAATTTTCAACGCTACCCAACACCGACCAGTTGGCGAGTAAGACACATGACCAACACTAGGACTCTTCGTTGGCGAAACGCTTCGCCTGCGCGGCAGGCGTTGTCAGTCGATTACGGAGATTCATTCCGTATAGTATAAACGCATTTCTGAGGTTCTGAGGTACTGCGTTGAACTGCCTACCTTCACTTGTACTGCGCTGAACTTCCCACCTTCACTCGTAGTGCGTTGAACTGCCCGTCTCCACTGGTACTGCGTGGAACTGCCTGCCTTCACTTGTATTGCGTTGAATTGCCTGCCTTCACTTGTACTGCACTGAACTGCCTGCCTTCACTCGTACTGCGTGGAACTGCCTGCCTTCACTTGTATTGCGTTGAATTGCCTGCCTTCACTTGTACTGCACTGAACTGCCTGCCTTCACTCGTACTGCGCTGAACTGCCTGCCTTCACTTGTACTGCACTGAGCTGCCTGCCTTCACTTGTACCGCACTGAACTGCCTGCCTTCACTTGTACTGCGCTGAACTGCCTGCCTTCACTTGTACTGCACTGAACTGCCTGCCTTCACTTGTACTGCACTGAACTGCCTGCCTTCACTTGTACCGCACTGAACTGCCTGCCTTCACTTGTACTGCGCTGAACTGCCTGCCTTCACTTGTATTGCGTTGAACTGCCTGCCTTCACTTGTACTGCACTGAACTGCCTGCCTTCACTCGTACTGCGTTGAACTGCCTGCCTTCACTTGTACTGCACTGAACTGCCTGCCTTCACTTGTATTGCGTTGAACTGCCTGCCTTCACTTGTACTGCACTGAAACTGCCTGCCTTCACTCGTACTGCGTTGAACTGCCTGCCTTCACTTGTACTGCACTGAACTGCCTGCCTTCACTCGTACTGCGTTGAGCTGCCTGCCTTCACTTGTACTGCACTGAACTGCCTGCCTTCACTCGTACTGCGTTGAACTGCCTGTCTTCACTTGTACTGCGTTCAATTGCCAGTCTCCACTCGTACTACGTTCAACTGCCTGCCTTCACTTGTACTGCACTGAACTGCCTGCCTTCACTCGTACTGCGTTGAACTGCCTGCCTTCACTTGTACTGCACTGAACTGCCTGCCTTCACTCGTACTGCGTTGAGCTGCCTGCCTTCACTTGTACTGCACTGAACTGCCTGCCTTCACTCGTACTGCGTTGAACTGCCTGTCTTCACTTGTACTGCGTTCAATTGCCAGTCTCCACTCGTACTACGTTCAACTGCCTGCCTTCACTTGTACTGCACTGAACTGCCTGCCTTCACTTGTACTGCACTGAACTGCCTGCCTTCAATTGTACTTCACTGAATTGCCTGCCTTCACTCGTACTGCGTTGAACTGCCTGCCTTCACTTGTACTGCACTGAACTGCCTGCCTTCACTTGTACTGCACTGAACTGCCTGCCTTCAATTGTACTTCACTGAACTGCCTGCCTTCACTTGTACTGCGCTGAACTGCCTGCCTTCACTTGTACTGCACTGAACTGCCTGCCTTCAATTGTACTTCACTGAACTGCCTGCCTTCACTTGTACTGCACTGAACTGCCTGCCTTCAATTGTACTTCACTGAACTGCCTGCCTTCACTTGTACTGCACTGAACTGCCTGCCTTCACTTGTACTGCACTGAACTGCCTGCCTTCACTTGTACTGCGCTGAACTGCCTGCCTTCACTCGAACTGCGTTGAACTGCCTGCCTTCACTCGAACTGCGTTGAACTGCCTGCCTTCACTTGTACTACGTTGAACTGCCTGCCACACTCGTACTGCGTTGAACTGCCTGCCTTCACTTGTACTGCGTTGAACTGCTTGCCTTCACTCGTTCTGCGTTGAACTGCCTGCCTTCACTTGTACTGCACTGAATTGCCTGCCTTAACTTGTACTGCGTTGAATTGCCTGCCTTCAATTGTACTGCGTTGAACTGCCCGCCTTCACTCGTACTGCGTTGAACTGCCTGCCTTAACTTGTACTGCGTTGAACTGCCTGCCTTCACGTGTACTGCGTTGAACTGATCCGTTATGAAGGCAGGTGAGGTAGGGGGAGGGGTCGCCGGGTATGACCACCTGCAGGATGCTGTAATATGTTGTTGTATGCTGTAAGGTGCTGTTAGATGTTGCTGTATACTGTAAGGTGCTGTAAAATGCTGCTTAATGATGTAAGGTGCTGTTAGATGTTGCTGTATACTGTGAGGTGCTGTTAGATGTTGCTGTATACTGTGAGGTGCTGTAAAATGCTGCTTAATGATGTAAGGTGCTGTTAGATGTTGCTGTATGCTGTGAGGTGCTGTTAGATGTTGCTGTATACTGTAAGGTGCTGTTAGATGTTGCTGTATGCTGTGAGGTGCTGTTAGATGTTGCTGTATACTGTAAGGTGCTGTTAGATGTTGGTGTATGCTGTAAGGTACTGTTAGATGTTGCTGTATACTGTGAGGTGCTGTTAGATGTTGCTGTATACTGTAAGGTGCTGTTAGATGTTGCTGTATACTGTGAGGTGCTGTTAGATGTTGCTGTATGCTGTGAGGTGCTGTTAGATGTTGCTGTATGCTGTAAGGTGCTGTTAGATGTTGCTGTATGCTGTAAGGTGCTGTTAGATGTTACTGTATGCTGTGAGGTGCTGTTAGATGTTGCTGTATGCTGTGAGGTGCTGTTAGATGTTGCTGTATGCTGTAAGGCGCTGTTAGATGTTGCTGTATGCTGTGAGGTGCTGTTAGATGTTACTGTATGCTGTGAGGTGCTGTTAGATGTTGCTGTATGCTGTAAGGCGCTGTTAGATGTTGCTGTATACTGTAAGGTGCTGTTAGATGTTGCTGTATGCTGTGAGGTGCTGTAAAATGCTGCTTAATGATGTAAGGTGCTGTTAGATGTTGCTGTATGCTGTGAGGTGCTGTTAGATGTTGGTGTATGCTGTAAGGTGCTGTTAGATGTTGCTGTATACTGTAAGATGCTGTTAGATGTTACTGTATGCTGTGAGGTACTGTTAGATGTTGCTGTATGCTGTACGGTGCTGTTAGATGTTGCTGTATGCTGTAACGTGCTGTTAGATGTTGCTGTGTGGTGTAAGGTGCTTTTAGATGTTACCATATTCTGTGAGGTGCTGTAAAATGCTGCTTAATGCTGTGAGGTGCTGTTAGATGTTACCATATGCTGCGAGGTGCTGTAAAATGCTGCTTAATGCTGTAAGGTGCTGTTAGATGGATGGTGCACTCTACACTCTCCCTACACTCCACTCTCCGTTGAAACTCTTAGTTAACGCTAACGAAACTCTTATTCAACGCTAACGAATCTCTTATTCAACGCTAACGAATCTCTTAGTCAACGCCAACGAATCTCTTAGTCAGCGCTAACGAAACAGATGTGCTGAGACATCCTGTTAACAGATGTGCTGAGACATCCTGTTAACAGAAGTGCTGGGACGTCCTGTTAATAGAAGTGCTGGGACATCTTGTTAACAAATGTACTAAGACATTTTGTTAACAGAAGTGTTGGGACATCTTGTTAACAGAAGTGCTGACACATCCTGTTAACAGAAGTGCTGACACATCATGTTAACAGGAACTTCAGTACACAGAAAAAAAATTATTATTGTACCTGCATATCAAGAACCAGTGTACCTGCATAGCAAGAACCAGTGTACCTGCAGAGCAAGAACCAGTGTACCTGCATATCAAGAACCAGTGTACCTGCATAGCAAGAACCAGTGTACCTGCATATCAAGAACCAGTGTACCTGCATAGCAAGAACCAGTGTACCTGCATAGCAAGAACCAGTGTACCTGCATAGCAAGAACCAGTGTACCTGCATATGAAGAACCAGTGTACCTGCATAGCAAGAACCAGTGTACCTGCATATGAAGAACCAGTGTACCTGCATAGCAAGAACCAGTGTACCTGCATATGAAGAACCAGTGTACCTGCATAGCAAGAACCAGTGTACCTGCATAGCAAGAACCAGTGTACCTGCATATGAAGAACCAGTGTACCTGCATAGTAAGAACCAGTGTACCTGCATAGCAAGAACCAGTGTACCTGCATAACAAGAACCAGTGTACCTGCATAGCAAGAACCAGTGTACCTGCATAGCAAGAACCAGTGTACCTGCATAGCAAGCACCAGTGTACCTGCATAGCAAGAACCAGTGTACCTGCATAGCAAGAACCAGTGTACCTGCATAACAAGAACCAGTGTACCTGCATAGCAAGAACAAGTGTATCTATATAGCAAGAACCAGTGTACCTGCATAGCAAGAACCAATGTACCTGCATAGCAAGCACCAGTGTACCTGCATAGCAAGCACCAGTGTACCTGCATAGCAAGCACCAGTGTACCTGCATAGCAAGCACCAGTGTACCTGCATAGCAAGCACCAGTGTACCTGCATAGCAAGCACCAGTGTACCTGCATAGCAAGCACCTATGGACCTGCAAAATAAGATGTGTTCCTGCATAGCAAAAAACAGTGACCCTATTACAGTAATGAGGAAAAAAAACCAGTACCATGGCTGGTACAATAAAACTATACCGTGGCTGGAACAATTCACCAGAAACCCCGCACTTAGGGAAGCCGCCTGATGACAACGTTTCGCCCATCCCTCTTGGAACACTGTCAAAGTCGAGAAAAGTATTCCTGGCGTTGCTGTGAACACAGCTGATGCTCCACCACACGTGCTCCACCACACGTGCTCCACCACACGTGCTCCACCACACGTGCTCCACCAGCACACTATGGGACTTTAGCACTTTAGCACATGGTCTCAATTTATAAATAATTTGCATAATTTTCCCCTTGCAAGATTACGTAATTAGTTCAGCAGTATCATCGCATATAATTATGCTAGAAATGATATGGTAATTACGCTTTTAATTATATGGTAATTATATACGAGAGCCTATTCTTATCAGCGCTTAATGATGCAGTGTTATCTTATAGAATTATCGGGAATTATAGCATCAGTAGTTATACCACTTACAGGGTGTTTCAAATTATTGTCCCAATTGCAGGGATATAGCATTTCAAATCGGGTCCATCAATTTGAAACACCCTGTAATTCCCCATATATTTAAACTTCACATCCTCTTTCCTCTATAAATATTGCCAACTGGTCAGTAATCTCCCTTGTAATTAAAGGGAGAAGAAATATTAATTTATTTTTGGGGATTGTCGTTATATTAATGGCAAGCAACAACGACAAGTTGATGAATTAGACACATGGGCAACACCTGGGTATCTTTATTGTGAAGACGTTTCGCCCACCTGTGATTTTATCTCTCCAGTAATGGTAAGTGAAGTTAGTACAAGGGAATAGGATTGTGTAATGAGAAGGAATATTAGATATTCGCTGATATTTTGACTTGTTTTTTAAAATAATGTACTGATATGTATATGGAATATTTTTTCTCTCTCTCTCTCTTCCTCTTGTTTTTACACAGGGTTTGACAAGGTTAAGGATCCCTAGCTTTATTGACAAGCTATTTACAGGTTAAGGATCCCTAGCTTTATTGACAAGCTATTTACAGGTTAAGGATCCCTAGCTTTATTGACAAGCTATTTACAGGTTAAGGATCCCTAGCTTTATTGACAAGCTATTTACAGGTTAAGGATTTCTAACTTTATTGGCAAGCTAAGAGCTGTTACCTACATCAGCTCATTTGAAAACATTTTTATTGTTATGAGACATACAAGTAGGGAACAGGATGAAGTTGGAGCCATCTGTGGTCCAGCATTTTCATTTGATCAACTGACTTTATCTCGTTGACATCATTATGCTGTACGAATGTGTTCCATACTCGAGTCATCCTGGGTATATATGATCTCAGATGGAGTGATGTTCTGGAGAAGGGTACAGCAAGAGTGAAGTTAATGCTTTCTGCCCGTCTTGTGGTATAGAAGCTTGTTTCACGCTGTCCTCGAAGTGGATCCAAGTGTGGTACTTTGACAATATTGGCCTTGTACATAACAGTAAGGCCACCCACATCCCTCCTATGTTGAAGGTTCTGCTGAAATGACAGATCTATCCAGGATGGGTCCAGGCGAGAGATGAGACGTCTTGCTCTGTTTTCTACTCTGTCTCTCTTTCTCTCTCTCTCTTTGTGTGTGTGTTGTACACAAAGTTTTACAAGATAAGGGTAAGGATTCCTAACTTTATTTACAAGCTAACATCTCTTACCTACATCAGCTCATTTGAAAGCCTCTCTCTCTCTCTCTCTCTCTCTCTCTCTCTCTCTCTCTCTCTCTCTCTCTCTCTCTGTCCTCCCTCTCTCTCTCTCTCTTTTAGAAGATCTTTAACTATCTCCTCAGAGGAAGGACCTTTGTCTAAGATACATAGGTACTTCCTCCCTGGGTCACTAGACTGAGGCTGCGGAATAAGAAACTATTCGACTTGGATGGCAGCCAATAAACTTACATTTAACACTGACAAAACCTACTATATTATGTTTGGTAGCAGAGCAGGTGTTGCGCAACTTAACATTAAGATCGGCAACACTCTAATTGTCAGACATAATGAGGGCAAATTCCTTGGCCTATACCTCGACAACAACCTAAATTTCAGCACCCATATCCAACACATAACAAAAAAAGTATCCAAAACGGTGGGGATCCTCTCCAAGACACGATACTACGTGCCGCAAACTGCCCTTCTCACACTATACCATTCACTTATATATCCATATCTCACCTATGCTATCTGTGGTTGGGGTTCAACTGCAGCAACACACCTAAAGCCAATAATAACCCAACAAAAAGCCGCAGTAAGAATAATCACTAAATCCCATCCCTGGCAACACCCCCCTCCACTCTTCATAGATCTAAACTTACTCCATGTTCAGAACATCCACACTTACCACTGTGCAATCTATATCTACAGGACCTTAAATTCCAATATTAACCTTGACCTAAAACGCTTTCTTGATAGTTGTGACAGGATCCACAGGCATAACACCAGACACAAACATGAAAACTCTAGAACTGCAGATACACTCATCACTTTCAAAACTACAGTTAGAAAACATCTTATCTCCCTGATACACCCCGACAACTAACTACATGATAACCACCTGGTGGTTCACAATTACACTCACCCACTGACTATAAACACAGAAATACTAATCTTAATCTTAAAATAATGAATACTAACTAGTCATAAGTTTGCCTATGATACTCCAATATAGACACTTTGTATTGTGCTAAAACAAAAGCATTCACATTGCTAAACTCACAAATTATAATGTAGTCACCTAGCCTTATACCATAATCTGTAAGGATTTAATGTTAAGAATTAATCTAAGTCTGCCCGAAATGCCTAGCCATGCTAGGTGTCCTAGTGGCCCCCTCTGTAATTAGTATTTTATAACATGTAAACCACACAATACCCAAAACCTGTAAACCCCACATTGTAACCCTTATAGAGAATAAACTTTATTTGATTTGATTTGATTTGATTCTCTCTAGAGTCCTTGGCTTTCCTAATCAGTGTGTTGCTCTACTGGAAAGTACCGTAAGTGTTTACCCTTCCTAAGAACACAGAGCTTTCCGAGACGATTGAGAAGCACCTGTAACACTGATTTAGACCCTACTGTTTATCCCTTGTCCCGAAGGTAGCAGAACATAGTGAGTTAAGTCACTCGAGAATCGCGATTGTAGTAACCACAGTACATAAGGTCACGTGAAGAGGATTTGTCCCAAGATGATTTCGGGGGTGAACGCCCCTAACCCCACCCACCCTCCGCAGAGCAGTCCCAGACTAGATCCTCTAGTTGAGGTTGGTAAACTTGCTCAGGATGCAGGGTGTCGAAGGTAGATGTCAGTCAGTCTGTCGGAGAATCTGTCCTAAAGTCAACTTGGATTTTCTTACACTATCAGTCAGTTTCTCAGAATAATAATAATAATAATAATAATAACAACAACAACAACAACAACAACAACAACAACAACAACAACAACAACAACAACAACAATAACAATAATAATAATAACAACAATAATAATAATAATAGGGAAGAGGTAGGAACTTGTGTGGTTTGCCTACAAACCTTGAACTGAAACTGCTGCTTTGTTTGTCGGGACAAAGTTTAGAGCATCGTTACGTGACAGGTGCTCCGGCCTCCCTGTTTTTGCATCCCCATCCTTTTACGAGGTCAGAGTAACTAAGATGACGAAATATCCTGAGCGCTGCAAAGCACGTGGAAGCTTAACGTATAGCAGTGGGAAGTGAATAATGGAATGCGTAGGCCTTTTATTACGCAGGCCTTTTATTACGCAGGTCTTTCATTACGTAGGCCTTTTATTACGCAGGCCTTCTATTATGCAGATCTTTTATTACATAGGCCTTTTATTACATAGGCCTTTTATTACGTAGGACTTTTTTTTACGTAGGCCTTTTATTATGCAGGACTTTTATTACACAGGCTTTTTATGACGCAGGCCTTTTTATTACGTAGACTTTTTATTACGCAGGCCATTTGCTTTGTGGGATATATAGGTTGTGGTCAAGGGTCGTAACCTAAGTATTCAAGGTTCGAGATACCGAGGCGATGGTGGAGGGTTTTAAATGCGAATAATGAAGTTGTATACAATTTTTAATAATACCTGTGACACAGGTGTTATTAAAATAACCCGTACATAAGAGAAGGAAACTTATGACTAGTTAATCGCCCAAGTCGGACCGAAACGTCGTCCTAAGTTTCTCCTAATGTGCGGGTTATTTGTGTATTGTTCCAGTCACGGTGTTATGCCTTAGCACATCTATGAACACGTACGTATGTACCAGCGGAATGGACACAACAACGCCTGCGTAATACACAGCAAGTCCCACCATCATCTGATGAACTGGAACGGCGTGCCGCTTATTGCCGAAGAGAATGACATTCAGAGAAGAAGAAGCCTCGAAGCAGCACCAATCAGTTTCTCCAATAATTTCAACCACAAAAGTTTCTACAGTTTAAGCTGAATAACTTGCAAGAAGATTTTAGAAACCAATGCTGCGTGATGCACACCTCACCTGCTTCTCACCTTTTTTCTATGGTTTCAGGAACATTAACTACACGAGGGGCTCTTAAGGCTGTATGTCACATGTTTACCTCTAGTCAAGAATACTTTAAACCATACTTTAGGGATTAAAGTAAGTTGTCAGCATATAAACTGAGACAAAAGCTCTGCTGTGGAGACATTACATGCTCATTATGCACATGTTTCATTTTCTTATATATATATATATATATATATTATATATATATATATATATAAATATATATATATATATATCTCAGAATCAACTAGTCAGCAAATACTAGCAGCACCAACATCAGTAGGAAACGCAGCAGCAGCTACAGCATCAACTGCAGCAGCAGTAGCAACAGCAGGATGCAGCAGCAGTGGCAGCAGCAGGGTGCAGCAGCAGGAACAGCAGCAGTAACTCCAGAAATAACAGCTCTAGCAAGAGCAGAAGCAACAACAGTAATAACAGCAACAACAGCAGTAGTAACAGTAAGAGCAGCAGAAGTAACAGCAGAAGTAACAGCACCAGCCAGAGCAACAGTCTTGCCTCGGAAACATTCAGATTACTCGCAAAAACATAGAATAAAAAGTGTCCTCCAGAATGTAAGTGCCTGTCTCTGTCTCTCTTTATCTGTCTCTCTGTCTCTGCCTCTTTATCTCTGTCTCTCTTTATGTCTCTCCGTCTCTGCCAATTCATCTCTGTCTCTCTATCTCAGTCTCTCATTATCTCCATTTCTCTGTCTCCTTACCCTGTCTCTCTCTGTCTCTTTAACTCTGTCTCTCTCCTGCCTCCTACACGCAAAACATATTAACCTTTCTCTTTCCTTCGGTCTTTCCTTCCTGTCTACCCTTCTCCATCTTTTCCCATTCTTCACTGTCCTCAGAATTCTCACCTTCTCTCCATATCTTTCCAATTCCCTCTACATCCTTCCAACCTTCTTCCCATGTCTCGCAAATCATCATTTCTTGTCTCCTTCGATCTATCTTCCATATTTAAGTGCCTCCCTTCCTCCTATCTCACGGAGAAACCTTTCAACCTCGTTACCTACCCTCTTATCTAATTTAATCCCTTCTTTCTTCCTTGTCTCTTACAGTTTATTCTTCTTCCATTTAGTGTTATCCCTTATTCCAAATCCCATAAAGCACCTTCGCAACCATATCCCCTTGTTCGTCCCCATTTTCTTGCCTAATTCAGTCTCTCCTACCTTCCCCGTCTAGTTCAACATCTCCTGAGGCATCTCGCCTCCACACAAGCGACCAGCTTGCATCATCTTAGCGCAGCAGACTTAATTCCATAATAAGGGTCAGACAGGTGCTGGTATAAAGGTCAGGCAGGTGCTGGTATGGAGGTCATTAGAAAAGGACAGGTGAGGTACAACGGATATTATACACCTCTGGAGTGTAATAGGATTATGTAGCAAAGAAGCGAGACTGTAGGGGATATTATGTAGCCAAGAAAAAGACACTGTAGGTAATGAATAGAGAAAATTTAATGTTTTTGCTACATTTCGAGTTTTTAAGAACTTTTTTCAGCATTTTTTTTTTTTTTGAAAGTATTAGTTTTCCACCAACATTAAGATTTTTTGGGTTGCAAAAAATTTGAGTAAAAGTGACTAATTTTGTAAATTAGATAGCTAGGATAATTCATTATTACTATTAAATTTATTGTTGTCATTATTTATTATTATTATCACTATTATTATTATTATTATTATTATTTTTATTTTTATATTATTATAATTATTATTAATTTTAATATTGTTATTATTATTATTGTCATTACTTATTAATTTTACAATTATATTATTATTATTATTATTATTATTATTATTATTATTATTATTATTATTATTATTATTATTATTATCATCATTATTATTATTATTATTATTATTATTATTATTATTATTATTATTATTATTATTATTATTAACAGTCTCGACTCTAGCAAAAATTGAGGTGGAGAAAATTTCTCTTTTAACACTAACACAAGAGGTACCTCACAAGTGATGACCTCCAGTGGATACTGGAGGATAGTGGAGGTAGAGGTGTGGAGGAGGATGGAGGATGCAGAAGGGTGTGGTTGGAAAGGAGAAGAGAGAATGAAGGACTCTTGAAGATATCAGTAAAGAGATGACATAAAGGGGGAAGGAGGGAACAAAGGAAGATAGGAAAGAAGGATAGGGAAGATAAATGGGAAGAATAAAGGATTAAGTTGATAATTTATAAAACTGCCAACATTAATTCTTTTCTTTTAACCGTCATTAGTTATTAATCCTATTATATATATATATATATATATATATATATATATATATATATATATATATATATATATATATATATATATATATATATATATATATATATACATATATACATATATATATATATATATACATTATTATAATATATATATATATATATATATATATATATATATATATATATATATATATATATATATATATATATATATATATATATATATATATATATATATATATATATATATATATATATATATATATATATATATATATAATTTATTTCTCATTAGGTTCCTATGTCGTTTCTCTGACCGTATTCACTACGTATTCATTTTCTAAGCTTAATTAAGCCCGTGTTTCTCTACTTTCAGCCCGTGGTCCTTAAAGCTGGAATCTCTTAAGCCAGTGTCCTTTAAACCCTAATCTCTCAAGCCAGTGACTTCTAAGCCAGTGTCTTTTAAGCCAGTGTCTCTTAAGCCAGAGTATCTTAACCCAGTGTGTTTTAAGCTAGTGTCTTTTAAGCTAATGTCTCTTAAGCCAGGGTCTTTTAAGCCAGACACTCTTAATTAAGCAAGTATCCTTTAAGTCAGAGCCTTTTAAGCCAGTATCTTTTTAGTCAGAGTTTCTTAAGCCAGTATCTTTTTAGTCAGAGTTTCTTAAGCCAGTATCTTTTTAGTCAGAGTTTCTTAAGCCAGTATCTTTTTAGTCAGAGTTTCTTAAGCCAGTATCTTTTTAGTCAGAGTTTCTTAAGCCAGTATCTTTTTAGTCAGAGTCTCTTAAGCCAGTATCTTTTAAGCCAGAGCCTCTTAAGCCAATATCCTTTAAGCCAGACACTCTTAAGCCACTATCCTTTAAGCCAGAGTCTGTTAAGCCAGTATGCTATAAGCCAGAGTCTCTTAAGCCAGTATGTTTTAAGCCAGAGTCTCTTAAGCCAGTATGCTATAAACCAGAGTCTGTTAAGCCAGTATGCTATAAGCCAGAGTCTGTTAAGCCAGTATGCTATAAGCCAGAGTCTGTTAAGCCAGTATGCTATAAGCCAGAGTCTGTTAAGCCAATATGCTATAAGCCAGAGTCTGTTAAGCCAGTATGCTATAAGCCAGAGTCTGTTAAGCCAGTATGTTTTAAGCCAGAGTCTGTTAAGCCAGTATGCTATAAGCCAGAGTCTGTTAAGCCAGTATGCTATAAGCCAGAGTCTGTTAAGCCAGTATGCTATAAGCCAGAGTCTGTTAAGCCAGTATGCTATAAGCCAGAGTCTGTTAAGCCAGTATGCTATAAGCCAGAGTCTCTTAAGCCAGTATGTTTTAAGCCAGAGTCTCTTAAGCCAGTATGCTATAAGCCAGAGTCTGTTAAGCCAGTATGCTATAAGCCAGAGTCTGTTAAGCCAGTATGCTATAAGCCAGAGTCTGTTAAGCCAGTATGTTTTAAGCCAGAGGCTGTTAAGCCAGTATGTTTTAAGCCAGAGTCTGTTAAGCCAGTATGCTATAAGCCAGAGTCTGTTAAGCCAGTATGCTATAAGCCAGAGTCTGTTAAGCCAGTATGTTTTAAGCCAGAGTCTGTTAGGCCAGTATGTTTTAAGCCAGAGTCTGTTAAGCCAGTATGTTTTAAGCCAGAGTCTGTTAAGCCAGTATGCTATAAGCCAGAGTCTGTTAAGCCAGTATGTTTTAAGCCAGAGTCTGTTAAGCCAGTATGTTTTAAGCCAGAGTCTGTTAAGCCAGTATGTTTTAAGCCAGAGTCTGTTAAGCCAGTATGCTATAAGCCAGAGTCTGTTAAGCCAGTATGCTATAAGCCAGAGTCTGTTAAGCCAGTATGTTTTAAGCCAGAGTCTGTTAAGCCAGTATGTTTTAAGCCAGAGTCTGTTAAGCCAGTATGTTTTAAGCCAGAGTCTGTTAAGCCAGTATGCTATAAGCCAGAGTCTGTTAAGCCAGTATGTTTTAAGCCAGAGTCTGTTAAGCCAGTATGTTTTAAGCCAGAGTCTGTTAAGCCAGTATGCTATAAGCCAGAGTCTGTTAAGCCAGTATGCTATAAGCCAGAGTCTGTTAAGCCAGTATGTTTTAAGCCAGAGTCTGTTAAGCCAGTATGCTATAAGCCAGAGTCTGTTAAGCCAGTATGTTTTAAGCCAGAGTCTGTTAAGCCAGTATGCTATAAGCCAGAGTCTGTTAAGCCAGTATGCTATAAGCCAGAGTCTGTTAAGCCAGTATGCTATAAGCCAGAGTCTGTTAAGCCAGTATGCTATAAGCCAGAGTCTGTTAAGCCAGTATGTTTTAAGCCAGAGTGTGTTAAGTGTAGCAGACATGCTCGTGCTCCACGAGGGTCACTAATACGTTCACCTTACTTACTTTTTTACATACAGAACAACCCTATAATTCCCAGCCTCCGACCCTCTGGAAGTCTATAATTTTTCGAATTCCGAATCCATTGAAACACTATGATTTATTTTATATACAACTACATTATTATGCTCCTTCTGCACGTTCGATTTCAGAATCTGCAGCATTTTTTTGAGGCAGTCCGAAATTCTCATGGATCTTACAATTTGAGTCAATGTGACATATGTCTGGATGGGTTGAATTTATTTTTGAGGGATTTCGGATTTGTTCATGTGTTCATTTTGAATGTTATGAACAGTTTTTGGTGTATTTTTTTATTGTAAAAAATGTTTAATGATGATGATGATGATAATAATGATGATAATAATAATAATAATTATACTACTACTACTACTACTACTACTAATAATAATAATAATAATAATAATAATAATAATTATACTACTACTACTACTACTACAACTACTACTACTACTACTACTACTACTACTACTACTAATAATAATAATAATAATAATAATAATAATAATAATTATTATTATTATTATTATTATTATTATATTATTATTATTATTATTATGTCAGATACATAGGTTATGGAACAGTTTCAACACCCACCCCACCCACCCCCGACCATTTCCCACCCATCTTATAGCAGTCCTGCCCACCCACAGATCAACCACCCCAACCCTACCCACCCAAACCCAGCCCACCCCCAACTTTGCTCATTCCAGCACTGCCCATCCCAGCCCCGCCCACCACAGACCCACCACGCCCACCCAGCAGTGGGCGGCAGCTAATTGTTGCTCTTAATAAGAGATTAACCATTAAGATAAGAGATGTTAAAATACCATTGAATTTTTATATATACTATTAATGGCGGTTTTTTAACAAGACGGCGAAACCTGAAAAAAAAAAATATTCTTTGTATTTACCGATTTGTGTTAATGGGGGTCAGACAACTGCACCTGACCCTGCTTTTTGGGATACACTGAGATTATTTTTTTATGCATTAGCGTTAAGCCCGTAGGGGTTACATAGCCTCAGGAGTAGCTTCTAATGGAAGGGGCTATTTCGGTAGGGGGTTCATGGGTAGGGGTTCCTATGGTTGGGTTCTAGGGAATGACTAAAGGGACTTGAGGGAACTGGGGAAGGTCTAACGGGATCGGAGTAGTGTTAAAGGAGAAGGAGAGAGAGAGAGAGAGAGAGAGAGAGAGAGAGAGAGAGAGAGAGAGAGAGAGAGAGAGAGAGAGAGAGAGAGAGAGAGAGAGTAAGAGAGGCAGTAGAGTAGGTTGGGGGACAGCAACCACCTTTCCTGTCATATGAGTGTGAAACTGAAACCTGTTAAAAGTTTTACACTCTGGCAGGATTGCTAGCGTCTTTTCTTCCTGTCTCATAAACACATAAGATACCCGGTAAAGCTTGCAGCTACTACTTAAATGCGATGTATGTAAATGCATACGTACACGTGTGTGCGTGCGTGTACTCACCTAGTTGTGCTCACCAAGTTGTGGTTGCGGGGGTTGAGTCACAGCTCCTGGCCCCGCGTCTTCACCTGGCCGCTACCCGCTCACTATTCTCTCTCCGTGAGCTTTATCATATCTCTTAAAACTATGTATGGATCCTGCCTCCACTGCATCACTACCCAGGTTATTCCACTTCCTGACAACTCTGTGACTGAAGAAATACTTCCTAACATCTCTGTGGTTCATCTGTGTCTTCAACTTCCAACTGTGACCCTTCGTTCCTGTGTCCCATCTCTGGAACATCCTGTCTCTGTCCACCTTGTCTATTCTTCTCAGTACTTTATATGCCGTTATCATATCCCCCCTAACTCTCCTGTCTTCCAGTGTCGTCAGGTCGATTTCCCTAAACCTCTCCTCGTACGACATACCCCTTAGCTCCGGGACGAGTATTGTTGCAAACCTTTGCACTTTCTCTAGTTTCCTTACATGCTTGGCTAGGTGTGGGTTCCAAACTGGCGCTGCATACTCCAATATGGTCATAACGTAAACGGTGTACAGGATCTTGAATGACTCCTTATTTAGATGTCGGAATGTTGTTCTTAGGTTTGCCAGGCGCCTGTATGCTGCAGCAGCTATTTGGTTGATGTGCGTCTCAGGAGATGTGCTCGGTTACCTGGTTACCTGGAGGTTACCTGGAGGTTATTCCGGGGATCAACGCCCCCGCGGCCCGGTCCATGACCAGGCCTCCCGATGGATCAGGGCCTGATCAACTAGGCTGTTACTGCTGGCCGCACGCAGTCCGACGTACGAGTCACAGCCCGGCTGATCCGGCACTGACTTTAGGTATCTGTCCAGCTCTCTCTTGAAGGCAGCCAGGGGTTTATTGGCAATTCCCCTAATGCTTGATGGGAGGCTGTTGAACAGTTTTGGGCCCCGGACACTTATGGTGTTTTCTCTTAGTGTACCAATGGCGCCCCTACTTTTTATTGGCGGCATTTTGCATCGCCTGCCCAGTCTTTTACTTTCGTAGGGAGTGATTTCTGTGTGCAGATTTGGGACCATTCCTTCCAAGATTTTCCAAGTGTAGATTATGATATATCTCTCCCTCCTGCGTTCCAACGAGTACAAGTCAAGTGCTTCCAAGCGTTCCCCAGTAGTTAAGGTGCTTGACAGAACTTATACGTGCAGTAAAGAATCTCTGTACACTCTCTAGATCTGCGATTTCACCTGCTTTGTATGGAGATGTTAATGTACAGCAGTATTCCAGCCTAGAGAGAACAAGTGATTTGAAAAGGATCATCATGGGCTTGGCATCTCTCGTTTTGAAAGTTCTCATTATCCATCCTATCATTTTCTTTGCACGTGCGATCGTGGCACTGTTGTGATCCTTGAAAGTGAGATCCTCAGACATTACTACTCCCAGGTCTCTTACATTATTTTTCCGCTCTATTGTATGGCCGGAGTCAGTAGTATACTCTGTTCTAGTTATTATCTCCTCCAGTTTTCCATAACGGAGTAGTTGGAATTTGTCCTCATTGAACATCATATTGTTTACCGTTGCCCACTGGAAAACTTTGTTTATATCTTCTTGGAGGTTAACCGCGTCCTCAGCAGATGACAGCCTCATGCAGATCCTAGTATCATCCGCAAAGGATGATACGGTGCTGTGGTGTATATCTCTGTTTATGTCTGATATGAGGATAAGGAATAAGATGGGGGCGAGTACTGTGCCTTGTGGAACAGAGCTCTTCACTATGGCAGCCTCCGATTTAACTCTGTTGACCACTACTCTTTGTGTTCGATTTGTTAGGAAGTTGAAGATCCATCTCCCCACTTTCCCAGTTATTCCTTTAGCACGTATTTTATGGGCTATTACGCCATGATCGCATTTGTCAAATGCTTTTGTAAAGTCTGTGTATATTACATCTGCATTCTGATTTTCTTCCAGTGCATCCAAGGCCATGTCATAGTGATCCAGTAGTTGTGAGAGGCAGGAGCGACCTGCCCTGAACCCATGTTGCCCTGGATTGTGCAGATTTTGGGAATCCAGGTGATTTGCAATCCTGCTTCTTAGCACTCTTTCAAAGATTTTTATGATGTGGGACGTCAAAGCTATTGGTCTATAGTTCTTAGCTAATGCTTTGCTGCCACCTTTATGGAGCGGGGCTATATCCGTTGTTTTAAGTGACTGTGGAATTTCACCCATGTCCAAGCTCCTCCTCCATAGTGTGCTTAGGGCACGCGAGAGGGGTTTCTTGCAGTTCTTAATGAAAACAGAGTTCCACGAGTCTGGGCCCGGGGCTGAGTGCATAGGCATGTTGTCAATGGCTTTTTCGAAATCTATCGGAGTTAGGGTAATGTCGGAAATCTGGCATACATTTATGGAGTTTTGAGGCTCATTCATGAAGAAATCATTTGGGTCGTCGATCCTCAGACCGATTAGTGGTTCACTAAACACAGAGTCGTACTGGGATTTCAATATTTCACTCATTTCCTTGTTGTCGTCTGTGTAAGTCCCATCCTGTCTGAGTAAGGGCCCGATACTAGATGTGGTATTTGCCTTGTTTTTGGCATATGAAAAGAAATATTTGGAATTTCTTTCAATTTCACTAATAGCTTTAAGCTCCTCCTGCCTCTCCTGGTTCCTGTAAGAGTCATTTAGCTTAAGTTCGATAGTTTCCACTTCCCTGGTCAGCGCCTCCTTTCGTGTATCAGATATTCTAGCACTCCTGAGGAGCTCAGTGACTCTTCGTCGTCTTCTGTAGAGGGAGCGTCTTTTTCTCTCCAGTTTACTCCTGCTCTTCTTCTTTCTTAGGGGAATATGCCTAGAACATGCTTCGGCTACCAGGAAGTTGATCCTTTCAGGCACTGGTTTGGATCCATGTCATTTAAGACATCTTCCCAACATGTTTCGTTTAGGACATGGTTTACCTGGTCCCAGTTGATGTTCTTGTTGTTGAAATTGTATTATACTCACGGTGTTATACTCACCCCAAGATCCTTTTCCTTGAGTGAGGTTTGTAGTCTCTGGCCCCTAGACTGTACTCCGTCTGTTGCCCTTCCCCAATGTTCACGACTTTTTAATTGATGGGGTTGAACTCCAGGAGCCAGTTTCTGTAGTTCTGCCTGGTCTTCGTCCGATTGAATCCTTCTCATCAACTTCACATCATCTGCAAACACGGACACTTCTGAGTCTATTCCTTCCGTCATGTCGTTCACAAATACCAGAAACAGCATCTGTCCTAGGACTGATCCCTGTGGCACCCCGCTTGTTACCGGTGCCCACTCTGACACCTCGCCACGTACCATGACTCGCTGTTGTCTTCCTGACAAGTGTGTGTGTGTGTGTGTGTGTGTGTGTGTGTGTGTGTGTGTGTGTGTGTGTGTGTGTGTGTGTGTGTGTGTGTGTGTGTGTGTGTGTGTGTGTGTGCATGTGTGTGCATGTGTGTGTGCGTGTGTGTGTTTTAGTTACCGGTTGTCAGAGGCACTTGTCGACAGACACTTGGTCTGTACTCGCCTATGTGTGGTTACAGAGATCAATTCACAGCTCCTGGCCCCGCTGTAATAAACTCTCAGTGTATATACACTGAGAGACAGAGAGAGATACACCACTCAGTGTACATATCACGTGAACACAGGAAGTGATTAATGATGCTACGACAAGAGAAAACGTCGCCCCAATAAAGCATCGATCTACAAGGCGAGTCTATTTCGTTATATATGTCCGAAAGTTCGCGTTGTCTCCGCTGCGCAATGTACACGAAGTTGTACTACGTACATTACTGTCCCAGTATAATGTTCACACAAACATTCCATGTTATTGTGAACAGTTATTCCTTGTTCACTGAGTTTCTAATTCATTTTCGACATTTGTACTACTCTTCAAATTTGTACTAAGTTCTACAGTAAGTTTGTAGATTTTAGTAAGTTCAACATTAAGTTTATTGATTTTTATTAAACTCCCCCTTAAATTTATAGGTATGGGAAGTATTTATCGCTGTTAAGGAAATTTACCAGAAAAAAATTTGTCACCGAATCGGAAGGTCGTCTGTACGAGTGACGGTGAATGCGTTTTCTTTCTTCTGTTAATCACAGTTTACTGAGAAACGGCCGCTGTGGTAAAAATAATTGCTACTACAAGATTTGTTATCAGGATTTCTTTATATGCCAAAATCAGTCGAGCAGATTAAATCCTCAAATCGGCTTAATTTACGGATTATTTTTTTCTGAGGTACGTGTGAATGTTTTTGTGGTACGGGATTAACAACTGAGCATCACTCTTCGGTGAGCTGATTCCAATTACATTATTATCTCTAGGAGGAACTAATATTGACTCCTGCCACAATTTTTATGTTCTGTTTATAAGCCATTCTCTGCAGCCACAACTTTTAATCCCTTACTGTGAAAAAAAGTGAGATTATTGAAAAATGTATTGAAAATAAAACTGAATCTGAATTCCCTAACAAAATAGACAATTGTGTCACCAGAGCATTACAGGATATATATAATATATATATATATATATATATATATATATATATATATATATATATATATATATATATATTTTATATATATATATATATATATACGCAATAAGATCACAGTAAACAGGTGATATCACAATATGCAGAACAACGATTGTGAAGAAATAGTGAAATTCCAAGCGCTTTCGTGACTTCTCACATTATCAAGGAACTATATATATGATTATATATATATATATATAATATATATATATATATATATATATATATATATATATGTGTGTGTGTGTGTGTGTTGTGTGTGTGTGTGTGTGTGTGGTGTGTGTGTGTGTGTGTGTGTGTGTGTGTGTAATAATAAGTTTACCAGAGACGTCCGTGTTTACCTAACCTCTTGGTGAATCTTCTTCATACCTTCACCATATTTACATTTCCCGAGTTGTGGAAGACCCAGTAACGCGGTGGCCAAATACAGTGAAGGCAGCGATATCCGAGGAATGCTCATTACCATTAATTGTTTTGGTGGGCAATCATAGAATAGACTGAGAAGAGAAAACCCTAAGAAGAGTGTTAGAGATGAGTAAAGGCAATTACGCCTGACTTCTCTTATGACTTACTGGAGAACGGCTTTGGTGAGACCCACGGTGTGTTGATACAGTATTTGGATAGTTCAAGGTACAGAATATGCGAACCGAGAGGTATATGTCTCTCAGCGTATATTGAGAGTTTTCTTCTGTCTCTAGGGGAGATCAAGGTGTTCCTGTGATGTGGTGACAAATGTTACCTTGCAGCCTTCATGACCCTCGTGCCGTCGATAGGCTTCTGTGGCATGCAAAGAGTACATAACCTTCATTCGGCGCATGTACACACCCTCACTGAAAGGCTATCTCTCCCAACCAGCGAACCAGGTACTAAGGGTTGATGATGGGACCCCGTCGGTCAATCAGTACCCAGGTTCAAGCCAATGAGAAGATGATTTTGGCAATCGCAGAGGTGATGTGGGTACCACTCACCTGTCTGACCTTGTCATTCCCATTCTAGAGCTGGTTGAAGCACGGTCTGCTCTCTAGTGGCTTCTATTCTGCCTTGCTTGCCGTGGAGTGCACTAATACCTATCGCTGTACATAGTGTATATAGTGTACATACTTCTGTTCTAAATTGGTGACGGGTAATACAAGTCAAAAGTTTTTCTGCTGTGTTTATTTTGCTCTCTTTACACCCAAGATAACAGACCTTTGGGACTCCTGGGTTGTAATAGCTTCAAACCCCATTAAGCAACCAGCCACTCAACGACATTTATTGAGGAAACGTTGTCAGAAGCTGCTGCTGTTTCACCCCTATCTAAAGCCACTCGTGGCGAAACGTTCTGTTATTACCCTTAAATATTATAACTTACCCAAACGCGTCCATAATAGTGTGAATAACTCATCACATATGAGCTATAGTGCAAAGTTACTGTATGTGTGTAAACTGACTACTGTAAACAGCTGTACAATTTTTTAGAATCAATTTATTTAAAAATTGTTAAATATTTGCTTAGCTTAAAAAGTTGTTTGACTCTAGACCTTGGACCCATGACGTACGTTCGAAATCTTTTAAGTGGGTAGGCAGTAACTACTGCTCACAGGATGGGTAGAAAGTGACTGCTTCCCACAGGATGGGTAGGAAGTGACTGCTTCCCACAGGATGGGTAGGAAGTGACTGCTTCCCACAGGATGGGTAGAAAGTGACTGTTTCCCACAGGATGGGTGGGAAGTGATGTTTCCCCCCAGGAGGGGTTTGAAAGTGACTTTTTCCCCACAGGATGGGTAGGAAGTGACTGCTTCCCACAGGATGGGTAGAAAGTGACTGTTTCCCACAGGATGGGTAGGAAGTGACTGCTTCCCACAGGATGGGTAGAAAGTGACTGCTTCCCACAGGATGGGTAAGAAGTGACTGCTTCCCACAGGATGGGTAGGAAGTGACTGCTTCCCACAGGATGGGTAGGAAGTGACTGCTTCCCACAGGATGGGTAGGAAGTGACTGCTTCCCACAGGATGGGTAGGAAGTGACTGCTTCCCACAGGATGGCCGGACAGTGGCTACTGCCCACAGGATAGGCATGTGGTTTAGATTTGAATCCCCTAACTCCATCCACCTTCCACCCTCTACACCCTCCCCATCAACTCCCCAACACAGCAACAAACACTAAAAAAACAACACCTCTGTTTTGCCGTAATTCCTTTCCCAAATTCCTGAAACACTTCAGTTGTATCAGACAACGATAGAAACTCTGAATTTGTTCTCGGCTGCGTCCCCAAAAAAAAAAACAGACCTCCGCTTTGATGAGTTTGTGCATCCATGTAGAACAGCTGCTGGAAAAATGTGTGCAAAGCTATTGACTATGCATGTGTAAAATTTCTGCCATAAAAGGCTGGTGGAGACGCAAAAACGAGAAGCTACGTTCGTTTTAATAGCTGAGGTTGGTCTAGATGTTATCGTGAGTGTGGGGGTATTGTTGTGGGAGGGAGGGAGGGAAGGAGGCTATATTACGGGTCTTGTAGTGGGAGGGAGGGATGCTACATTACCAGTCTTGTAGTGGGAGAGAAGGATGCTACATTACGGGCCTTGTAGTGGGAGGGAAGGATGCTACATTACGGGCCTTGTAGTGGGAGGGAAGGATGCTACATTACCAGTCTTGTAGTGGGAGAGAAGGATGCTACATTACGGGCCTTGTAGTGGGAGGGAAGGATGCTACATTACGGGTCTTGTAGTGGGAGGGAAGGATGCTATATTACCAGTCTTGTAGTGGGAGAGAAGGATGCTACATTACGGGCCTTGTAGTGGGAGGAAGGGAGGGATGCTACATTACGGGTCTTGTAGTGGGAGGAAAGGATGCTACATTACGGGCCTTGTAGTGGGAGGGAAGGATGCTACATTACCAGTCTTGTAGTGGGAGAGAAGGATGCTACATTACGGGCCTTGTAGTGGGAGGGAAGGATGCTACATTACGGGTCTTGTAGTGGGAGGGAAGGATGCTACATTATGGGCCTTGTAGTGGGAGGGAGGGAGGGATGCTACATTACGGGTCTTGTAGTGGGAGGGAAGGATGCTACAATACGGGCCTTGTAGTGGGAGGGAAGGATGCTACAATACGGGCCTTGTAGTGGGAGGGAAGGATGCTACAATACGGGCCTTGTAGTGGGAGGGAAGGATGCTACATTACCAGACTTGTAGTGGGAGGGAAGGATGCTACATTACTGGCCTTGTAGTGGGAGGGAAGGATGCTACATTACTGGCCTTGTAGTGGGAGGGAAGGATGCTACATTACTGGCCTTGTAGTGGGAGGGAAGGATGCTACAATACGGGCCTTGTAGTGGGAGGGAAGGATGCTACAATACGGGCCTTGTAGTGGGAGGGAAGGATGCTACAATACGGGCCTTGTAGTGGGAGGGAAGGATGCTACAATACGGGCCTTGTAGTGGGAGGGAAGGATGCTACAATACGGGCCTTGTAGTGGAAGGGATGGCTGCTACATTACAAGCCTTGTAGTGGGATGGAAGAATACTATATCACGAGCTTTGTAGTAGAAGGAAGGGAAGGATGCTACATTACGAGCCTTGTCGTGAGAGGGAAAGAGATGCTACATCACTGGCCTTGTAGTGGAAAAGTAGGAGATGCTCTCTACGACATGATTTCTAGTGGGAGGGAGCTCCATCACAGCCTTCCGGTTGGAGGGAGAGAAGCTCCCACAGTCCTCTCTGGTGGAAAAAGAGATGGATAGGACCCAACTCACGGGGCCCAGGTAGTGAGCGGGAGACGAACCATCCCACAGCCATCTTAGTGGGAGGAAGTGGAACAGGAACAACATCCCACATAAGTACGCACATCATGGAATAGGCTTTCTTTCCAGTATGCGTTAAATTAATCGTGTTTTAGTGTGTAATTATAGCATTTAGTTATTACCTTATAGACGTGTGTGTGTGTGTGTGTACTCACCTAGTTGTGGTTGCAGGGGTCGATTCACAGCTGCTGGCCCCGCCTCTTCACTGTGTGCGTGCGCGTGTGTGGGTGTGTTGTCTACCCCAGCATCACACAAAGCTCACTGAGCTCACTGATCTCCTCCTGAAATGCACGGAAGGAGAAATCTCAATTATTTTCTTATTTCAGCGATATCAATCGCTCGTAAGAAACGGCAGTTCAGAAATACCGCCGTGAGACTGCAGTTTCGCGGCGGTTTGTAGGAACGACAGCCAGCTGGCACGGTATAAAACACTGACTGAAGCCCAAGGTAAACACCGCATATATAAATATATATATATATATATATATATTATATATATATATATATATATATATATATATATATATATATATATATATATATATTATAAACATTTTAAGCACTATTATTTATTGATTATTAACTCTCTGGGGTTAGTATTCTGATGAAAGACTTCTTGTAAGGGGATGGTAGGTTTGGGTTCTGGGTTGGCGGAGGTTACGGAGGTGCTGGTAGAAGTGAGGTTGGAGGTGGGTGTAGGGGATGCTGGTGGGGTTGTTGGGGGGTAGTGGAAGAGGGGTGGGGAGACTTGTCTTGAAGTCTCCGAGGCGGCAGTCTTGGCCGAAGAAGGAGGGCAAATATCGGTGACTTGTGGGTAATCTTGGAGAGGCTGCCGAAGAGCGATTAAGACCGTCCAACAATCCAGGTAAAAACCTGACCAATAAAAGAACTTGTTTACACACTGGTAATGGTAAGAGTTCTGCCGGCCAGAACTTCCTTTTAACGCTCCGGAGATGAATCTCTACAAGCTGCTCTCCGAGATGACGTGCTTAATGAAGAGGCTGCAAATTTTCTTTAGAGGAAAATGGCTCTTCTGCTGCTGCAGTGGTTGGTGCTGCTGCTGCAGTGGTTGATGCTGCTGCTAGTGGTTTGTGTGCTTTCTGGTTGGTGCTGCTGCATGGGTTGTGCTGTTTGTCTGGTTGGTGCTGTTTTGGGTTGGGGCTCCCCAGGGGGTTTGGGTGCTCGACTGGGGGGCGTGTTTGGTTTGGTGCGGCTGTTGTTGGTGCTGTTTAAAGGGTTGGGTGCTGCTGCGGGTTTGGTGCTGTTTAGTGGTTGGTCCCTCCCTTTTCGGGGTTTGGTGTGCTGATCGGGTTGGGGTTTGGTGCTGATGGTTGGTGTATCTGTTGGGTTGGCTGTACGGGTTGGTCCCGTTTAAAATGGTTGGGGGCTGAATGGGGTCCCTGAGGGTTTGGTGTGCTCTTTGTGTGGGTGCGCAATTGGTTGGGGGTGTTTGTTTTACTGGTTGGGGCTGCTGCCTGTTGGTTGCGTGCTGCCTGCAACTGGGGGTGCGCTGCACGGGTTTGGGTTGCTGCTGTACTGGTTGGTGCTGCATATGGTTGGTGTGTCTTTCCTGGTTTGGTGCTGCTAATACGGGTTGGTGCCTGCTAGGGTTTGGGTTGATGGGGGGTTGCTTTGGGTTTGGGTGCTGCTTACGGGTTTGGTGCTGTTTCCTTTTGGTTGGGTGGGCTGCTAAAATGGTTGGTGCTGTGCATAGGTTGGTGTGTCAGGGTTTGGGTTCCCGCGATGGTTGGGCGCTATAGGGTGGTGTGCTGCTATATGGTTGGTGCTGCCCTTTTTGGTTTTGGTTTGGTGCTGCGCCAAACTGGGGGTGCTGCGCTACTGGTTGGGTGTTGCTGTTACTGGTTGGTGCTGATATATGGTTGGTGCTGCTGCTATACTGTTGGTGCTGCAAAAAAGGGTGGTGCTTGCTATAGGGTTGGGGGCTGCTATACGGGTTTTTGCGGGGGCTGCTATACGGGGTGCTGTGTAAGGGTTGGGCTGCTAAACTGGTTGGTGCTTGTTTTAGGTTGGGCGCTGAAAACTGGTTGGTGCCCCTATACTGGTTGGTGCGTGCTATACGGGGTTGGTGCTGCTGATCGGGTTTGGTGTTGCTTACTGGTTGGTGCTGCTCCCTTTTGGTTGGTGCTGCTTTTCTGGGGTGCTGTGTTACGGTTGGGGTGCTGTATACTGGTTGGGGTGCGCTGCATACTGGTTGGTGCTGCTGTTCTGGTTGGTTGTGTGTCTGTATCTGGTGGTGTTGCTTTTGGGGTTGGTGCTGCTGCACGGGGTTGGTGCTGTTTATATGGTTGGTGGTTTGCATCGGGTTGGTGCTGCTGAAAACGGTTGGTGGGGCTTACTGGTGGGTTCGCCTGGTTGGGCTGCTGAAACGGGTTGGTGTGCTGCAACGGGTTTGGGTTGCTGCTATCGGGTTTGGGTCTGCTGTACGGTTGGTGCGTTTATATGGTTGGTGCTGTTTATACTGGTTGGTGCTGTGAAAAACTGGTTGGTGCTGCTTACGGTTGGGGGGCTCCCTGTTTTTACCGGGTTTTTGGGTGTGCTGCTTCTGGTTGGTGTGCTGCGGTTTTGGGTTGCTGCTATACTGGGGGTGCTGCTGCTATCGGGGTTGGTGCTGTTTTACTGGTGGTGCGCTGCTTTTGGGTTGGTGCTGCTGAATTGGTTGGGTGTGCTCACTGGTTGGTGCTTGCATACTGGTTGGTGCTGCTGAAACGGTTGGTGCTGCTGCTTTTCTGGTTTGGTGCGCTGCTTTAGGGTTGGGTCGCAAACGGGTTTGGGGTGCTGCTATACGGTTGGTGCTGTGCTATCGGTTGGGGGGCCCTGTTTTTTGGGTTGGTGCTGCGAAAAGGGTTGGTGTGCGTTTTGGGTTGTGTGCTGCTTAACGGGTTGGGTGGCTATCTGGTTGGTCCCCTGCTGACGGGTTTGGGTGTGCTGCATGGTGGTTTGTGCTATTTTGGTGTGCTGCTTACTGGTTGGTGCTTTCTGTTTCTGGGTGGGTTTGTGCTGCTTTTACTGGTGGTGCCTGTATGTGGGGGGTTTTTGCTGTGACTGGTTGGGGTTGCTGCTGGGGTTTTGGTGCTGCTGTTACTGGTTGGGGGCTGGTATACGGGTTGGTTGCCGTATCTGGTTGGTGGTTGACTGGTTGGTGCGTGCTATCTGGTTGGTGTGTATAGGGTTTGGTGCTGTGTTAGGTTGGTTGTGCTGTATATGGTTGTGTTTGCTATAGGTTGGTGCTGCCAACGGGTTTGGTGTGCAAAATACGGTTTTGGTGCTTTTGGGGTTTGCTTAAATGGGTTGGCCCCTTCTTTCGGGTTTTGGGGTGCTGTAATGGTTGGTGAATTTGCCGTTATCTGGTTGGTCTTTTTATTGGGTGGTCGGGTTTTTTTACGGGTTGGTTTTATCTTTACGGGTTGGTGTCGGGTTACGGTTTTGCTGGGGTACTGGTTATTTACTGGGGTTAGGCCGTTAGTACTGGGGTAGGTGCCGTTAGTCTGTGGTACGGGGGCCGTTAGTACTGGGGTATGGTCCGTTAGTACTGGGGGGTTTTACGGGTTTTGTTACATTTTCTGTGGTAGGGTGCGTTATCGTGGTACTGGTCCCGTTATACTGTGGTACTGGTGGTTAGTTACTGTGGTTTAGGGTGCCGTTAGTACTGTGGTATGGTCCGTTAGTACTTTTGGTATGGTCCGTTTGACTGTGGTATGGTCGTTAGTACTGGGGTTTACTGGTTTTGCCGTTGTCTGTGGGTACTGGTTTCCCGTTAGTACTTGGTACGGGTCCTTTAGTAGGGGAAAGGGGGGTTTAAATTTGGGGGGGGTCCGGTTATACTGGGGAAAATTGGATTGGGCCCCGTTAGAAAAGTGTACTGGTCCCCGTTAATGTGTCCCGGCCCTTTGTTAGTAACTTGGTAGGGTTTTCCGTTTGTACTGGGGTACGGTCCGTTTATTTTACGGGTGGGTTTTTTACTGGGTTTGGGCCGTTTTACTGTGGTACTGCCCTTTTTTGTACTGTGGTACGGTCCCCGTTATACTTGTGGTACTGGTGCCGTTAGTACTGTGGTACGGGTTTGCCGTTATTTTATGGGGTTGGTCCGTAGACTGTGGGTTACTGTCCCGTTAGTATGTGGTATGGTCCTTTTATTTTTTTTTGTTGTTTTTTTTTTAAAATTTTAAGTGGTCGTTTTGCCGTTAGTACTGTGTACTGGTCCGTTAGTACTTGGTACTGGTGCCGTTAGTACTTTTGGTTTATGGTGCCTTGTATGTGGTTACTGGTGCCGTTAGTACGTGGTACGGTTTTCCCGTTGTACTGTGGTATGGCCGTTAGTACTGTGGTATGGTCCCTTTTGTACTGTGGTACGGTCCGTTGTACTGTGGTACTGGTTCCGTTAGTACTGTGGTACGGTCTTTTTAGTACTGTGGTACTGGTGCCGTTAGTTGTGGTAGGGGGTTGCGTTAGTCGTGGTATGGTCCCGTTATTTACTTGGTTCGGGTTTTCGTTATTACTTTGGTATGGTGCCTTTTATACGTGGTATTTTGGTTTTTTTGGGCTTGCCGTTATACTGTGGACTGGTGCCGTTAGTCCTGTGGTACTGGTTTGTTATTTCCGTGGTCCCTGGTCCGAGTAATTTTTGGTACGGGGCCGTTAGTACGTGGTTCTGGTGCCTTTATCTTGTACTGGTCCGTTTTGTACTGTGGTAGGGGTGCCTTTTAGGGGGAAAGGGGTTTTTTTTTGGGGTACTGGTTTCCCGTTAGTACTTTACTGTCCCGTTTGGGTAAGTGGAAATGGGGCGTTAGTACTTGGGTTTACTGGCCTTTTAGTAAGTGGACTGGTCCCCTTATTATTTGTATGGTCCGTTAGTAGTGGTTTTCCTTGGGCCGTTGTATGTGGTACTGGTTCCCGTTATACTGTGGGTTCTGGTTTGCCCTTAAAAAATTTTCGGGGTTCCGTTGTACAAATTCCCTTTTAACTTTACTTCCGTTTTTTCTTTACTTCCTTAGTACTTGGTACGGGCCTTTTTAAATGTGGAGGGTTTCCCTTATACTGTGGGTACGGTCCCGTTTTACGTGGTACTTTTCCCATTTCGTTAAGTCCCCTTTAAACGAGGGTTAGGTCCTTATTTTTTTACCCCCGTTAGTATTTCGGTCCCGTTTGATTGGGAAGGTCCGAATATTTTGGATGGTCCCAAAAAGGGTACGGCCCCGAGTACGGGGTCTGGTCCCCTTTTGGGGTTTTTTACTGGGCCTTTTATACTGTGGTACTGGTTCCTTTAGATTTTGGGGTTTATGGTGCCGTTAGTACTGTGGATGGTGCCGTTAGTACGTGGTCGGGACTCCCTTTATTGTTGCAAACTAAAACAACACAAGTAGGTTAGCAACACAAACCATTAATTTGGCAACACTCAACGGGGAGTATTTCATAAAAAATTATTAGAAAACAAACAATTTTTAATCAAAATTTTCTAAAGGGGTTTTTATCCTCACCCCTGTTTTGCGTAAACAACCCGTTTTTAACTAATTTTATCTTGTGTAATTTTTTTTATTTTCTAACGAAGGGTTTTTAAACCAGGGTTTATGCTTGTGCTATGTATTGAAAATTTTACTTTTAATCTCTTTTTTCATTTTTACCTGGAGAGAGTTCCGGGGGGTCAACGCCCCCGCGGCCCGGTCTGGCCCAGGCCTCCGGTTATCAAGCCTGACAACCGGATTTACTGCGGGCTGCACGCAAACCAACGTACGAGCCACAGCCCGGCTGGTCAGGTACCGACTTTAGGTGCTTGTCCAGTGCCAGCTTGAAGACTGCCAGGGGTCTGTTGGTAATCCCCCTTATGTATGCTGGGAGGCAGTTGAACAGTCTCGGGCCCCTGACACTTATTGTATGGTCTCTTAACGTGCTAGTGACACCCCTGCTTTTCACTGGGGGGATGGTGCATCGTCTGCCAAGTCAGTGTTTTTGACTGGTGGTCAACAAACGGCACGCAGCCTCAATGACTCTCGTGTAGTGGACAGCCTTTAAACTCTAAAATAATTTCTCGACGTATATGTATGTTCAGAGGAAAGATGCAGATCCTCTTAGGGAGGTCAGCATCACAGCAAATACTTACGTTCTGCCCGTGAAGGAGTATAACATTCTGACTCGTGTCATCAAAGATGACAATCTGTGACGGGTGAAAGGACTACAGTAAAACTACGTCCCACTGAAGGCTTATACCGCTGCAGGTTTCACTATCTTCAACATCCTTGTCGTAGCACTGATGAGAGAAACCTAATTCCTACTCCTAAAGAAGAACGACGCCCAGATACTACCTCCAAGTAGAGCAACACCCTCCCCCCTCCCCCGTCAGGAAGTAACAAGCAGGTGACACCCCTGAGGGTGAGGGCGGTGGTGCGCCAGGAGAGGGTCGCTGCTTGCATACTTACCGGCTGTGCTGACCGAGTGTGTTCTGGCGCCCATATTTGGTCTAATCACCGCCAGTGTTTGCCGTCCTTCGGGGCGGCCACCACTCCACGGCTTCGATTACGTCAAGAATGTATGCACACCGAACATCCTGCGCCCCTGTACGGCATCCCAGCATTCGTCTGCGTACACAATTCTCAAAGCCGCTGGTGTTTTGGCGACAACCTCCAGATACCAGTGTGTTGCTGTTTCCTGCCGGCTATGGGTGCCTTGGTCCAGAGAGCAGTAAAATCGTGAGAATCCAAACAGTTCAGGCGGTCATAAGGCAATGCTTGCCATAATTTTAGAGATGGAAGTGGTCAGTGGGCGAGGAAGAAGTAGGAGGAGTCTTCAAGGAAGGTTGGGTCGAGGTGGGGCCGAGGTGGGGCCGAGGTGGGGCCAGGGCGAGAGAGGTGAGGCAGTGCAGTGACTGACTGTAAAAATCCCCTTTAAACTCAGTAGAAAATCAAAGCTTATCACTTGACACTCTCGTACGTGAGGGTAATTTAAACCAGCGTTAATTACCAGGGAGGAAAATATATTGGTGGGAACTGAGCAAGCGTGTCGCCCATCAACGCAGATATTTCTGAATTAAATGAACATAAACAATTAACCCACGAAGTGAGACGGAAATTAACGACGTTTTTAGTGTCTCCCGGACCTTCATTTAGCGGTGAACTAAACTCTTTATGTGTTAGTTGGGAATTATCCTTTTCGCTTTTCTTCAACTCCGCTGTTGTTTCCGCTGAGGCCGGGCGATCCCAAGAAGAGAACACATTCACCGTCATTCATTTAGTCACCATCTTTCCAGAAGGTACTGTCATCAATAACAGATTACCCTCCGACGACATCCTTTTCTTCTTTAGGCGTTTTAGCAACTAAACAGAGAAAAAGAGTCTAAAAGCCTCTTGCTTCCGGCGTTCCAGACGTCTCTTACGACACGCACGGCTTACGAGGCTAGAATTCCAGCTCTCTATCCTCCAAAACATACACATGCTAAAACAATAATGGAAAAAAATCCTTCTGAAGGGACAGGATGAGCTAAGGTATGATGAAGTGTATGTTATTCCAGCTCACGCACATACCGGATTAGCATTCAAGTTGAAAGAGAGGTGGAGAGGCGAGCCAGGTACATCTCTGTCTGTACACGGGTTGAAGTCTCTCTTGTTGACCATGAGGTTAGTGGAGCGAGACACTCGCACTCTTAGTGGCATCTGTGTCCACCTTCCCCTCAACGCACCCCACTTGTAGTCTGCTCGCAGAGGGGAAAAAATGTACATGACAGCTCAGACGAGAGAGAGAGGGTGGGGAAATGCATAAATGGACAGTATTAACTAAGGAACGTTGTAGTGAGGATCCTTTAGAGGGCACACACACACACACACACACACACACACACACACACACACACACACACACACACACACACACACTGCCAACGACAGCAATAACTCATGAAATGTTAATAATACGATTGTAAACAAACCATGAAACGGGTGGGATTTAAACCCATGGTGAGCGTGTCTTAAGACTCACAGGCCAGTGCGCTAACCACTGGGCCAGCCGGCTCTAATAACATTCATTCAACTAGGTATATTTCTATACATCATAGGGAGGTTATCATGGGCCTCCACTGCGACAGTAATGTTTAAACACGTATTATACGAGACTGGTGAGACAATTACATTTCGAAACAGCGTACAGAGTATTGCAACAGCTGCTGCATTAGTTAAAACAGATGAAGAATGAGAAAACAGCATTTTGGGCAGCTTCAAAAACGACTGGACTGGTACCCCCCTATATTATATATATATATATTTTTTTTTTCAACAAGTCGGCCGTCTCCCACCGAGGCAGGGTGACCCAAAAAAGAAAGAAAATCCCCAAAAAGAAAATACTTTCATCATCATTCAACACTTTCACCTCACTCACACATTATCACTGCTTTTGCAGAGGTGCTCAGAATACAACAGCTTAGAAGCATATACGTATAAAGATACACAACATATCCCTCCAAACTGCCAATATCCCAAACCCCTCCTTTAAAGTGCAGGCATTGTACTTCCCATTTCCAGGACTCGAGTCCGACTATATGAACATAACCGGTTTCCCTGAATCCCTTCACTAAATATTACCCTGCTCACACTCCAACAGATCGTCAGGTCCCAAGTATCATTCGCCTCCATTCACTCCTATCTAACACGCTCATGCACGCTTGCTGGAAATCCAAGCCCCTAGCCCACAAAACCTCCTTTACCCCCTCTTTCCAACCCTTTCGAGGACGACCCCTACCCCTCCTTCCTTCCCCTATAGATTTATATGCTTTCCATGTCATTCTACTTTGATCCATTCTCTCTAAATGACCAAACCACCTCAACAACCCCTCTTCTGCCCTCTGACTAATACTTTTATTAACTCCACACCTTCTCCTAATTTCCACACTCCGAATTCTCTGCATAATATTTACACCACACATTGCTCTTAGACAGGACATCTCCACTGCCTCCAACCGTCTCCTCGCTGCTGCATTTACCACCCAAGCTTCACATCCATATAAGAGTGTTGGTACTACTATACTTTCATACATTCCCTACTTTGCCTCCATAGATAACGTCTTTTGACTCCACATATACCTCAACGCACCACTCACCATTTTTCCCTCATCAATTCTATGATTAACCTCATCCTTCATAAATCCATCCGCCGACACGTCAACTCCCAAGTATCTGAAAACATTCACTTCTTCCATACTCCTCCTCCCCAATTTGATATCCAATTTTTCTTTATCTAAATCATTTGATACCCTCATCACGTTACTCTTTTCTATGTTCACTTTCAACTTTCTACCTTTACACACATTCTCAAACTCATCCACTAACCTTTGCAATTTTTCTTTAGAATCTCCCATAAGCACAGTATCATCAGCAAAATGTAACTGTGTCAATTCCCATTTTGAATTTGACTCCCCATAATTTAATCCCACCCCTCTCCCAAACACCCTAGCATTTATTTCTTTTACAACCCCATCTATAAATATATTAAACAACCATGGTGACATTACACATCCCTGTCTAAGACCTACTTTTACCGGGAAGTATTCTCCCTCTCTTCTACACACCCTAACCTGAGCCTCACTATCCTCATAAAAGCTCTTTACAGCATTTAGTAACTTACCACCTATTCCATATACTTGCAACATCTGCCACATTGCTCCTCTATCCACTCTATCATATGCCTTTTCTAAATCCATAAATGCAATAAAAACTTCCCTACCTTTATCTAAATACTGTTCACATATATGCTTCAATGTAAACACTTGATCTACACATCCCCTACCCACTCTGAAACCTCCCTGCTCATCCGCAATCCTACATTCTGTCTTACCTCTAATTCTTTTAATTATAACCCTACCGTATACTTTTCCTGGTATACTCAGTAAACTTATTCCTCTATAATTTTTACAATCTCTTTTGTCCCCTTTCCCTTTATATAAAGGGACTATACATGCTCTCCGCCAATCCCTAGGTACCTTCCCCTCTTTCATACATTTATTAAATAAAAGTACCAACCACTCCAACACTATATCCCCCCCTGCTTTTAACATTTCTGTCATGATCCCATCAGTTCCAGCTGCTTTACCCCCTTTCATTCTACGTAATGCCTCACGCACCTCCACCACACTTACATTCTGCTCTTCTTCACTCCTAAAAGATGGTATACCTCCCTGGCCAGTGCATGAAATTACCGCCTCCTTTTCTTCCTCAACATTTAAAAGTTCCTCAAAATATTCTCGCCATCTACCTAATACCTCCCTCTCCCCATCTACTAACTCCCCTACTCTGTTTTTAACTGACAAATCCATACTTTCCCTAGGCTTTCTTAACTTGTTTAACTCACTCCAAATTTTTTTCTTATTTTCATTAAAATTTCTTGACAGTGCCTCTCCCACTCTTTCATCTGCTCTCCTTTTGCACTCTCTCACCACTCTCTTCACCTTTCTTTTACTCTCCATATACTCTGCTCTTCTTATAACACTTCTGCTTTGTAAAAACCTCTCGTAAGCTACCCTTTTCTCTTTTATCACACCCTTTACTTCATCATTCCACCAATCACTCCTCTTTCCTCCTGCCCCCACCCTCCTATAACCACAAACTTCTGCCCCACATTCTAATACTGCATTTTTAAAACTATTCCAACCCTCTTCAACCCCCCCACTACTCATCTTTGCACTAGCCCACCTTTCTGCCAATAGTCGCTTATATCTCATCCGAACTTCCTCCTCCCTTAGTTTATACACTTTCACCTCCCTCTTACTTGTTGTTGCCACCTTCCTCTTTTCCCATCTACCTCTTACTCTAACTGTAGCTACAACTAAATAATGATCCGATATATCAGTTGTCCCTCTATAAACATGTACATCCTGGAGCCTACCCATCAACCTTTTATCCACCAATACATAATCTAACAAACTACTTTCATTACGTGCTACATCATACCCTGTATATTTATTTATCCTCTTTTTCATAAAATATGTATTACTTATTACTAAATCTCTTTTTACACATAGCTCAATTAAAGGCTCCCCATTTACATTTACCCCTGGCACCCCAAATTTACCTACTACTCCCTCTATAACATTTTTACCCACTTTAGCATTAAATCCCCAACCACCATTACTCTCACACTTGATTCAAAACTCCCCACGCATTCACTCAACATTTCCCAAAATCTCTCTCTCTCCTCTACACTTCTCTCTTCTCCAGGTGCATATACACTTACTATAACCCACTTTTCACATCCAATCTTTATTTTACTCCACATAATCCTTGAATTAATACATTTGTAGTCCCTCTTTTCCTGCCATAGCTTATCCTTCAACATTATTGCTACTTTTTCTTTAGCTCTAACTCTATTTGAAACCCCTGACCTAATCCCATTTATTCCTCTCCACTGAAACTCTCCCACCCCCTTCAGCTTTGTTTCACTTAAAGCCAGGACATCCAGCTTCTTCTCATTCATAACATCCACAATCATCTCTTTCTTATCATTTGCACAACATCCACGCACATTCAGACTTCCCACTTTGACAATTTTCTTCTTATTATTCTTTTTAGTAATCTTTACAGGAAAAGGGGTTACTAGCCCATTGTTCCCGGCATTTTAGTTGACTTTTACAACACGCATGGCTTACGGAGGAAAGATTCTTATTCCACTTCCCCATGGATATAAAAGGAAAATTAATAAAATAATGAGTTGATTAATATCTGAGAAATTGAAGCAAATGCTTGGATAGGTGGGTGGGAATGGTTGGTTTTGAGAAGGACTTGCCTAGTTTGGGCCAGTAGGCCTACTCTGATAATGTTGGTAGAATTACCGACAATATATTAGGTAAAAGGACACAAGAGCAACTAATGTGACATTTTATTGTGGCAACTTTTCGCTCTTTGTAAATCCGTTACCTCGACGAAGCTCCTGGAGGGCGAAACGTTGCCACAAGAAAATATCACATTAGTCGCACATGTGTTCTTTTGTCTAGCAGTAGGCCTTCTGCAGTGGTCATCCATTCATATTTTGTTATGTTAAAGCTGCGACCAGAATCGCAACTGTCGGGAAAAATGCTTATCGCAAGTACCAATTCCGTCACTTTACCGAGTCATGATTGAAATGATTGATTGCGACTGAGATGATTGATTATGACTGAGACGATTGAATATGACGCAGATAATTGATTATGATGGAATGGGAAGTTTTTTTCTTTATATTTTCGATAAGTTTATCGCCTCTTACACTCAGATTTTTATAATCTTAATCTTAATTTTTAAATGGGTGGAGGGGTAAGCCAGCGGAAGGCCTCGGTCAGATGTATAAAAGCTCCAGCTGCGGGTTCACCGTATAACTACGACCCGCGTCAGGAAACACTTGTTCTGTTTTCTGACGAATCTTACCTAACGTAACGTTACGTAACGTAACGTAACGTTACGTAACGTAACGTAACGTAACGTAGCGTAATCTAACATAACCTAATACCTAAACTAGGGGAAAAAAAACGGACACAAATCCAGGAAAATGCGACCCATTATTGTCAAAATTTTGCCCCTACAGTGGAGCTAATAATGAAGGTAGAATTACAGAGCGAAACGTGCCACGTTCAAAGTTACACTTAGTCGCATCTTGTTCCTTTTTCTCACGAATGGTTGACCTAGAGCTAGTTATAATGGGCGAAACGTCTCTAATAAAATCTAAATATGTTTTTGGAAACGTTTGACTATTTCCTCCTTACAAAATTTCCCCTTACATGATAATTTAGCAGATTGTACAACAATATGTTCTCCATATTACTTCTTTTACATTAATCCATTTACTTTGGTGGATATATTGCATAACTCTTCGTAAACACAGTGGTCATGATATAGGGAAAGACTATCGGCTACCTTAGCGATTCCTCAGGATTTAGTGGACGGTGGGTCGAAGTTCTACCACTACCCCGTTTCTAAATGAACCATGGAGTAACAGTAATTCCAAATTTGTAAACTCAGGCTCTGAGGAAGGAAACCATTGCAACTCGTCCGTTAGCTGTTGGCGTCAGCTGGACAGCCTAGGCGTAATGACCCAAATATACATATTCATATATATATATATATATATATATATATATATATATATATATATATATATATATATATATATATATATATATATATATACTCCAGATATTTTTACTGTGACCACTAGTATCTTCCACTTTCGGAACCACACGAAGTCGACAAAATCCACAGACCCTATAACGCCCTCCCTGTACATCCACAACCCGTGGATGAACATGCACGAGGCTTCCTCTCCACAACCACTTCCCAATAAGAGCCTGATCAACTAGGTTGTTAATGTTCAAATAAATACAGTGAAAGAGAAGAATGAAATTTTTTTTTTGGTTCTGAAAGACAATGTTGATCACTGAAAGTGAGACATGAGGAGGAGGAGGAGGAGGAGGAGGATGAGGAGGATGAGGAGGATGAGGAGGAGGAGGAGGAGGACGAGGAGGATGAGGAGGATGATGAGGAGGAGGAGGAGGAGAAGGAGGACGAAGAGGATGAGGAGGAGGAGGAGGACGAGGAGAACTATGAAACCAGTAGGGAGAACAATGAACCATAGAGAAGCGATAATGAGAAATGTGTGCAGGTAACCTGGCCAGGTTCACACACACACACACGCGCGCGCGCACACACACAGTAAGTAGAATAGTTAGGGAAGCGATGTAGTGGAGGCAGGATCCATTCAGTAAGGCTTTCGATAGAGTTCCACACCAGAGGCTATTGAGGAATCTTAAGGCACACGGAATAGGAGGAGAAATTTTTTCCTGGGTAGAGGCATGGCTGACAATAGACAGCAGAGAGTTTGCATAAATGAGGAGAAATCAGAATGGGGGCACGTCACAAGCGGTGTTCCTCAGGGGTCAGTGTTGGGCCCGTTGTTGTTCACAATTTACATAAACGACATAGATGAGGGAATAAATAGCGACATAAGCAAATTTGCTGATGACACCAAAATAGGCCGTCCAATTCATTCTAATGAGGACATTAGAGCACTCCAGGATGATTTGAATAGACTGACTCAATGGTCGGAGAAGTGGCAGATGCAGTTTATTATTGACAAATGCAAAGTTCTAAATGTTGGACAGTTAAATAACCATGCCACATATAAACTAAATAATGTAGATCTTAATACTACCGATTGCGAAAAGGATTTAGGAGTTCTGGTTAGCAGTAACCTAAAACCAAGACAACAGTGCATTAGTGTTCGCAATAAAGCTAACAGAATTCTTGGCTTCATATCTAGAAGTATAAATAATAGAAGTCCTCAGGTTGTTCTTCAACTCTATATATCCTTGGTTAGGCCTCATTTAGACTATGCTACTCAGTTCTGGTCACCGTATTACAGAAAGGATATAAATGCTCTGGAAAACGTACAAAGGAGGATGACAAAGATGATCCCATGTATCAGAAATCTTCCCTATGGGGATAGACTGAGGGCCCTGAATCTGCACTCTCTCGAAAGGTGTAGAATTAGGAGGGATATGATCGAGGTGTATAAATGGAAAACAAGAATAAATAAAAGGGATGTAAATAGTGTGCTGAAAATTTCCAGCCAAGACAGGACTCGCAGCAATGGTTTTAAGTTGGAAAAATTCAGATTCAGAAAGGATATAGGAAAGCACTGGTTTGGTAATAGAGTTGTGGATGAGTGGAACAATCTCCCGAGTACAGTTATTCGGGCTAAAACGTTGTGTAGTTTTAAAAATAGGTTAGATAAATACATGAGTGGGTGTGGGTGGGTGTGAGTTGGACCTGACTAGCTTGTGCTGCTGGGTCTGGTACAGTGCTCCATCCTTGAGTGGGGATGACCAGACTGGGTGGGTCATAATCCGGGGGGTGGGTCATTGGTCTAATCCGGGGGGGGACATGGACCTGCTCCGCATGGGTCAGTAGGCCTGTTGCAGTGTTCCTTCTTTCTTATGTTCTTATGTTCTTTAAGCAGAGGTATGATAAAGTTAATGGCGCAGGGAATGTGAGCCAGTAGCGGCCAGTGAAGAGGCAGGGCCAGGAGCTATGAATCGACCCCTGCAACCACAACTAGGTGAGTACAACTTGGCGAGTACACACACACACACACACACACACACACACACACACACACACACACACACACACACACACACACACACACACACACACACAAACACACACACACAAACACACACACACACACACTGTCATTCATCCATCCTCCACATATTCTCACTTCATTATGGTTGCCTGTAAAGCTCTCCTTGTGTAATTCATCCCCCACATGATGTCGTCTCGCTTTCAGCTTCCGTTGATGATCGAAACTGCCACTGACGCTTCGCTCCAGGTGATCAATACCGTCATAAACAGCGTGTGAGAAATGCTTTCAAGGTCTCCAGGGGACAGAGTAATTGACACTGAGTGGCGTCCCGTGTGGAGGGGAATAATCAGATGTCGGGTCTGAGTGGTGAAGGCGCTGAAGGTTACCTCAGGTAATTACCTGAGTGTAATAAACACCCTTCTCGTCCACCTGCCTCGCCTCACCTGTCACCCTCGTCCTGTGTTTTTTGCACAACTTCTGCATGAAGCTTTGACACGCAGGAAGGTTAATGCCTTCTGTCTTCCAACCTGCTAAAGGTTTCAATTTCACGCGTTTCAACCATAAATGGCTGAATAGTTGGCTTGTTAGGCGATAGGCAATCGAATGAACGAGGATCACTAATGCTGCATATCTCCTGTACACCAGCATTAAAAAATAGAGATTAAAGAGAGATTGAATAGATATTAGAGTAAAATAGAGATTAGAGTAAACTCACACGGTATTAAGCCTTCTTGCTCTCGCCGAATATTCACGGAGATATACACAACTCTCGATGTGTATACACTGAGAAATGCGAACCTCCCAGTGTATATTCACACATAAAAAATGTCTCCAAAAATGGCTCGGCTTTCCTTTGAAGTCACAGTCTCAGGACGTAGATGCTTAAGAAAAAGGCTATCAACTTAAGATCCGAAAACTAATTAAGAAAGTGACAACAAAAACTTGTAGTTTTTAATGTCTTCTCAAAAGAGAATGTATTTAATATAAATTATGAGCGATGATTGGTTGGTTAGTGAGGAGGAGGAGGGAAGGGGGTGAAGGGGTTGAAAGCCTATCGACTACACTAGAATCATTAAGGCTGCACGTAGCCCTTTTACCACCAGACAAGAATACAGACAGACCTCACTTCGTTTTACAGGATTTCGCTAATACAGCGATTTTCAATTATGCCTGTTCTTCATTTATTCAGACTTCCTACAATTCTTCATTTATTCAGATTTCCTACATATTTACCTCACACTATAAGATAAATACAAAAATATTTTAAGGTAAGTAATTTGTGTACTGTACATGTAGGCCATAACATAGCCTGCTGTATAAGCGGGGCCCTACAGTAGTCCAGCACCATAACCTGCTATATAAACGGGGCTCTATAGTAGGCCATAACATAACCTGCTGTATAAGCAGGGCCCTACAGTAGCCCAGAACCTTAACCTGCTATATAAACGGGGCTCTATAGTAGGCCATAAAATAACCTGCTGTATAAGCGGGGCCCTACAGTAGCCCAGCACCATAACATGCTATATAAACGGGGCCCGCTTGTACTCTAATTCCTGAAAGAGTGATGGTTGTTAACGAGTATTTCATAGTATTTATAACACTGATGCATAACTATTGTATTCATTCCCGTGATCTATCGAACACAGGATCTATATACATAAAGCCTAATTTAATCCCTATTTTAAGGGTTCAATTATGCTTGTTCGGTGGTGTACAAGAGACATGAGGTTAATAACCCTCGTGTAGTCGATAGATTTTAAACCTAATAAACCAATCATCGGTGGGAGAGTCATGGTATAAAAGAGGTTTGAAAATTCTTCAAGTAACTGGTTAGGTATATAGCTTAATATTCCTGGGAGATGTACAAGCCTGTACGTTTGTTGTGGCGGGTGGGAGGAGCACTGCTGTCTTGCCTCTGACACCTGAGCAACAGTGAACGAAGCTACTGTTTGTGCTGCCGTTAACAGTCTTTTCAAGGAATGCTGGGCAGGGATAGACAGTAGAATATGCTGTTTAACGCAACAGTAGACGAAAGTACTGTCTGTACTGCCGTTAACAGTCTGTTAAAGGAATGCTGGGCACGGGCAAACATGGGAATATGATGTTAAGTACAACAGTGAATGAAATTACTGTTTGTACTGCCGTTAGCAGTCTTAGGTTAGGTAGTAAGGTTCGTCAGGAAACAGGAGAAATGTTTCCTGACGCGGGTCTTAGTCAGATGATGACCCGCCTTTGGAGCTTTTGGTCATCTGACCGAGGCCTTCCGCTGGCTTACCGGTCCACCCCTTTAAAAATTATGGTCATTTATTACCAGTCCGTCTATATACCTTAATAATAATTTTAGCAGTCTTTTCAAGTAATGCTGGACATGGGTAGATAGTTTAATATTCTGCTAAACGCTTTCTGTTTTCGAGAACGAGCTAGACAGAACCTGAAGCGTGAGCTTAAAAAGCTAATCTGTCTTATCGCTCAAGCTAAAAATCAAGGCTAGAGTTATATGCTCACAACCAAGAGGATTCGGGTTCTGTCTTCGGGCGATTGGAAATACATCTCCACCTCTTCCTCTTCCTGTTGTCCCTGCTCTCCTAGCAGTCAATAAGTACCAAGGAGTTAGGTGACTGCTCTGGGTCGCAGCCTGAGAGGGAGGACCCTCAACGGGTTAAAATACACATTTGATCTATAAAGGAGAACAGACGTAGGTATAACTGGGAGGTCACTGATCTTGGGAGGTCACTGATCTTGGAAGGTCACTGATCTTGGGAGGCCACTGATATTGGGAGGTCACTGATCTTGGAAGGTCACTGATCTTGGGAGGTCACTGATCTTGGATGGTCACTGATCTTGGGAGGTCACTGATCTTGGAAGGTCACTGATCTTGGAAGGTCACTGATCTTGGGAGGCCACTGATCTTGGGAGGTCACTGATCTTGGAAGGTCACTGATCTTGGGAGGTCACTGATCTTGGATGGTCACTGATCTTGGGAGGTCACTGATCTTGGAAGGTCACTGATCTTGGAAGGTCACTGATCTTGGAGGCCACTGATCTTGGGAGGTCACTGATCTTGGAAGGTCACTGATCTTGGGAAGGTCACTGATCTTGGATGGTCACTGATCTTGGGAGGTCACTGATCTTGGGAGGTCACTGATCTTGGAAGGTTACTGATCTTGGAAGGTCATTGATCTTGGGAGGCCACTGATCTTGGGAGGTCACTGATCTTGGAAGGTCACTGATCTTGGGAGGTCACTGATCTTGGAAGGTCACTGATCATGGAAGGTCATTGATCTTGAGGGGTCACTGATCTTGGAAGGTCACTGATCTTGGAAGGTCACTGATCTTGGGAGGTCACTAATCTTGGAAGGTCACTGATCTTGGGAGGTCACTGATCTTGGGAGGTCACTAATCTTGGAAGGTCACTGATCTTGGGAGGTCACTGACCTTGGGAGGTCACTGATCTTGTTGTGGAAATCTGAAGAATAAGAACATGTGCAACACCTGGGTAGCTTAACTGAGAAGCGTTTCGCCCGGCCAGCAGGCAGGAGGGCGGAATAGTGGAAAAATGCAGCAGTTGAAGACATGGTCACATATGGGCGGGGCCCACTAGTTTAAGTAGGTTAGAGCCAAAATTTTGTGCTTGGAAGTGAGGCCCAAAAGGGTAGGCCAGCGAGTAGGCCTGGTCCTAAAGGTGAGCCTGTTCAGTCGGCATTATGTCTTAGATGTGTTGAGAGTGCAGTAGGTTTTGACTTGCCTAAAACGGGCAGTCAAATATTTCCCAGAACTGGATTCTCGTTTACTCTTCCTGATTAAAAACATTCTGCTGTCATTCATTGATTTATTCTCTGCAATTTAAATGTTGCAATCTAGATATCCCGTTGATAACCATCTGTTGGTCATATCTTGAGTTATTTAGAGCTTTGAGAGCCAATAAATGCAATGATGACAGGAGACACATGTTGCAGAACAAAGGTGTAAGCTTTATAAAGTCATAACATTATAAAGCTCTACACGAAGCGGAACGCTGTCGCAGTTAAAAGCTCTCTCTACGCGACAGGTGACACACGGTTTTAATGACCCTCGCATAGTCGATAGCCTTCGAACGCCATTAACCCAACCATCTAGTTGATGATTCCGGCGATCGGTGTAAACTCGTTCTTAAAGGTAACTTAATTTGACGCAGGAATGAATTATGAGGAGAGAGGGAACGAGAGTAGAATTAACAAGGCACCAGCTTCCTTAAAATGAAGGTCGGGGTGAACGTCTGTGATGGAGAGAATGATGATGGTGATGGATTGAGCCGAGATGGTGACGGAAGCCTTGAGGATAGAGTGAAATGGAATGGCGATGGAGTAAAGCAAGATGAAGTGATGGAGGACGCGAGGAAGCAAGGATAGAGGGAGTTAACTTATGTAGTGATGGAGGACGCAAGGAAGCAAGGATTAAATTCTTAATTAATTACACTAGCGACAGCGCTTATCATGATGGACTAACAACGACAACAGTTAAAATAATGCTAAGAACAATACCTGGAGGTTACCTGGAGGTTATTCCGGGGATCAACGCCCCCGCGGCCCGGTCCATGACCAGGTCTCCCGATGGATCAGGGCCTGATCAACTAGGCTGTTACTGCTGGCCGCACGCAGTCCAACGTACGAGCCACAGCCCGGCTGATGCGGCACTGACTTTAGGTATCTGTCCAGCTCTCTCTTGAAGGCAGCCAGAGGTTTATTGGCAATTCCCCTAATGCTTGATGGGAGGCTGTTGAACAGTTTTGGGCCCTGGACACTTATGGTGTTTTCCCTTAGTGTACCAATGGCGCCCCTACTTTTTATTGGGGACATTTTGCATCGCCTGCCCAGTCTTTTACTATCGTAGGGAGTGATTTCTGTGTGCAGATTTGGGACCATTCCTTCCAAGATTTTCCAAGTGTAGATTATGATATATCTCTCCCTCCTGCGTTCCAACGAGTACAAGTCAAGTGCTTCCAAGCGTTCCCAGTAGTTAAGGTGCTTGACAGAACTTATACGTGCAGTAAAGGATCTCTGTACACTCTCTATACCTGGAGGAGGTTACCTGGAGGTTATTCCGGGGATCAACGCCCCCGCGGCCCGGTCCATGACCAGGCCTCCCGATGGATCAGGGCCTGATCAACTAGGCTGTTACTGCTGGCCGCACGCAGTCCGACGTACGAGCCACAGCCCGGCTGATCCGGCACTGACTTTAGGTATCTGTCCAGCTCTCTCTTGAAGGCAGCCAGGGGTTTATTGGCAATTCCCCTAATGCTTGGTGGGAGGCTGTTGAACAGTTTTGGGCCCCGGACACTTATGGTGTTTTCTTTAGTGTACCAATGGCGCCCCTACTTTTTATTGGCGGCATTTTGCATCGCCTGCCCAGTCTTTTACTTTCGTAGGGAGTGATTTCTGTGTGCAGATTTGGGACCATTCCTTCCAAGATTTTCCAAGTGTAGATTATGATATATCTCTCCCTCCTGCGTTCCAACGAGTACAAGTCAAGTGCTTCCAAGCGTTCCCAGTAGTTAAGGTGCTTGACAGAACTTATACGTGCAGTAAAGGATCTCTGTACACTCTCTAGATCTGCGATTTCACCTGCTTTGTATGGAGATGTTAATGTACAGCAGTATTCCAGCCTAGAGAGAACAAGTGATTTGAAAAGGATCATCATGGGCTTGGCATCTCTCGTTTTGAAAGTTCTCATTATCCATCCTATCATTTTCTTTGCACGTGCGATCGTGGCACTGTTGTGATCCTTGAAAGTGAGATCCTCAGACATTACTACTCCCAGGTCCCTTACATTATTTTTCCGCTCTATTGTATGGCCGGAGTCAGTAGTATACTCTGTTCTAGTTTATTATCTCCTCCAGTTTTCCATAACGGAGTAGTTGGAATTTGTCCTCATTGAACATCATATTGTTTACCGTTGCCCACTGGAAAACTTTGTTTATATCTTCTTGGAGGTTAACCGCGTCCTCAGCAGATGACAGCCTCATGCAGATCCTAGTATCATCCGCAAAGGATGATACGGTGCTGTGGTGTATATCTCTGTTTATGTCTGATATGAGGATAAGGAATAAGATGGGGGCGAGTACTGTGCCTTGTGGAACAGAGCTCTTCACTATGGCAGCCTCCGATTTAACTCTGTTGACCACTACTCTTTGTGTTCGATTTGTTAGGAAGTTGAAGATCCATCTCCCCACTTTCCCAGTTATTCCTTTAGCACGTATTTTATGGGTTATTACGCAAAGAGAATTAAAAAAATAACTAATTACATTACAAGTTACACCAACAGCATTAACTATAATACTGTGTAGTATTGACATGCTTTGAGAGACAATAATTATATTCTGTATACACTGAGAGACGTATATACAGTATTTTACACTTATATATATGTATATATATATATATATATATATATATATATATATATATATTTATATATATATATATATATATATATATATTTATATATATATATATATATATGTATATATATATGTATATATATATAATATATAATATATATATATATATATATATATATATATATATAATATAATATGGTTATATGATGGTGGTGCTCGTGGTGGTGGTGTTCGTGGTGGTGCTGTTTGTGGTGGTGGTAGTGGTAGTGGTAGTGGTGGTGGTGGGGGTGGGGGTGGTGTTTGTGGTTGTGGTGGTAGTGGGATAGTGGTGGGCTGAGAGGGGGTCCAAGCGTTGGACCGGGGGAGGGTGAAAAAGGGCCCATTTTGGAAAAAGGACTGAGGGAGGCAGGGCGGTGGTCCGGGACTTTTGGCCCGGGAGCTGGGCAGTGTCCAGGGCAGGGATGGGACGTGTCTAGGGTATGACCGGGGGCCGGACAATGATCCAAGGCAATGGCCCGGGGCAGTGAAGTGTAAGGGGCAGTAAACCAGGAGAGGGATCAGGTCATTTAAAAAGGGGCGTGGATCAGACTGGACTGGGCAGTGGATCGGGGGAGTGGACCGGGCTTGGATCAGAGCAGTGCTGGGACAGTAAACGGGGCAGGGGTTTGGGAAAGTGAATAGGGCAGTGGATTGGACGTGGTCAGGGCAGTGGACCGGGACAGTAGATCGAGCGTGGTTGGGACAGTGCTCAGGCAGAGGGCTTGGACAAGGGCTCGGGAGTGGCCCGGGACAGGGGATCAGTTCAGTAGGGGACGTGGCCCAGGGCAGGGGACTTGGACAGGGACCGGGGCGGGTCCGGGCAGGGGGTCCCGGGAGGCAAAGACAGTGTCGCTTCTCCTAACACCTCCATCAAAACTCATCGAGGGTCGCCCCCGAGACAGTTTTTTTTTTTAAAAAATCTCTTTGATTCCCCAAGTTCAAAATCCCCCCCCCCATCCCCCCCCCTTTAAAATCCCTCCCCTCCCTTTCTTTTCTCCCCTTGCATAAACCTTCCCTTCCCCCTTTAAACCCCTTCCTCCCTAGACTCGTTAAAAGGGACAGGGAGGTTCTGGAGAGTATGCATCTTAAAATCATTTCTCAGAAGACAGTTAAGCATCATTTTTTTTTTGAATTTTTTTTTATTTGTATTTTTGTTTTTTTTTTTTCGTTTTTTTTTTTGGGGGGGGGGCTTTTTGGAAGGCTTTTCTTCTTACTCAAAGGAATTTTTATGGAGTATTTTAAAAGAAAATTAATAAGTTTTAATTTTGCGCAGTAGACATTATTTTTATTATTTTTATTATTATTATTATTATTATTATTATTTTATTATTTTATTAATACTAATACTAATACTAATACTACTACTACTAACTACTCTCTACTAAAAATAATAAAAATTAAAAATTAAAAGCGATTTAAAAGCACCTTAGTGAGTGCCCAGTGACTTTGTTTTTTACGGAGGTTATCTGAAATTTGTAAAAAGATTTCGCTTTAAAAAAAGCATTGGAACCCAATATATAACTCGCGTTCTCATTGTTATTCAATACATCGTAGCTACAATCTCTGGGCGAAAAAGTCTGTGTATATTAGGTATCGCTGGTTTATGCAGCCCATTATAGCGGGTTATCACTGGGTATTCAACGCTGTTTTGCTCACTGAACGGGTTATCAGTGCATTAAAACTTACTGAAACGGGTTATTCAGTGCTTCATAGCTCCTTATCTCGGGGGTTATTAGGCATGTTAGCCCCATCGCTGGGTTATATAACCCTGTTAATATTGTAAGGGGGTGGCGGGGGACCCTCGATTCTCTTCCTTAGAATTTTCCCTATCGACTACATTCCCCAGAACTCATCCCCCCCCAAATATCCAAATGACCGACGATAAAAAATTCTTTTTTTGGGGCTTTCGGGCTTTGGGAAAAAAGGGTTGAAAGGAGTGGGCTTGAATAAAAAGGTAAAAAAGATGTGGGAAGCAAAAGATTAAAACTTTTTGTATGCCGGGGGTACTTTATCCAAATACACGGGGGCTCCTGGGGCCCATACACAGCGGCCTCTTTTTAACTGGCCTTTTCAGGATATTTCAAGTTCATGCATTATCTGGGCCGTGTTTCTCCTTCGTGTTGTCCCTGGTGCGCTCCCCCTTTCCCTGAGGGTTTCCCTACCTGACGGAGGCAGGAACAAAAAGGGGCCCTCTTTCTAAAAAAAAATAGTGGTATCGTCGTGACTGCCCAGTGCCATAATCGTCAAATTGCCGCTGAAGAGTACTGCCCGGTAACGAGTCTCCGGGGTTATAAAATTAAGTTAACGATCGAGAAGGCCGAACGAAAGTTTCCGGTATGGGGCGGCTGCAACAGCACGAGGGGGAGCAAAGTTTCAAACCCTCCCAAACTCCTTCCCTCCCCCCTTCCTTCAGCCTCCGGGGGTGTCTCTGAAACGACGCCGTCTCCCCCTAATGCACAAAAAGATTCAATTCTTCCCCCTCCTCCTCTTCCGACCCCTCCCCCTTTTAAAAATGTTTTATGTTTTCCTTAACACATTAAATAAAACATTACCCTTTAAATTTTTCCTTTTAACCAAATTTCCCCAACGTTAAAATCTGGCAAATTTTGGAAGCCTGGTGGATCCCGGAAATTTTCTGATTCACAAAAGGAACGAAACTACTAGCTTTTGAACTAGCCTCAATAGGAGTTTGAAGTCAAGAATTTTTATAGACAAAGATATTTATATTATTAAAATGTTGCCCCAGGAAAGGGGAAATTGCAAGGGGGCTCCTTTCCCCGGCCCGGGCAGCGCGATGCTCTCTTTTTTACCCGTCAGATGCCTGCACACCGTCGCTTTTTTTTTTTCTTTTTTTTCGGCCTTGGATTTATTCCCTAATTTCTGGTAGTAGATTGAAAAAAGAGTTAATTTTCTGGGGTAATTTATGATTCGCACAGCCAAGGGCCGTAAAATTGTTAAGTTAAAAAGTCTGGGCATGCAAAAAGGATATTAGAAGAGTGTATAGGGATTTTTTCCAAACGGAGGAAGGAAGATATGTGTAACTTACATTAGATATAATAGTTCTAAGAGGTTAGTACGTGTGGAGTGAGTGTGGCAGAGGTTACTGCGACCCGAGTCGTCAGGATCGTTTGGCTCCAGCTAGGTATGTGGGAAGGTGGTGTACGCCTCGTTGCAGGGCTGGCGTGGTAAAACAACACACCGGAAGGGACTAAGAATACTGAGGGGAGATCCCCTTTAGAATCTTCCGTAGAGCGCCGTGTGGGTTGCTACATAAATTCTGCACATATAGGTGGCCTTAGAATAATTGAATAAACTAACCGAATAAATTAAAAAAAAATAAGAACTTTATATAAGAGAGACCATTGGCTGTATGTTATTTTAGTCATGTTGTTGGTGTTGTTAGTAAGAGCGCCAAGTTTAAAACCAATTAACTTCAACGTCGGTCAGATGACCAGAAGCTCCAGCTGTGGGTCATCATATGACTAAGACCCGCGTCAGGAAACACTTGTCCTGTTTCCTGACGAACCTTACCTAACCTAACCTCAACTTCAGTGGGTCATTAGTGGTGCAAGTCACCTGTACATAACATCAAGAGTACTTTAAAGTTGGTACAGAGATTAAATAAATCCAGTGTACATATACTGTGAAATATATACCTTTCAAGTTCAGCACTGGAGATTCATCCTCTTTTTATATATACAGACAGATATACACCTCCCACTGTATAACGACAGAAACACCCCCCATGTTTTACACGACAGATATACAACTCCCCCTGATATACAACGATATACAACTCCCCTGTATTACAGACAGATATTCCCCTCCCAATGTGTATACGACAGATTACACCTCCCAGTATTATACCACAGACAAATATAACCTCTCGTGTATACACAACTGAATACACCTCCCGCGTATTATACGACAATATACCGGTAGTTTAGTTAACTTTTTTGGGCGAAAACTGTGGGATTTATATTATATTTATATATTATATATTTATATAAAATAAATATATATATATATTTTAATATATATATATTATATATTATCATATATTTATATTTAAAAATATATATTTATAATATATATATATATATTTATATATATATATTATATATTATGTACATGTATTATATTCTTTCTTTCAACACACCGGCCAGTCCACCCGGGGGGGGTCCCAAAAAGAAAAACGAAAGTTTCTCCTTTTACATTTAGTAATATATACAGGAGAAGAGGTTACTAGCCCCTTGCTCCTGGCATTTTAGTCGCCTCTTACAACACGCATGGCTTACGGAGGAAGAATTCTGTTCCACTTCCCCATGGAGGTAAGAGGAAATAAACAAGAACAAGAACTAGTAAGAAAATAGAAAACCCAGAGGCGTGTGTATATATATGCTTGTACATGTATGTGTAGTGTGACCTTTGTGTAAGTAGAAGTAGCAAGACGTACCTGAAACCTTGCATGTTTATGAGACAGAAAAATGGACACCAACAATCCTACCATCATGTAAAACAATTACAGGTTTTCGTTTTACACTCACTTGGCAGGACGGTAGTACCTCCCTGGGCAGTTGCTGTCTACCAACCTACTACCTAGATCTTTTGTGTAATATATGTCTTAATTCTGTGAGCTGGTTGTCTTAGACTGGCGACAGTACAACAGATATATATATATATATATATATATATATATATATATATATATATATATATATATATATATATATATATATATATATACTGTGCTTATGGGAGATTCTAAAGAAAAATTGCAAAGGTTAGTGGATGAGTTTGGGAATGTGTGTAAAGGTAGAAAGTTGAAAGTGAACATAGAAAAGAGTAAGGTGATGAGGGTATCAAATGATTTAGATAAAGAAAAATTGGATATCAAATTGGGGAGGAGGAGTATGGAAGAAGTGAATGTTTTCAGATACTTGGGAGTTGACGTGTCGGAGGATGGATTTATGAAGGATGAGGTTAATCATAGAATTGATGAGGGAAAAAAGGTGAGTGGTGCGTTTAGGTATATGTGGAGTCAAAAAACGCTATCTATGGAGGCAAAGTAGGGAATGTATGAAAGTATAGTAGTACCAACACTCTTATATGGATGTGAAGCTTGGGTGGTAAATGCAGCAGCGAGGAGACGGTTGGAGGCAGTGGAGATGTCCTGTCTAAGGGCAATGTGTGGTGTAAATATTATGCAGAGAATTCGGAGTGTGGAAATTAGGAGAAGGTGTGGAGTTAATAAAAGTATTAGTCAGAGGGATGAAGAGGGTTTGTTGATGTGGTTTGGTCATTTAGAGAGAATGGATCAAAGTAGAATGACATGGAGAGTGCATAAATCTGTTGGGGAAGGAAGGCGGGGGTAGGGGTCGTCCACGAAAAGGTTGGAGGGAGGGGGTAAAGGAGGTGTTGTGGGCGAGGGGGTTTGGACTTCCAGCAAACGTACGTGAGCGTGTTAGGAGTGAATGGAGACAAATGGTATTTGGGACCTGACGAGCTGTTGGAGTGTGAGCAGGGTAATATTTAGTTAAGGGATTCAGGGAAACCGGTTATTTTATATAACCGGACTTGAGTCCTGGAAATGGGAAGTACAAAGCCTGCACTCTAAAGGACGGGTTTGGGATATTGGCAGTTTGGAGGGATATTGGCAGTTTGGAGGGATATATTGTGTATTTTTATAAGTATATACTTCTTAACTGTTGTATTCTGAGCACCTCTGCAAAAACAGTGATTATGTGTGAGTGAGGTGAAAGTGTTGAATGATGAAAGTATTTCCTTTTCGGGGATTTTCTTTCTTATTGGGTCACCCTGCCTCGGTGGGAGACGGCCGACTTGCTGAAATGTGTGTGTGTATATATATATATATATATATATATATATATAATATATATATATATATATATATACATATGTATATATATATATGTATATATATATATATATATATATATATATATATATATATATATATCTGCCACATTGCCCCCCTATCCACCCTGTCATACGCCTTTTCCAAATCCATAAATGCCACAAAGACCTCTTTAGCCTTATCTAAATACTGTTCACTTATATGTTTCACTGTAAACACCTGGTCCACACACCCCCTACCTTTCCTAAAGCCTCCTTGTTCATCTGCTATCCTATTCTCCGTCTTACTCTTAATTCTTTCAATTATAACTCTACCATACACTTTACCAGGTACACTCAACAGACTTATCCCCCAAGTGTATGGTGTAGGAGGTAGGTTACTGAAAGCAGTGAAGAGTTTTTACGAGGATAGTGAGGCTCAAGTTAGAGTATGTAGGAAAGAGGGAAATTTTTTCCCAGTAAAAGTAGGCCTTAGACAAGGATGTGTGATGTCACCGTGGTTGTTTAATATATTTATAGATGGGGTTGTAAGAGAAGTAAATGCGAGGGTTTTGGCAAGAGGCGTGGAGTTAAAAGATAAAGAATCACACACAAAGTGGGAGTTGTCACAGCTGCTCTTTGCTGATGACACTGTGCTCTTGGGAGATTCTGAAGAGAAGTTGCAGAGATTGGTGGATGAATTTGGTAGGGTGTGCAAAAGAAGAAAATTAAAGGTGAATACAGGAAAGAGTAAGGTTATGAGGATAACAAAAAGATTAGGTGATGAAAGATTGAATATCAGATTGGAGGGAGAGAGTATGGAGGAGGTGAACGTATTCAGATATTTGGGAGTGGACGTGTCAGCGGATGGGTCTATGAAAGATGAGGTGAATCATAGAATTGATGAGGGAAAAAGAGTGAGTGGTGCACTTAGGAGTCTGTGGAAACAAAGAACTTTGTCCTTGGAGGCAAAGAGGGGAATGTATGAGAGTATAGTTTTACCAACGCTCTTATATGGGTGTGAAGCGTGGGTGATGAATGTTGCAGCGAGGAGAAGGCTGGAGGCAGTGGAGATGTCATGTCTGAGGGCAATGTGTGGTGTGAATATAATGCAGAGAATTCGTAGTTTGGAAGTTAGGAGGAGGTGCGGGATTACCAAAACTGTTGTCCAGAGGGCTGAGGAAGGGTTGTTGAGGTGGTTCGGACATGTAGAGAGAATGGAGCGAAACAGAATGACTTCAAGAGTGTATCAGTCTGTAGTGGAAGGAAGGCGGGGTAGGGTCGGCCTAGGAAGGGTTGGAGGGAGGGGGTAAAGGAGGTTTTGTGTGCGAGGGGCTTGGACTTCCAGCAGGCATGCGTGAGCGTGTTTGATAGGAGTGAATGGAGACAAATGGTTTTTAATACTTGACGTGCTGTTGGAGTGTGAGCAAAGTAACATTTATGAAGGGATTCAGGGAACCGGCAGGCCGGACTTGAGTCCTGGAGATGGGAAGTTACAGTGCCTGCACTCTGAAGGAGGGGTGTTAATGTTGCAGTTTAAAAACTGTAGTGTAAAGCACCCTTCTGCAAGACAGTGATGGAGTGAATGATGGTGAAAGTTTTTCTTTTTCGGGCCACCCTGCCTTGGTGGGAATCGGCCGGTGTGATAATAAAAAAAATATATATATATATATATATATATATATATATATATATATATATATATATATATATACACATATATATATATATATATATATATATATTATATTATATATATTATATATAATATATATATATATATATATATATATATATATATATATATATATTATATATATATATATATATACGAATTAGCAGGAGTCCTTCGGAACCCTGGCAGACCATCAGGTTCGGAACTGTGGGGGAGAAGCCCAACAGGTGCCTGCCGGATTCTCTTCGGCTCTCACGTCTCGGGGTGGTAAGAGCTACTGCTTGTAGAACAACTGCGTTACGTGTTCAACAATCAGCTGAGTTGAAGCACTGCTTTAAAAGGAGAGCTGTTGTTGATGCCTTCACCAGTCTAACAAGAGGACGTACACCTCAGCCCACCGACCAGTGTCTGGTTTTTATTACCGTGTCTGGGGATGGAGAAGTCCATTCATTCCCGATAACGACGGTGAGCTTCGGTAGCGCCACTGTTCTTAAACACCGGAAGCTGTGGTTCTTTTCTTGAAGGTAACTACCCCTGGAGGTTGTTCGGGGGGGGGGTCAACGCCCCCGTTCCTCGACCAGTCCTCCCGGTGGATCACGGATGATCAATCAGGCTGTTGTTGCTTACAGCTCGCAATCCAACGAAACGAACTAGCTAGTTAAACATGATGATAGGGAGAGATTGCTAAGCACAGTGAGTGTGATAGAAGCATATTTCTGGTCTTTACTGTGATGAAGATAAATACGGTTATTTCTGTATGCGAGGTATTCCTATATTACAGATGTTCCAGTGAAGAGGCCATGACTGACGAAGCCGTAGTGACATGACTGTAAACAGCTCATGGGGGAGAGGGTTCGAACCCTGACAAGCTATTCTTAAAAGTAGCGAGCCAGTGCGCCATATAGCGCGTTGATTAATCGTCAATTTTCTTAAGTAAAGATCCCTCTCATTGTAAGCAAGATGGGCTGCAGGTAGACTGAATGGAATTCCTTGCTTGTGTAAACCTCTGTCCCCCGAAAACGCTCCAAGAGACCCAGAACGAATTAAATCCCGATTCCAAGAGTTCTGAGACGGGAAGGACTCTTTCGACATGAGATATATCGCTTCTGCAATCAGGGTGTGCGAAGATCTCGCGTTCTTACCCTTGAGTGATAAAATGTAACCTACGGGTGATTCATTACAAGAGTTTCCCAGACGAGGTCAGGCCCACCCTGTTCCTCCAGGTCTGAGAGACCATGCGAGTTTCGCTCCTTGAATGTGAAGGAGCAGAGCAAGGACAGGCACGTTCTTCTGCGGTCACAGACATAGTGAGTTAGCGAACTGAGAAGGGCTGCCATGTATTGAGCGAAATGTTGCATAGTGTGTCTTGTCATACCTAACGACATTTCACCCTGTTCACCCTGTTGTTTACCGTACATCATGTGAGGCTGGACAGACATACACCGAGAGGTGTATGTCTCTTAGCATATATATACACCGCGAGTTTACTTTACTCCCTATTTTAGGTATTAAAGTATTTTTAGCTGAAAGTAAGCAGGTGGTACGTAGCCTTAATGACCCTCGTGTAGTAGATAGGCTTTAAACCTTATTAATCAACGTCTGAGGCAGAAATCAAGAGATGAGTTTTTGTGTTTATAAAGTTAAATACTTGGACTGTGTTTACTAGTGGATCTCCCTTTGTGATATTCAAGGGCGATCACCAACAACCTAGTTAAACAGAGACCGTGCTGCTATTAGCGGCAGAGGATCGAACCCTCACTTACCCGGGTTCAGACTCGTTCGGGTTTTTATTCCCTCATGATTCCCAGCGCCGAATGACCTATACGGGGTTTAGTGCCGAGGTGTGACAGCCAAGAGCACTCGCATTGGTGTAAAAGAAGAAGAAGAAGAAGAGAAGAAGAAGAAGAAGAAGAAGAAGAAGAAGAAGAAGAAGAAGAAGAAGAAGAAGAAGAAGAAGAAGAAGAAGAAGCAGTAGCTTCTCTGAATTACAATTCCGAAAAAATAACAATAAAAAATTGAACAATATTATAAAATTATTATAACATTTAAGTGCCAAATGTGGCACTCTGAGGATGCCATAATCGTATTTAGCCAGTCAGGTTCAAAGCAATCATTCCTACTAGACCGTCTGATGGTCAGTTTGGCACTGACCACCAGAATTGCTGTGCATACCAGTCTTGTGCCAAGGTAGAGCTCAGTTTCACGGTCAACTTTTGTAGTTCTGCTGGTGCTAGTTTTTATCTGATGATGAGTGGTGTTCAAAGAGACTGGAGAGAGAGAGCGAGAGAGCGAGAGCGAGACAGAGAGAGAGAGAGAGAGAAAGAGAGAGAGAGAGAGAGAGAGAGAGAGAGAGAGAGAGAGAGAGAGAGAGAGAGAGAGAGAGAGAGAGAGAGAGAGAGAGAGAGAGAGAGAGAGAGATGTGGATGTTGTGGGTTGAAGATTGATGCTGTGGGCTTCTTAGGATGCTTGGCCTGTTGACCCCTACGTGAGATCAGGTTGGATGCTGGAATCTGCTTTCTCTTTCTGTCTGTCTCTCTGAATCTTTCTTTCTCTCCCTCGCTTTCGCATCATATTATTTCACACAACACTTGAAAAGTAATCCGTAAGAGATATAAAGTTAGCAGTCACTATAACAAGTCGATACCCAGCACTGAAAGGTCAGAGGTAATCTAACTCTTAATACCTAAAACCGGTACGCCAGTAGTTACTCAGCCACGATACTCGCGTCAGCAGATATTTCCCCAGATGATGACAACACCAGCTAACAGCATCTTCACATCCCGCTACACTAGAGATCACCTCAGCATCCGTATCTGGCCTGGCTCCCAGCCTGTCATACCTGTGCTCGCCAGTGATCTACAGGCGTGCGTGCTAGGTCACACGGACCATCGAAAACAGCGTATAGCATCGACTGGAAATTACCTCGTTAGGGATGGGCGCTTCTGATAAACATTTTTTGCTTTGTTTTGGTCAATGTGTATCGAGAATCAAGGATCTACTGCTGGATGTTAAGGGACTGAATGAGCTGTTGGTGCCAGGGACAACACAGAAGGCAGTAAAGGACAATAGAAACGTTGTAAAATACGATAAGTGATCGTATCGGCAGCGTGTTTCTTGTTCCTTCTTTCCTGTTGCCTACAGAACGTTGTTTGGATCCTCTGGAAATAAAAGCGCTTTCCTCAGATGGCGTTACCAGTCCTCGCCCTGGCAAGCGTACACAGTAATGGAGATAAATGCTACAAAATACCAACACGATGGAAGCTCTTAATTCTTATAGCAGGTTAGAGGCGAGTAAATGCTGGGCTGACTAATCTGGTAGTGATTTTAATCCCGAGCCTAAAATTACTAAGTATCCCATTACGAAGAGAGTCAGCAAACTTGCTCAAGATTACTGGGTTCCCAAGTGCAGTATAATGCCTTCCTTTATTGACTACATCTCGCATACACAGTGGGTTTTATTTATCAAGTCAACAAGCGAGCTTGCTGACTGTCTCCGTAATGCGATACTTAGTCATTTTAGGCTCGGGATTGAAATCACTACCAGATTACTAAGTCCACCAGTTACTCTCCTCTAACCTGCTGTAGGAATCAAAAGTTCCCACTCAACTGATTTTTATAGATATTAAAGAGAAAATAGGCTCGTTTACTCCAAGTTTAATTTTATTTACCCATAATTATCTTATGTTTAGGGGAAAGTTGAGAGTTTTTTTTATTCACCTGCTGGTGATGATGTCTTTCTGTGGGTCTTAATAAGGAGATAATGGCGGGGTACTGTAAGGGAAGGGACGTAAGTAGTGGGGTCGGTAGAGTACGTAGTCGACTTACATAGTGCCGGTACGTGGCTGGGAGAAAGGAAGAGGACTGAGAGGAGGAGGAGGAGGAGATGAAGGACGAAGAATGTATATTACTGAACAAAGAGGCACAATACCCTGACTGGAACAATATAAATATAACCCGCATATAGGGGAAACTCCTGTCGACGTTACAGTTAGACTTAGACGATTAACTGGGCACATTTTGACTAGTTAATGGTCTGAGACAGACCGAAACGTCGTCATAAGTTTCTGGTGGTTGGCACTGTTTCTGGTGGTTGGCACTGTTGCTGGTGGTTGGCACTGTTGCTGGTGGTTGGCACTGTTACTGGTGGTTGACACTTGCTGGAGGTTGGCACTGTCGCTGATGGTTGGCACTGTTGCTGGTGGTTGGCACTGTTGCTGATGGCTGGCACTGTTACCGGTGGCTGGCACTGTTGCTGGTGGTTGGCACTATTTCTGCTGGTTGGCACTAACTAGACGTGCTGTTGGAGTGTGAGCAAGGTAACCTTTATGAAGGGATTCAGGGAAACCAGTTAGCGGGACTTGAATCCTGGAGGTGGGAATTACAGTGCCTACACTTTGACATGTTGCAGTTTTTTTTAACTGTAGTGAAAGTACGCTTCTGGCAAGACAGTGATAGGATGAATGATGATGAAAGTGTTTCATTTTTTTCTGCCTTGGTGGGAAACGTTGGTGTTTATATATATATATATATATATATATATATATATATATTATATATATATATATATATATATATATATATATATATATATATATCGTGCCGAATGTGCAAAACTGGTCAATTAGCAAGAACTCATTTAAAACTAAGTTCTTTCTGAAATTTTCTCTTATACGTTTAAAGATATATTTTTTTAATTAATGTTAATGTAAAAAAAAATTAATTTTGCACCAAAAGAATCTTAGAAAACTTACCTAACCTTATTATAACAAGAACAATTTATTTTAGCGTAACCTAACTAAATATATTTTAGATTTGTTTACAATAATTTAATACTAAACAAACACAGTGAAATATATTTTTTTCGTTAGGTTCAGAATGATTTTGTCGAAATTATTGCATACACAAATTTTCGCTTGTCCTATATGGCAAGATGAGCGTTGCTATTTAAGCCAAGATCGCAAGTTCTGCCTATTCGGCACGACATATATATATATATATATATATATATATATATATATATTATATATATATATATATATATATATATATATATATATATATATATATTCCAGCTTTCAGCAGTCCAAAACTCAAGGAATATGACTCTTTCCTTAAGACCATGCTAGAGAGTGTACTGAATCTATCCCTTGAAGATTTACAGTGGTTGCAAGCCTCACTTCCAGTCAGGCTTGGGGGCTGGGAGTACGCAAATCCTCCCAGATAGCTCTACCAGCTTACCTATCCTCTTTATAGTATCAAATGAGTTAATAAAACAAATTCTTCCGGACAACTTCAGTGACTCAGCAGGAATACAGGACCCTAGCTACGCCAGTGCCATCACTGAATGGGAGACTCTTGCTGCTCCAGCACCAAAATCTAGTGCAGCACTGGCCTACAATCAAGTTGGGATGGCCCCATCGTTGAAAAGGTGCTTGCCAACATGCTCAGGGATGTAACATCAGTGACATAACATAACGCGACGGGCTGGAGTTTTGAGACTCTATGACCGCGGGTTCAAGCCCGGCCGGGGGTATGGTTTATGTAACATCAGACAGGGAGGCTGCCCGTCTCCAAGCTGTGAGTGCATATCACTCTGGTTACTTCTTCCAAACAGTTCCCATTGCCGTATTGCAGTGGCTCTCCACCTCGCTGCCTCAATTCACACGGAATATAAGTGTATTTGCGGCGATGCACAAGCCGACCAATATGGTCTACATGGTCTTAACTGCTCCAAAACCAAAGGTTGGCATGCAAAACAATGAAGTCAACGACATTATAAAGAGAAGCCTTGCTACAGCTGGATGCCCAACCGAGATAGAGCCTCGATCACTAACATCAAATAATACACAGAACCCAGCAAACAGCCTGCAGCTCTGGCTGACACCTACATCCATCACAGTGTCGGGCGACAGGGAGGAGCTGCTGACCATAGGGAGGAGTACAAGATCAGCAAGTACAGGGACATAAGCCAACAGTATCAATTTGTCCCAATGGGATCAGAAACCTTGAGATCATGGGGAAAAAACACAACACGCTTCCTTAAAAAATCTAGGTTCCAGACTCATCGACACCACCAGGGACTCGAGGGCGGTCACTTTCGTGTTCCAGCTCCTCATTGTGGTCATCCAGAGGGGAAATGATTGCTGCATACTGGGCTCACGTCTGGCTTCGAAGGAGCTGGAGGAAATTCATAATTTTTGATATACGTAATATACTAATGTTAATGTTTGTATTTTTTTGTTAGTGTATTCTGTCTATAAGTAAAGTTCACATAGAATATAGAATGTAGGGGAGGTAAGAGAAGAAAATATTCAAACAGCTACGGGGAGAACCAAGAGTTTTACCTGAAGTACGTTTATTCTCTTGTATGAGGATGAGGGTCCCCAGTCCAGTTGTAGAGGTGGTACCTCCCCTTATATATATATATATATATATATATTATATATATATATATATATATATATATATATATATTATATATATATATATATATATATATATATATATTACAACTTAATTTTACCATCTCGGTCGTTCGCATCAAGGTTAATGCACACAATAATATTTAACGAAAGACAGAGAAATAGGGATTAAAATTAAGCGGAGTTACCGGTGCGTGAAGGAAGCCGAGCTGCCACAATGTCAATACCTGTCCAACATTTTTATGGCGAAATTAAATTGGATAAAAAAAACGCTATTTAAAACTTAATAATAAAATGGAATAAAATGTGCAAGCTAGAGCCGAATATATTAATATATATATATATATTTATATATATATATATATATATATATATATATATATATATATATATATATTATATATATATATATTATATATGTCGTGCAGAATATGTAAAACTGGTCAATTAGCAAGAACTCATTTAAAATTAAGTCCTTTCTGAAATTTTCTTTTATACGTTTAAAGATATACTTTTTTCATTAATGTTAATGTGAAAAAATTTAATTTTGCACCAAAAGAATCTTAGAAAACTTACCTAACCTTATTATAACAAGAACAATTTATTTTAGCCTAACCCAACTAAATATATTTTAGATTTGTTTACAGTAATTTAATACTAAACAAACACAGTGAAATATATTTTTTTCGTTAGGTTCAGAATGATTTTGGCGAAATTATTGCATACACAAATTTTCACTTGTCCTATATGGCAAGATGAGCGTTGCTATTTAAGCCAAGATCGCAAGTTCTGCCTATTCGGCACGACATATATATATATATATATATTATATATATATATATATATATATATATATATATATATGTCGTGCCGAATATGTAAAACTGGTCAATTAGCAAGAACTCATTTAAAATTAAGTCCTTTCTAAAATTTTCTCTTATACGTTTAAAGATATACTTTTTTCATTAATGTTAATGTGAAAAATTTTAATTTTGCTCCAAAAGAATCTTAGAAAACTTACCTAACCTTATTATAACAAGAACAATTTATTTTAGCCTAACCCAACTAAATATATTTTAGATTTGTTTACAGTAATTTAATACTAAACAAACACAGTGGAATATATTTTTTTCGTTAGGTTCAGAATGATTTTGGCGAAATTATTGCATACACAAATTTTCACTTGTCCTATATGGCAAGGTGAACGTTGCTATTTAAGACAAGATCGCAAGTTCTGCCTATTCGGCACGACTATATATATATATATATATATATAATATATATATATATATATATATATATATATATATATATATATATATATATTGTTCTTATCCTTTTTCTTCCAGAGGATATATGCTCCGGGAGGTGTATTTCTCTCAGGGTATATTACATATATACTTAAAATTTACTGTAATCCCTACTTTAGGGATTACAGTATTTCTGTCTTTCGGTGAAAAGGTTACATGTAGTCATAATGACCCTAGTGTAGTCCATAGGATTTAAACATCATTAACCAATCAACTAAGCTGGTTATTCTCTTTTTGTAAGCCTGACCTGAGTTTTGGTGGTGGGTGGTACAGTAGCTGTAATACGAAAGGTAATTTCCGAATGTTGTATTTCAGGAGGTTGGAAGTACAATGCCAGTACTCTGAAAAAGTTGTGGGGATGTTGCAGTTCTGGAGATGCACCGTACATTGTATGTACTCTGAAGGATCTGTGGGGATGTTGTAGTTCTGGAGATGAGAAGTAGAGTATCTATATTCCGAAGGATGGGTGGAAAAGTTTCAGTTCTGGGGTAGGGAAGTACAGTACCTTCACTGTGAAAGATGGCTGGGGATGTTTCAGTTATGGAAACGGGAAGTGTGGTATCTGTAACCTTAATAATGGGTCGGGGAAAGTTGAGGTTCTGGAGGAAGGAAGTACGGCGCCTGCGCTGTGAACGATGGATGGGAACGGTGCAGCTCTGGAAGGGGAAAGTACTCTGCCTGTAACCTGGAGGATGGGTGAGAAGAGATGCAGTTCCAGAGGCTGGAAATAAAACGAAGATAGAGGCTTTTGTTAAGGCTACTTGAAGCTTCATAACACAAAACATATGCTGAGTATTTAAAAGAGAAGCAAGATGTACAGAAGAAAATGACTGAACGAGCTACTGGAAATGACAGCCAGATTCTGAAATATGGGTAGAGATGTTACTTTCCTGGAGGTGGAAGGTACTGTGCCTGCACTCGATTTTTTTAAATTTTTTTTTTTTTTTTTTTAAAAAAAAAATTTTCCCGGGGGGGGTTTTTTGGGTAAAAAAATTTTTAAAAAATTTTTTTTTTTTGGGGGGTTTTTTTTTTTTTAAAAAAAAAAAATTTTTAAAAAAAAAATTTTTTAAATTAAAAATTTTTTTAAAAAAATTTAAAAAAATTTTAAAAAATTTTTCCCTTTTCCCCCCCAAAAAAAAAAAAAATTTTTTTTAAAAATTTTTTTTTTTAAAAGTTTTTTTAAATTTAAAAAAAAAAAAAAAAAAAGGGGGGGGGGGGGGGGGGGGGGGGGGGGGGGGGGGGGGGGGGGGGGGGGAAAAAAAAAAAAAAATTTTTTTAAAAAAAGGGGGAAAAATTTTTTTTTAAAAAAAAAAAGTTTTTATTTTTTTTTTAAAAAACCAAAAAAATTTTTTTTTTTTAAAAAATTTTTTGGGGGGGGGTTTTTTTTTTGGGGGGGGGCCCCCTTGGGGAACGGGGGGAAAAAACCCCCCCCGAAATTTAAAAAAAAAAA
>NC_069456.1:16072963-16077963 GCF_026875155.1 Cherax quadricarinatus | reverse complement strand
CTTTAAAAACCCCTTTCCCTTCCCCTTTTTGGTTTTTCCCCCCGGAACCCCGGGCCCCCCGGGGTTTTTCCCCCGGATTTTTTTTTTTTGGGGCCCCCCCTTGCCCCCGGGGGTTCCCCCGGGGGGCCCCCCCCGGGGGGTTTTTTGGTTGGGTTTTTTTCCCCCCCCCCAAAAATTTTTTTGGGGGGGGGGCCCCAAAGGGGAAAAATTTTTTTTTCCCGGGGAAAAATTTAAAAATTTCCCCTTTTTTTTTTGGGGGGGGTTTTCCCCCGGGCCCTTTAAAATTTTTTTTTTTGGGGCCCCCCCCTTTCTTAATTTCCCCCGGGTTTTTTCCCCTTTTTTCCCCCTTTGGCCATTTTTCCAATTTTTTGGGGCCCCTTTTTCCCCCCTTTTTTTTTAAGGGGGGAAAATTCAAAAAACCCGGGTTTCCCCTTTGGTTTTTTTTTTTAAAACCTTCCCCCCTTTTTAACCCCCCCCCCCAAAAACCCCCCAAAAAAAACCCCCCTTTGCCCCCAAAAAAAACCCCCCCCCGGGAATTTTTGGGAAACCCCCCCCCCCCGGGGGGCCCCCCCGCCCCCCCTTTTTTTTGGGCTTTTTTGGGCCTTTTTTTTATTTTTCCCCCCCTTTTTTTTTTTTTTGGGGAAAAACCTTTTTGGTTTAAAAAAATTTTTTCCCCCCCCCCCCTTTTTTTTTTTTAAAATTTTTTTTCCCCGGGGTTTTTTAAATTTTTTTTTAAAAAATTTTTCCAAAAAAAATTTTTTCCCTTTTTAACCCCCCCCTTTTTTTTTTTTTGGGAAAAAAAAAAGGGGGGTTTTTTTTGGGGCCCTTTAAAAAAAATTTTTTTTTCCCCAAAAATTTTTGGGGCCCCCTTTTTAAAATTTTTAAATTTTTTTCCCCCCCCGGGGTTTTTCCCCCCTTTTTTTTTTTTAATTTTTTTTTTGGGGGCCCCCCTTTTTTTTTTTCCCCAAAATTTTTTTTGCCCCTTTTTTTTTTCCCCGGCCCTTTTTTTTTTTTCCCCCCCCCCTTTTCTTTTGGGGTTTTTTTTTTTTTTTTTTCCCTTTTTTTTAAAACCCCCCCCTAAAATTTTTTTTCCTTTTTTTTTTCCCCCCGGGGGAAAACTTTTTTTTGGCTTTTTCTAAATTTTTTTTTTGGTTTTTTTTTTTTTTTCCGCTTTCCCAAATTTTTTTTTAAATTTTTTGGGGGGAAAACCCCCTTTTTTCCCCTTTTTTTTTTCCCCCGGGAAAAAAAAACCCCCTTTCCTTTCCCCCCCCTTTTTTTTTCCCCTTGGAAAATTTTTCCCTCCCCTTTTTTTTTTCCCCCCTTTAAATAATTTTTTTGGGGTTTTTTTTTCCCCTTTTCCCCCTTTTTTTTGGGCCCCCAAACCCCCCCCCCTTTTTTTTTGGGGTTTTTTTTTTTTCCCCTTTCCCAAAAACCCCAAATTTTTTTTAAAAAAAAAAAAACCCCCCCACCCCCAAAAAAAAAGGGGGCCACCTTTTTTTTTCCCCCCCTTTTTTTTCCCCCTTTTTTCTCCTTTGTTTAAAAAATTTTTTTTCCTTCCCATCCCCATTTTTTTTTGGGCCCCCCCCGGGGCCCCTTTTTCCCCCTTTTTAAAAAAAAACCCCCCCCAAAATTTTTCCCCCCCAAAATGTGCTCTCCTGGCCACCTTTGGCTTGTGTGGTTGACCATGGCTCGTTGCTCTCATCGTATTCTTCCCCTTTGGGCTCCTGCGTTTTTGTGGTGGGTTGACATTACTTTCAATTATCACCTTTTTTCCCCCAGACTGGATTGTTTCCCCTAAAAATTTTCCTTTCACCCGTGCCATCCCCCCCCCTTCCCTTTTTTTCAAAACCCCCCTGGTTTTAATGGGCAGTTGGGAACTCCTTTCCCCCCCCTCTCCTCCCTCGTTCTTTCCCGGGATTTTTAATTTTCCCGGGGGAAAGATTGAATCTGTTATTATTTGGGAGTTTGGGTTTTGGTGGGGTGCTATTTTGTCTGGGGATGTCCCCTTTTAAACTTTGTGGGCCCCTCCTCCAAAACTTTTTGTTTTTTCCATTGCATTTGTATACCAACCTTCAACCCTTTTTTTCTAAGACTGTGGTTTGGGAAAATTTTTTTGGGGTTGGGGGGTGGGAGACCTGATACGGAAAAAATGGGTGGTTGCTGTGGGGGGGGATTTGGGAATGTAGTGGGTGGGGGCATTTGGGTATGGCCGGGGGTTTTTGGTTTTTGGGGTTTTGGCTGCACTTGGGGGTTTCCTGGTTGGGGGGCTTCTATAGGAAAAAAGTGAGGGAGGTTTTTTTTTTTGATTTCTTACTGTGTAGGGGTCCCCCTGTTGTCTTCTCCATCCCCCCTTTTCCTCCTTTTGCCTTTTTTACCTTTTCTCTCAGTTTTTTTGGGCCTTTTTGTCTTGTTTTTCTTCGCGGTCGAGATACACCTTCCTGTATCCCCGGGATGTCCCTTAATCGGGCTTTCTCCTTTAGATCCGTTCCGGTTTGATTCTGCCCTTTTAAAGGGCCCCTTTCAATGCCGGGTTTTTTTTTTACAAACCCCCCCATTCTCCGTAAAATTTTTTCCAAACTGGGTCATGTTCCCCTTCTCCGAAAATTTTTTAAAATGCTTTCAAATTTCCTTTTTTTTTCCCCCTTTTTTTCTGGGTTTTAAATGTTTCCCTTCAACTTCCCGGGGCCCTACCCCCAAAAACTGACCTCACCCTTTTTAATTTTCCCCCTGCCCTTTTCCCTGTGTTTCCCCCCAAATTTAAACTGATTTTCCCCTTGCACTAACCCTTTTTTTTATTTTACTTGCTTTCTGTTTCATGGCTCAGTTGGGGTTTTTTTTTTCCCTTTCGGGTTTCCTGGGCTCCCGTTTTTTGGGCTTTTTTTGGGCCCCCACATATTTCTTTGCTCTTTCATTTAATTCAGTCTCCTCGGATGGCCCTTTTACATGCAGTTTTTTCTCCTTTTTTCCCCACATTCCCCCTTTTTTGTGGCTGAGGAAACGGTTTTTTGTTGTAATCCCCAAAAAGTTTTTGTTCTTTGGCTGTTTTTAGAAAAATTTCCCCCTTTCCCCTTCTAAAACTCGAACCTGGCCCGCCCGCTTTTAAATTTCACCTCCACTTCCTGCTTTTCCCTGTTATCCCCTCTTCCATTCTCATGCTTTAAATTTTCGGTTTTTCTTTTCCCCTTTTTTGGGTTTCCCTTTTTTTTAGCTCTTTCTCCCAATTTTTCCTTTTTCATTTTTCCCCCTCCCGTCCCTTGGGTTTTTTTTGTTTCTCTCGGGCAACCCATTTTTGTTTTATCCTGATTGCCTCAGAGTGGGGAAAAAATTGTAATTTTTGTAGTTTGGTTAGTATTGTTTTATGTTCCCGAGTTGGGGGGGGGGGAGGTAGAGGGGGAACTGTGGGTTGGCTTTTTGTGTGTGGGGGGGGGGGTGTGGGGGGGGGGGGTTTTGGGGGGGGGTGGGGGTTTTTGGGGGTGTGTGGGAGGTGTGTTTGGGGGTTTTGGTTGTGGGTTTTGGGGGGTGTGGGGTGGGTGTGTGTGGGGTGTGGGTGGGTGTGTGTGTGGGGGTGTGTGGGTGTGGTGGGTGGGTTTGGGGGTGGGTGGGTGTGTGAGGGGTGGGGTGTGGGGGGTGTGGTGTGTGGGTTGTTGGTGGGTGTGGGGGTTTTGTGGGAGGGGTGGGGGGGTTGGGGGGTGTGTGGGGGTTGGTGGGGGGTGGGGGGGTGGGGGGTGGTGGGTGGGTGGGGTGGGGGGGGGTGGGGGGGTGTGGGTGGGGGGGGTGGGGGGGGTGTGGGGTGGGGGGTGGGTGTGTATGGGGTTTTGGGGTGAGTGGGGTGTGGGTGGCCCTAGGGGTTTGGGGGGGTTTTGGGTTCTCCCAAGGCAATACCTTTTAAAAATTTAAAAAAAATGCCAACTTTTTAAATCATAAAAACTATATAATAAAATTTAATTTCGTACACTTGTTTTGGTGTTTGGTGTTTACTAGCTTGGCTTTTTTTTGAAAAAAAAGGGGGGGGGGGTTTACGTTAACACTATTTGATTTTTGGGGTTGTTTTTTTCACCGGTTCCTTTCCCCCCCCCGATCTCCGGGACATACATACTTTTCTTTTTGAAGATTATGGATTATTTTTTTTCACCCAATTCCTTATTTAAAATATATAAGTTTAAAAAAACAATAAAAAACGGGGGCCACGTGTGTTTGTATGTGCGTACTTTTTTTACTAGCGTGTCCCCCAGAAAAAGAGGGGGGGGGTTTACTGGTTCACAACTCTTTGGAGTTTAACCCGGCGATATTTTAGATAAATTTAATAACCACTATTACTCCTGGTACTGAAAAAGGGAAGAGAGATGGTATAGCATACAACCAGCACGACCACTTAGACTTTTGAACTAAAAACCCAAAAAAAAAAAACAAATAGGCAAACGTTTTTTTAAAAATTGCGTTTTTGGGCCCGCACAACAATGGGGGTTTCCGCTGGTGGCTGTCAACTCCTTTCAATTTTGTAACTTTCCCTTTGGAAAATTTTTAAAAAATTCAAGTTTTTAAATTTTTTTTTCTTTTAAGACTTGGGATTCCCTTTTTTTCATTAGTTTCAGTTTATGGGGCATTTAACCCCGTCCCGATGATGTTTGCTACCTTCCAAACCCAAAAAGCTGGGGGTTGGAAAAAAAAATTTTTTCCCACTTTCAATATTTAAAAAATTAATTAAACCTTTTTTTACCTTTCCCCCAAAATGGGGTTTTTAATAAAAAACCAAAATATTGGAAGGAAATATTTGTCCCCGGGGTTTGGAACCCCCAAATTATATGTTTGGGTTTTTGTGGGCAAAAACTTTGGGAGTTAAAAAATTTATAAATTTTAGGGAACCTTTTACTTTTCTTAAAAATTTTAAATTGTAAAAAATTTCTTTAAGATGGGTTTTCGCAATTTGAAAACCCCACTTTTGGTAAAAATTTTTTCCGGGTTATAGGAAATAACGAATAAAATTTTTAGGCCAACTTGGA
>NC_069456.1:16061647-16067463 GCF_026875155.1 Cherax quadricarinatus | reverse complement strand
CTGCTGGTGAATGTCTTTTCTGGGGGCTTAATAAGGAGAAATGGGGGGGGACGAAGGAAGGGACTAAGTAGTGGGGTCGGAAAAGGTACGTTCGACTTACATAGGCCGGAAAGGGCGGGGAGAAAGGAAAGGGACTGAGAGGAGGAGGGGGAGAGATAAAGGAGAAAATGTTATTACTGAACAAAGAGGCACAATACCCGACTGAACAAATAAATATAACCCGCATATAGGGAAACCCCTGTCGACTTTACAGTTAGATTTAACGTTAACGGGCACATTTTGACTAGTAAGGGTCTGAGACAGACCGAAACTCGTCAAAGTTTCTGTGGTTGGCACTGTTTCTGGGGGTTGGCACGTTGCGGGGGTTGGCACTGTTCTGGTGGTTGGCACTGTTCTGGTGGTTACACTTGCGGGGGTTTTGGCACGTCCTGAGGGTTGGCACTGTTTGGAGGTTGGCCGTTGCTGAGGCGGCACTTTTTACCGGGCTGGCACTTTTTGCGGGGGTTGGGCACTATTTCTGCGGTTGGCACTAACAGACGTGCTGGGGGTTGACAAGGTAACCTTTATGAAGGGATTCGGGGAAACCATTAGGGGGACTTAAAACCGGGAGGGGGGGAATTACAGTGCCTACACTTTGACATGTTGCATTTTTTTTAACGTAGGAAAGTACGCTTCGGGCAAGACATTGATAGGAAATGATGAGAAATGTTTCATTTTTTTTCTGCTTGGGTGGGAAACTTTGGTTTTTTATATATAAAAAATATATATATATTATAAATAAATTTTAAATATAATATATATAAATTATATAATTTATATAAAATATATGGGCCCGAAGGGCAAAACTGGCCCAATTTAGCAAGAACTCTTTTAAAAAAAAAGTTCTTTCTGAAATTTTTCTCTTATATTTAAAATATATTTTTTTTAATTAATTAATGAAAAAAAAAATTAATTTTGGGGGGGGAAAAAAAAAAATTTTTTGGGGGGGGGGGGACCAAAATTTTAAAAATTTTTTAATTTTTTTAAAAAAATTTAAATAAAAAAAAACTAAATATATTTTTTTGTTTTAAATAATTTTCAAAAAACAAACAAATTTTTTCCCGTTTAGGAAGATGATTGCATTTTCCAACCAATTTTTTTGGGGGGGAAAATTAAATTTTAAATTTTTAAAAAAAATTTAAAAAAATATATATATATATATATATATATATATAAATATTAATTATTTCAAATTTAAAATAAAAATTAAACCCCCCTTAAAACCCTCCCAAAAAGAATCTTTCCCTTAAATTTTGGGTTTTCCCCCCTCCTAGTTGGGGGGGGGAAAACCAAATCCCCCAAAGCTTGCTTTTACCATTTCAATATTAAAAAACCAAAATTTTTTTAAATTGCCCAAAAAAACCAAACCCCCGGCCCCACGAAAGGGGGCCTTTTCCCCCCCAAAATTTGGGCCCCCCCAAACAAAATTGGATGGCCCATTTAAAATTTTTTGCCAAAGGAGGGGTTAACAATACAAAAAAACCAAAGGGCTGGGGTTTTTAACTCATGACCGCGGTTCAAGCCCGGCCGGGGGTATGGTTTAAAAAACATCAACAGGGAGGCGCCCGTCTCCAACGTGAGTGCATAACCTGGTTACTTTTTTCCAAACAGTTCCCATTGCCGTATTGCAGGGCTCCCCCTCGCGCCCAATTACACGGAATAATGATTTGCGCGAGCACAAAGCCGACCAAATGGCTACATGGCTTAACGCTCCAAAACCAAAGGTTGGCATGCAAAACAATAAAGTCAACGCTTTAAAAAGAAACCTTGCTACAGCGGATCCCAACCGAGATAGACCCCTCGATCACTAACATCAAATAAACCAGAACCCACAAAACAGCCTGCAGCTCGGGCGACCCCTACATCCATCACATGGGGGCGCAGGGAGGAGCGCTGACCATAGGGAGAGTACAAGAAACAAGTACGGGGACATAAGCCAACATATCAATTTTCCCAATGGGACAAAACCTTGAGATCATGGGAAAAAAACAACACCTTTTTAAAAAAATCTGGGTTCCAGACCATCGACACCCCCAGGACTCGAGGGGGGCCATTTTCGTTTTTCCACCCCCCATTGGGTCATCCAAGGGGAAATAAATGCTGCTTTGGGCTACGCGGGCTTCAAAGGGAGCTGGAGGAAAATTTCATAAATTTTGATATACGTAAATACTAATGTTAATTTAGTATTTTTTGTTAGGTATTCTGTCAAAAAAAGAAAAAGTTCACATAAAAATTAGAATGTGGGGGAGGAAAGAAAGAAAATATTCAAACAGCAGGGGGAAACCAAAGTTTTACCTAAGTACTTTATTCTCTTGTAGAGGATGGGGGTCCCCATCCTTTTGTGAGGGGACCCCCCCTTAATATATTTTAAAAAATTTTTAAAATATATAAATATAAATATTATAATATATATATATTATATATATATATATAAATATATATAATTACAATTTTAATTTTTAAACCATCTGGGTCTTTCGAAAAAGGTTAATCAACAAAAATTTTTAACGAAAGACAGAGAAATGGGATAAATTAAGCGGAGTTACCGGGTCGTAAAGAACCCGAGGCCACTGTCAATACCGTCCAACATTTTTATGGGGAAATTTAAAAGGATAAAAAAAAACCATTTAAAACTTAATAATAAAATGGAATAAAATGTGCAAGCTAGAGCCGAATATTATAATATATATATATATATATATAATATATATATAAATAAATAAATATATATATTAAAATATATATATTTTTAAAAATATAAAATATATGTCGTGCAAATTTTAAAACTGGTCAATTTGCAAGAAACCATTTAAAATTTAAATCCTTTCTGAAATTTTCTTTTATACGTTTAAAGAAACTTTTTTTTATTAATGTTATGGAAAAAATTTAATTTTTCACCAAAAAAATCTTTGAAAACTTTCCAACCTTATTTTAACAAAAACAATTTTTTTAGCCTAACCCAACAAATATATTTAGATTTGTTTCAGTAATTTTAAAACTAAACAAACACAGTGAAATATTTTTTTTCTTAGGTTTAGAAGATTTTTTGGGGAAATATTGCATACACAAATTTTCACTTGTCCCAATGGCAAATACGTTGTTTTTTTTTTTTAACCCAAAATCGCAATTCTGCCTATTCGGCACGACAAAAATAAAAATATAAAAATATATATATAAATATTTTTAATTATATATAAATATATGTCGTGCCGAATATGTAAAACGGGCAATTAGCAAGAACTCATTTAAAATAACCCCTTTCTAAAATTTTCTTTTATACTTTAAAGAAATACTTTTTCTTAATGTTAATGTAAAAAATTTTTTAATTTTGCTCCAAAAGAATCTAGAAAACTTACCAAAACCTTTTTATAACAAGAAAAATTTTTATTTTAGCCAACCCAACAAAATATTTTTTTAGATTTTTTTACAGTAATTTAAACAAACAAACACAGGGGAATATATTTTTTTCGTTAGGTTCCCAAAAAAATTTGGCAAAAATTTAACCCTACACAAATTTTTCCTTGTCCAAAATGGCAAGGGAACTTTCAATTAAACCAAACGCAATTCTCCTTCGGCCAACAATATAAATATAAATAAATAAATATTAATATAAAAAAAATTAATTATATAATAAAAAATTTGTTCTTACCTTTTTTTTCCAGAGGTATAGCCCGGGAGGGTTTTTTCCCTCAGGTATTAATATATACTTAAAATTTACTGTAATCCCATTTTGGGTTTACAGTTTTTCGTCTTTGGGTGAAAAGGTTAATGAGTCAATGCCCCTAGGTATCCATGGGTTTTTAAAACTCATAACCAAACAACTAAGCGGTTAAATTCTCTTTTTGTAACCCTGACCTAGTTTTGGGTGGGGGGTGTACAGTAGCTTAATACAAAGGTTTTTTTCCCAAATGTTTTTTTTCGGAGGTTGGAAGTAAAATGCCAGTACTCTGAAAAATTTGGGGGGTTTTTGGGCGTTCTGGAGATGCCCGTACTTTGTATGTACTCTGAAGGATCTGGGGGGATTTGAAAGTTCTGGAGATGAGAAGTAGAGTATCTAAATTCCGAAGGATGGGTAAAAAAGTTTCAGTTCTGGGTGGGGAAGACAGTACCTTCACGTAAAGATGGCGGGGGGATGTTTCAGTTAGGAAACGGGAAGTGGGGTATCTGAAACCTTAATAATGGGTCGGGGAAAGTTGAGGTTCTGGAAAGGAAACGGCGCCTCCCTGTAAACGATGGAGGAACGGTGCACTCTGGAAGGGGAAAGTACTCTCCCTGTAACCTGGGGATGGGGAAAAAGAGAGCAGTTCAGAGGCGGAAATAAAACGAAGAAAGGCTTTTTTTGGTTTACTTGAAGTTTCAAACAAAAAAAATATGCTGATTTTTAAAAGAGAACAAGATGACAGAAGAAATACTGAACGACTACTGGAAATGACACCAGATTCTGAAATAGGGTAGAGATGTTACTTTCCTGGGGTGGAAGGGTACTGTGCCTGCACTCAGAAAATGTTGGTTAAGTACGATTCTTGAATGAAAACTAGAGTACCTGTTCTCGAAGGAAAATAAGAGCCTGTACTCTAAAGGCAGTGTCTGCTGTGGTCAGAGCATCACTTAAAATTGATGTTAGCTCACGCCTGCAAAACGTTGTCAACAAATGAGGGAGAGTGTATTCCTTCTCGACTCACCCATTGGTGGGAAAAACGCATACGGTTTAAAAAAATCTAATTTCAAATATGTTTTAAAAAAGCCATAAAAAAACTAGCAACGAGTGAAAAAACTGAAATGTGAAGAAATTTATCATTTCGTGTACACCCAAAAAAAAATTCAGCAACAATAAGTGCTTATGCATGAAACGAAAAGAAAAATAGCAGTCCTTGGAACGAGCCAAATGTTTTTACCTACCCGGAATAGTTAAGTTTTCCCGCCGCGACCAAAATTCTCCATTTAAAAACAAATTTACAGAGAAACTTTTTTTAGGCGCACAGTCACCTACCCCCTACCCTATCAAATGGAATGGATTTCCCAAAACGTGGAAGAATTTTTGAGTTTTAAACATAGGACCTCCCCTCTCCCGTTCCGGGGGTTTCCCCTTTATCCCCTGAGGGATTCTTTATGCTTGTCAAAAACCTGTTTACCTCCCCCTTTTCCAAGTGCCATAGTCCCCTACGGGTTTTTTGCTCCCTAAGGAAGCCAAGAATAAGATTCCCACATTGGGACCCAAAGTACTTAAGAGACGAAGAAGACTAGAGAGGGGGGCAGTGGACAATAAAATCTTTTTTTCATTTAAAATACAAATTTAGAGCAGTTAACTATTCTCACTAACGCAAGCTGAATAAAAAACCAGACCCTTAAACAAATCAGGTTTTTTTCAGATTCCAAAAAAAACCTATTAAAATTCGGAGACACAGTAAAATAAAAATGGAAAACACAAACTTCGAGTAAGAGGGGGAAAGCAAATTGAGTAAAAAATTTTTCGCGTTTTTTAAAACACAGGAACAACGCCCCTTAAACTGAATTCAAAAAAAAAAGAAAAAAACTGGGTTTTTAATCCGACTGGACAGTGCAGGACTGGCTGTACCCCCAGGGCTGTAACCTCTGACCCAGGAACTATAACACGACCGTTAGTTCATGGCTTCCCCTGGGCATACAGTTCATGCTTACAATCAACGTAAATTAACATTTTTTACTACTGTTAGTTTCAATAGCCCATTCTTTCATTGCACTTTCCCCTTGCATCGGGCTACATAGTTACTTTCCACTCACCTTTCAAGGGGGTATGA
>NC_069456.1:16054147-16059147 GCF_026875155.1 Cherax quadricarinatus | reverse complement strand
CCAATCTTCAGATTTTTGCATTTGGCAGGGTTAAACTAAAGGGACCATTGCGGCCAGGCTTTGCCTGTCCAGGTCTTTTTGAGTCCTGCCTGATCCTCCCCGATTTGATTCTTCCTTTAACTTCACATCACTGCAAACAAGGACACTTCGGCTACCCCTTCCGTTATGTCTTTTCACAAAACCCAAGAACAGCACAGGTCCGGGACTGCCCCCTGGGGGAACCCCCCTTTCACAAGCGCCCACCTGACACCTCTCACGTCCCATGACTCGTTGTTGCCTCCCTGTCGGGATTCTCTGATCCATTGCAGTCCCTTTTTCCTTTTTATGTGTCCCTGATTAGCTTTTTCAGAAACCCTCTTGTGGGGAAGTGTCAAGGCCTTTTTGCATCCAAAAAAATGCGTCGACCCACCCCTCTCTCTTTTGTTTTACTTCTGTCCCCTTGTAAAAAACTTAGAGTTTTGTGACACGGTTTTTCCCTTCCCGAAACCATGCTGGTTTAAATTAACACTTGTTTTTTTCCATTGCTCCCCCCACTCTCCTCCTGATGATCTTCTCCATGCCTTGCATCTATACCTTAGTGAACAGGCTGTATTTTATTCCCTCATGTCTGCCCCCCCTTTTTTTAAAAAATTTGGGACTAATTTGCCATTTTTCCTACCTCAGGGAGTTCCCCCAGTTTCAAATGATTGTTGAAGATTTTTGTTAAGGCACACAAAATCTCGCTCCCTTTTTAAAGGCCCCACGGAGAGATGTTTCGGGTCCCCCCGCCTTTGGGGTGTCAATTCGAATAGCAGCTTTTTCCCTTCCCTTGGTTATTGTACCTCACCACATTTGGGGGTTACCCCCCGTTTGTTTTCCTGAGTCCTAGGTTTTTCCCTTTTAAAATACTTTTTAAATCTCGTGTTGACCCTGACATACCTCTGGGTCTTTTGCTTGTAAATTTCCCCCATCCCCCCTTCCCCTTTGTTTACCTGGTCCTTTGCTGTTGTTTTCCTCGATGTGGCTGTACAACAGCTTGGGTCAGTTTGCTTTCTATCTATGTCATTTTTCAATTGTCCTAGCCTCCTTCTTATCGTGAAAATTTTCTTTTCCGGCTCTTTGGCTAATCTTTTTTTTTATTTTCCGATTTCTCTGTTTTCGTACCTTTTTCCATTCTCTAACACCAGTTTTTGCCCCCCTACCCCTTTTGGTGAACCAAGGACTCATTCTGTTCTTCCCATTTTTCTTTTCCCCCTTGGGGAACAAACCTCTCCCCCCGCTCCTTTGCTTTTGTTGCCAATAGCCCATCATTTCTTGTACGGGTTTTTTCCTTCATTTCCCCCTCTCCCACTAAATGTTTTAAAGGGAATTTCCCATGCCTGAGAGTTCCCCTTTTGTATTTGGTTTTTCCCCCTATTTCCCTACTCTCTCCATTTGGAGCTCAACTATGTAGTCGAAGCACAGAACCACATGATCACTAGCCCCAGGGGGCCTTTCAAAAAGATATCTCGATTCTGAAATACCCCAAAGGGGAATACAAGGTCCCGTCTTGCTGGTTCACTTCTCCTCCTCTTGGGAGGTCCCCTTAACAGTTTAGCATGAGCTTTTTTCCCTACTACATCCACATCTTGGTCTCCATGTTTCGGGAAAACCCCCCTGGGGCTCCCGGTTTTTCCCCGTCAATCTCCTTGTGATTTAAATCACCCAAACTAGTAACTTTGCTCCCCCCCGTGTGCCCCTGGCCACCTCGGCTAGTGTGTGACCATGGGTCGTTGCTCTATCGTATTCTCCTTTGGGCCCCCGAGTTTTTGGTGGGTTGACATTACGCAATTATCACCTTTTGCCTCAGACTGGTTGTTTCCCACTGTAGTCGCTTTCACCCCTGCCATCCTTTCCCTTCCCTTTTCTCAAAACCCCCCTGGGTTTTAAAGGCAGTGCAACTCCTCCTCCCCCCCTCCTCCCCCGTCTTTTTCCCGAGGATTGATATCCGGGGGGAAAGTTTAATCTGTTATTATTCTGGGAGTTTTTTTTCGGTGGTGCTATATTCTGGGGGGTTTTTCCCTTTTTTCTTTGTGCCACTCCTCATACTTTTTGTTATTCCATCGCATTTTTATACCCAAACCTTTAACTTCTTTTCTAAGACTGTGGTTGGAGGTTATTGGGGTTGGGGGGGGACCTGATACGGAACAGGGTGGTTGCTGTGGGGGGGGATTTGAATGTAGTGGGTGGGGGGGTTGGATATGGAGGGGGTTTTTTTTAGAGTTTTGGCGCACTGGGTTGCCTGGTTGGGAGGCTTCTATAGGGAACTGTGAGGGAGGTTATTTTGATTTCTTCCGTTTTGGATTCCGTCGTCTTCTCCTCCCCCTCTTTCCTCCTTTTGCCTTTGTACCATCTCTCTCATTTCCGCCCCTTTGTCTTGTGTTCTTCGCGGGCGAGATACACCTTCCCGTATCCCCGGGATGTCCCTTAATCGGCTTTTTCCTCAGATCCTTTTCCCATCGATTCTGCCTTGAAGGTCACTTTCACTGGGGGTTTTTTTTTTACAAACCCCCCTATTTTCCGAAAATTTTTTTCCAGTGGGTCATGTCGCTTCTCCGATTATTTCATATGCTTTCAATTGCTTTTTTTTCCCCTTGTTTCTTTCTTTTAATGTTTCCCCCTTTAATTCCTGTAGCCCTACACAAAGACTGACCTCACCCCTTTCATTCTCCCACTGATATCCCTGGGTATCCCCTATTCAATTTGATTTTCTCCATTGCACTACCTTTCTTCATTTTACTGCTACTGTACATGGTCATGGCCTTTATTTTCCCCTTTTCCGGGGTTTCCCCGGGCTCTGTTGTGGTTTTTTTTGGGCCTCCAATATCTTTCTTTTCATTTACTACAGTCCCTCGATGGGTTCTACATGCAGTTTTTTTCCTCTTTCCCACATCCCCTTATTTGTGGCTGAGGTAGCGGGGTTTTTGTTGTAATCCCAAAAATTTTTTAGTTCTTTAGGCTGTTTTTAGATTTTTCCATTCCTTTCTAAACTCGACCTGGGCCTCTGCTGCTTTACTTTCACCTCCCCCTTCCTGCTTTTCCCTGTCTATCCCCTTCCATTTTCCCGCTAAATTCTTCAGTTTTTTTTCCATTCTTGTTCCCTTTTTTTTAGCTCTGCTCCCAATCTTCCTTTGCATTTCCTCCTCCTGCCCTTGGGGTTTTCTGGGTTGCTCTCGGCAACCATTTTTTTTTTATCCTGATTGCCTCGAGTGGGAACCCCTGTAATTCTGAGTTGGTTAGTATTGTTATATGTCAGAGGTGGGGGGGGGGGGGGGGAGGAGGGAGGAACTGTGGCTTGGCGGGGTTGTGGGGGGGGGTGGGGGGGGTGGGGGGGGTGTGTGGGGGGTGTGTGTGGGGGTGTGTAGGTGTTGTGGGTTGTGGTTGGTTGGGGGGTTGGGTGGGGGTGTGTGGGGTGTGGGGGTGTGTGTGGGGGGTGTGTGGGTGTGTGTGGGGTTGGGGTGGTGGGTGTGTGAGGTGGGGTGGTGTGGGGTGTTGGGTGTGGGTGTGTGGGTGTGGTGGGGTGTGTGGGGGTGTGGGGGGTTGGGGGGTTTTTGTGGGGGGGGTGGGGGGGTGTGGGTGGGGGTGTGGGTGGGGGTGTGGGTGGGGGTGGGGTGGGGGTGGGGGTGGTGTGGGGGGTGTGTGTGGGGGGTGGGGGTGTATGGGTTGTGGGTGAGTGTGGTGTGCGTGCGCACACTAGGCTACGTACTCTTTTTTAAGAAATTTAAAAAAAAAAACGCAACAATTCCTTATTTTATGCACTAATTAACTATATAATATTAATTGCGTACACTTTTTTTTGTGTGTTGGTGGGGTTTTAGCTTGTCGTTTTTTGAAAAAGAGGGGGGGGGGTACGTTAAAAAACTATTTGATTGTTGTTGTTTCCACCGGTACTCCCGCCCAGATCTCCGCACACTACACTACTTTACTTTTTGAAGATTATAGGATTATTTTTTCTCACTCAATTCCTTATTAATATATACTAATGTTTATTATAACAATAATTACGGGTGCACACGTGTGTTTGTATGTGCGTACTTGTTTACTAGCGTGTCCCTCAGAAAAATGAGGGGGGGGTTCACTAGGATACACAACTCTTCTGGAGTTTACCTGGCGATATTTAGATAATTTACTAACCACTATCTATCTCCTGGTACTGAAATAGGGAGAGAGAGATGGTATAGCATACAACCAGCAGGGCGAGACACTTGAGACTTTAGACACTAACCAAAATTAACCACAAATAGGCAAGTGATGTCGTCTGCACAACAATGGAGGTTCCTGCTGGTCGGCTGATATCAACTCCTTCAATTTTGTAACTCCTTCAGGAACTTTATCATGCATTCAAGTTTTTATTTTCTTTTTCTTTTAAGACTTGGTATTCCCTTTTTTTTCTTTAGTACAGTATTATGGTCATAACAAGTCTGATGATGTTAGCTACCTTCACAACACCAACAGCTGGGGATTGGAAATAAATGGTATAAAATACCGACACAATGGCAATATAAACACAAATGCAGTATAATGTGATCCTTTTTTGACTACGTTTCGCCCACACAGTGGGCTTTTTCAAGTCACAAACAGAACTACCTGGGGTGGAAGGAACGCGAGTATTTATAGTCCGGCTGAGGTCAGGTGAAGAATGCTGCATCTGATGATGTACCGAGTGGGGCTATAGAGTCTAAAAACTTGGGTAGCTTGGAAAGGAGATTGGATAAGTTTGTGAGCAGACCTTCTACAGTGTTCTTATGTGGGATAGCGATGAAGAAGTTTCTTGGCAAGTGGTTCAGCTATGTTATAGAAGCCACTATTCTGGTTAAAGTTGTCGGATATAGAAATAAGTGATGATTCCAGGATTCTTCGGTATTGAGTGTTGTCTTCTGTGGCGATAAGTCTTGAGTTTCTGTAGTTTATCAAGTGGTTGTGTGAATTACGGTGTTGTACGCAGGCATTCCTTGTGTCGTCAGATCTGCTTGCGTATTGGT
>NC_069456.1:16039147-16049147 GCF_026875155.1 Cherax quadricarinatus | reverse complement strand
CCTGGATTCTAACTGGAGTCTACCTGGGGTCTACCTGGAGTCTTCCTGGAGTCTTCCTGGAGTCTACCTGGAGTCTACTGGAGTCCCCCTGGAGTCTACATGGAGTCTCCCTGGAGTCTACCTGGAGTCTACATGGAGTCTCCCTGGAGTCTACGTGGAGTCTCCCTGGAGTCTAACTGGAGTCTACCTGGGGTCTACCTGGAGTCTATCTGGAGTCTACCTGGAGTCTACCTGGAGCTTACCTGGAGTCTGCCTGGAGTTTACCTTGAGTCTACCTGGAGAGTATACCGGGGATCAACGCCCCTGCGGCCCGGTCCACGACCAGGCCTCCCGGTGGATCAGGGCCTGAGCAATCAGGCTGTTACTGCTGGCCGCACGTAGTTTAACGTACGAACCACAGCCCGGCTGATCTGGCATCGACTTTAAGTATCTGTCCATCTTCCCCTTAAAGGCAGCCTATTGGTAATTCCCCTTATGCATGGTGGGAAGCTGTTGAGCAGTCTTGGGCCCCGGACACTTATTGTGTTTTCTCTTAGTGTACCAGTGGGGCCCCTACTTTTCACTGGGTGTATTTTTCACCGTCTGCCCAGTCTTTTACTTTCGTAGGGAGTGATTTCTGTATGCAGATTTGGGACCATTCCTTCTAGGATTTTCCAAGTGTAGGTTATCATATATCTCTCTCGCCTGCGTTCCAGCGAATACAAGTCAAGTACTTCCAAGCGTTCCCAGTAGTTAAGGTGCTTGACAGAACTTATACGTGCAGTAAAGGTTCTCTGTACACTCTGTAGATCTGCAATTTCACCTGCTTTGAATGGAGATGTTAATGTAAAGCAATATTCCAGTCTAAAGAGAAAAAGTGATTTGAAAAGGATCATTATTGGCTTGGCATCTCTTGTTTTGATTGTTCTCATTATCCATCCTATCATTTTTTTCGCAGTTGTGATCGTGACACTGTTGTGATTCTTGAAAGTGAGATCCTCAGACATTACTACTCCCAGGTCCCTTAACATATTTTTTTCGCATTTTGTATGATTAGAGTTTGTAGTATACTCACTTCTAATCATTATCTCCTCCAGTTTTCCATAACGGAGAAGTTGGAATTTGTCTTCACTGAACATCATATTGTTTTCCGTTGCCCACTGGAAAACTTGGTTTATATCTTCTTGGAGGTTAACCGCGTCCTCAATAGATGACAGTCTCATGCTAATCCTCGTATCCTCTGCAAAGGATGACACAGTGCTGTGGATTACATCTCTGTCTATGTCTGATATGAAGATGAGGAACAGGATAGTGGCGAATACTGTGCCTCGTGGAACAGAGCTTTTCATGATGGCAGCTTCCGATTTAACTCTGTTTACAACTACTCTTTGTTTTCGATTGGTTAGAAAGTTGAAGATCCATGTGCCCACTTTGCCAGTTATTCCTTTAAAATATTTATAATCTTTATAAACATAATTTTTGAAGGGGTGGAGAGGTAATCCAGCGGAAGGCTTCGGCCAGATGACCAAAAGCTCCAGCGGCGGGATCATGATATAACTAAGACCAACGTCAGGAAACACTTGTCCTGTTTCCTGACAAACCTCATACCTACCTATCACCCCTCTGACATCAATTATCGTTTATAAACTCTCGATAAATCGTAATCAATGACTGTCACTGAATAAGCAGAAGGGACCTGGATTCGAACCCCTGCTCAGTGGTCAAGGGCTGAACCTACTACATGCCAGGACTGTGGCAAGAGTACCCATCGTCGGGTCACCAACTGGAGAAGACCCGGGCCAGGGCAGCACCGGCGAACCTACAGGAATAAGAGTACCCATCTTTCTCCCCTCAAGTCGTAATGCATTTCCTCTATGGTAAGGTTTTCCAAGTGCTAATTATCCAACAACACAGGACACTATGAGGCAATTATCCCACCACACAGAACACCACGTACTAATTGTCTAACTACACAGGACATCATGTATTAATTATCCAACCATACAGAACAGAATGAGCTAATTAACCAAATACATAGAACACCACGTGCTAATTATCCACCCACACAGAACACTTTCTAATTATCCAACCACACAGAACACGAGCTAATTATCCAGCCATACAGAACACCACCTGCTATTTAGTCACGTGTAAACAGGCTTCGCAGGTTGCAACAGTTAGTAAAGACGGTCTCGTACAAACAATAGTGAAGGAAAAACTCGCGATGCAGAACAGGCTTCTGTCGGCACAGCGCTTTGTTTCTGCACCGAGCTTCATCGTGACATGATGCAGCTCTACGCAGTGCGAAACGATGGTCTAGTAAGAGCTAGTTATGCAGCGTGCCCCTTCTTCAGGATCCTCTTGACATGATATTCTAGCTACGTTAGTTTTGCCATTAGTGAAGGAAGGATTGTGAGAAAAGGAACTTAGAAACAGAAGAGGAAATATCTGTATTTGAAGACATTTTGCCAACTACTGGCTTCTTCAGTTCAATATAGAGATGTACGAGGACAGTGGATATAAGTAAAGGGAGGTATGTGTGAGTCTGAGGGAGGTGGTAGGTAATGGGATGAGAGGTGGAGGGGGTTAGACGTCAGTCCATTCATGACTGACTTGGTTGTTATTCAGGTTGGTAGACCCTCGATGACTGAAATTTTAACTCGGTTCTCCGTTGCTGCTTCATTGGATATTGCTGCCGCTGCTGCTGTTGTTGCTGTTGTTTAGCTGGAAGTGTTGGAGCTGCTGCTGCTTGTGCTGTTTAACTATAGATACTGCTGCTGCTGCTGCTGCTGCTGCTGCTGCTGCTGCTGCTGCTGCTGCTGCTGCTGCTGCTGCTGCTGCCTACTCTTAATGCACAATCGTTGCGGACTGTGTGAGAGAAGATAACGCATTAACATAGCTGCGATGACTGCATAAAGCAGGCAATAAATGTAACCAATTAAAGCCGTAGTCGACTCTACAAGGCGCAATTACAATGTAAATGAGTGCGCCCCCAACCCATGCGCTGAGAACTCACGCAGCTTGTTGAATTGTTGGTGGCTGATCCGTAGACGGAAGCGGGGAGAGATATGCGAGTGTTGCTCTTAATGAATTGTAAGGGAAATGAGGCGTTGGAGTTCGGTGTAGAAATACTGGAGGATCGTGAGAGTCGTGTAAATTGTTCGGTGTTGTTGTGGCGTTGTGTCGGTCCTAAGAATTTCTCCGAGTATTTTGTATATTGTTATTATGTCTCCTTTGGTTCTTATGTCTTCCAGTGATGTTCAGTTCCATTAGGATATATTCGTAGCTCACACCCCTTAACTCTGGAATTAGCCTTTTTGCATAGTTTTGTACTTTCTCCAGTTTCTTAACATGCTTCCCCAGGTGTGAGTTCCATATTGGTGTGTGTGTGTACTCACCTATTTACTCACCTATTTGTGGTTGCAGGGGTCGAGTCTTAGCTCCTGGCCTCGCCTCTTCACCGGTTGCTACTGTGTGTGTGTATGTGTATGTGTGTGTGTATGTATGTGTGTGTGTGTGTGTGTGTACTCACCTATTTGTACTCACCTATTTGTGGTTGCAGGGGTCGAGTCATAGCTCCTGGCCCTGCCTCTTCACTGATTGCTACTAGGTCCTCTCTCTCCCTGCTACATGAGCTTTATCATACCTCGCCTTAAAACTATGTATGGTTCCCGCCTCCACTACTTCACTTTCTAGACTATTCCATGACTTGACTACTCTATGACTGAAGAAATACTTCCTAACATCCCTTCGATTCATCTGAGTCTTCAACTTCCAATTGTGACCTCTTGTGTCTGTGTCCCATCTCTGGAACATCTGTCTTTGTCCACCTTGTCTATTCCGCGCAGTATTTTATATGTCGTTATCATGTCTCCCCTGACCCTCCTGGCCTCCAGTGTCGTCAGGCCGATTCCCTCAACCTTTCTTCGTAGGACAATCCCCGTAGCTCTGGGACTAGTCTTGTTGCAAACCTTTGCACTTCTCTAATTTCTTGACGTGCTTGACTAGGTGTGGATTCCAAACTGGTGCTGCATACTCCAGTATGGGCCTGACGTAAATGGTATACAGGGTCTTGAACGACTCCTTACTGAGGTATCGGAACGCTATCCGTAGGTTTGCCAGGCGCCCGTATGCTGCAGCAGTTATCTGATTTATGTGCGCCTCAGGAGATATGCTCGGTGTTATACTCACCCCCAGATCTTTTTCCTTGAGTGAGGTTTGCAGTCTTTGGCCATCTAAACTATATTGTGTCTGCGGTCTTCTTTGCCCTTCCCCAATCTTCATGACTTTGCATTTGGCAGGGTTAAACTCAAGGAGCCAGTTGCTGGACCAGGCTTGCAGCCTGTCCAGGTCTCTTTGTAGTCCTGCCTGATCCTCATCCGATTTGATTCTTCTCATTAACTTCACATCATCTGCAAACAAGGACACTTCTGAGTCTATCCCTTCCGTTATGTCGTTCACATATACCAAGAACAGCACAGGTCCTAGGACTGACCCCTGTGGAACCCCGCTTGTCACAAGCGCCCACTCTGACACCTCGTCACGTACCATGACTCGTTGTTGCCTCCCTGTCAGGTATTCTCTGATCCATTGCAGTGTGTGTGTGTGTGTGTGTGTGTGTGTGTGTGTGTGTGTGTGTGTGTGTGTGTGTATGTACTCATAGATATATATTCACCTATATTGGTTTCAGGGGTCGATTCACGGCACCTGGCTCCTCCTCTTCAATGGTTGCTACATAGCCCACTTTTTCCCTGCTTCAAAAGAAGCCTCCACTATACCACTCACCAGATTATTCTACTTCCTGACAACTCTTAGGCTGAAAAAATACTTTCTAAATGCCCTGTGACTGATCCGAGTTTTCAACTTACAGTTGTGTCCTCTTGTTGCTGTGTTCCATCTCTGAAACATTCTTGCCCTGTTCACCTTCTCAGTTCTTCTCAGTATTTTATACGTCGTTATCATATCCTCCCTGTCCCTTCTGTCTTCCAGTGTCGTCAGGTTGAGTTCCGTTAACCTCTTCTTATAGGGCATACCCCTTAGCTCCGGCACTAGTCATGTTGCAAACTTTTGCATTTTCTCTAATTTCTTGACGTACTTAACCAGGTGTGGGTTCCATACTGGTGCTGCATACTCCAATATGGGCCTGACGTGCACGGTATACAGTGTCTTGGTTGACTCCTCACTTAGATGACGAAACGCTGTTCTTAGGTTTGCCAGACGCCCATATGCTGCAGCAGTTATTTGGTAAATGTGCTCCTCAGGAAATATGCTCGGTATAATACTCACGCCAAGGTCCTTCTGTTTGAGTGAGGCTTGCAGCCTTTGCCCCTTGAGCCTGTACTCCGTCTGCGATCTTCTTTGTCCTACCCCAGGTTTCATAAATTTGCACTTGGTGGAGTTAACCTTGAAGGGCCATTTGTCAAACAAGGCTTGTAGCCTGTCCAGACGCATTTGTTACCTTTCCTTATCTTTGTCTGCTTGTATTCTCCTTATGAAGTGTTAATCGTGTTACACAAGCTGGCCATTAGTACCTTTGTTTCCAAAGATCATTAATCCACTTTTCTGAATTTCATTTACAATTATTGCAGTAATCAATTGCAAAGACAGTATGGAGGGGCTGAGCCCACAGCAGACGTGCACCAGAGCAGAGTCCCAACCATGCAGAGTTGCAGCCATGCACGGCTGCAACCATGCGTCACCATCAGATAGCGGCAGGAATGCCGGCAAAAACTGATGGTCCTGTGTGGGACATAATTCTCCCGTTGACGTAATGAGAACTTTTATACTTAAATTTCTAATTTGAAAGTAATTTACGATTGCCCATTAAAATATTTTACATATACTGAAGGCATGGCAAAGATCTTACACAAAATGAGGATGAGAGTGATAATAATAATAATAATAATAATAATAATAATAATAATAATAATAATAATAATAATAATAATAATAATAATAATAATAATAATTTTAACAAAAGTCATAACATACCAACATCCACTATCACCAGACATCATAACTCACCATCACCTATCTTTTGCAAACACCAATCAGCATCAACATGCACCATTAACCCCAATAATCTTACAGCATCAGGCAACATTGACCAAGCAGAGTTCGTTACCAACATTCACATTCGTTACCAACTTCCACATTCGTTACTATCATTCGCATCCACAACCATTAGCAAGAAGCATCATGCTACACCCTTACCAAGCACCATTTATCAGGCACCATTGGCCACCAGCAGGCACCATTAGGCACTATTATGGAGTAGCTTCAGTGGGAGCTATCATATGGTTTTTGGTGAATGTGCGTCATTAACCTGGGATGGTCTGACTTGAAACCGGACCTTCACACAGGTAAGGTAACCCAGCCAAACCTGTCTTTAATTCTCTTGTTAAACCTGAATCAGAAACTCAGGCACCCAGATGATAAATAATAATAATATTATTATTATTGCTATTATTTTTATTATTATTGCTACTACTACTACTACTACTACTGCTACTACTACTACTACTACTACTACTACTACTACTACTACTACTACTACTACTGGGGAGAAGCACGTTTTCGAGGCTGTTAGATTTACAAAATCTTCATAGTGGGGTGGTAGATCATTTGATCTAAGGCCACTACTTTCCAACACCTAACTTTAATCAGTCTGCAGAGCCAAATTCCACCAACATTCCAGACCAGATATCAAGGCACAGTAGGTCAACTGGTCCATGTTAGGCAGGTTTCTCACACTCTACCGTTCCCACTCACGTATTTGTTCAGTCTCTTCTGTTTGATTCATTGACGCTACTTGGAAGGTTAACTCGTTTGCAGCTATAGTGCGAACACCAGTGTTTTCACGAGATGATGGGATGACTGTTTCTCACTCATTCTTTCTTTCTTTCTTTCTCTCTCTCTCTCTCTCTCACTCTTGCAATCATATCCATACGCACGTGCGCGCACACACAAACACTAACACACACACACACACATGTATAAATATTCTGTGTATATGTGTGTGTGTCTGTTTGTGCGCACGTGGGTATTGATATGATTGCAAGAGAGAAAGAGAGAGAGAGAGAGAGAGAGAGAGAGAGAGAGAGAGAGAGAGAGAGAGAGAGACAGAGAGAGAGAGAGAGAGAGAGAGAGAGAGAGAGAGAGAGAGAGAGAAGAGAGAGAGAGAGAGAGAGAGAGAGAGAGAGAAAGATAGAGAGAGAAAGAGTGTCATCAGATCATCCAGTAAAAACACTGGTCTTTGAATGGATGACTCTGTATGTGTGTCTCACGACATCGTAATAAGACAACTGCAAACCAATCACAGAACGAGTTGGGCTGGCATGGACCAGAGAATAACACACTGACCTGCTAATTATTATGACTGCCTCACCATGGGTTCGAATCCCACCTGTTTCCCGAGTTGTATATATATATATATACGTACATATTCAATTTAGCTCAGTGCGGCTATTCAAAGGGGTAATGCCTGCTGTATTCTGGGCACACGCCCCAGCTCTGAGGAGCTGGATGAGATTTTCGCCTTATAATCGGTGATACACACGTAACAACATGTACCGTATATATATGTATATATATATATATATATATATATATATATATATATATATATATATATATATATATATATATATATATATATATATTTTATATTGTGAATAAATGACATGACTGAACCGCTTATTAATATCAATTGCGTAATCTTCCCTGAGCGCATCAATAAATATGAGAGTGCAGGATGCTCCGTCCCACAGTGTACATTAGCCTGAGCAATATTCTCTGGTACCCACAATTACACAAGTTACCTAGTGATACCAACCGGCAGAGACGGAAATTCGAGCTGAAAGAAGCAACACCACATTCACCAGCGTCGTTTTATTAATTAAAAGCAAGTTAATTACTCCTAATTACAGTAATTGTTGGTTCAACGGCACGCAACACCTGGAAGATTTGTGCGGAGGGGCGAGGAGGAGGAGGAGGAGGAGGAGGAGGAGAGAGAACTGGGAGGAGGAAGAGAGAATTAGGAGGTGGAAGAGAAAGTCTGCTTACTGACTGCACTCCCGGCAAGGCTGACCTGCCTCTCATACCCTCACAGTTCTGAGTCCATTAAAAAGTTGGGTGTAAGCGTTCAGATGAAGGTTACGAGGCAGGTAAAGCAGTGTCGTAAAGGTATCCTGGGGAGGGCGCTGCACGCACACACACACACACACATACACACACACACACACACACACACACACACACACACACACACACACACACACACACACACACACACACACACACACACACACACACACACAGTATGCCACCAGGTCTCCCACCCTCACAGGCCCCACAAACCACAGTGTTGGAAAGGAAACTGAAGGTATGGTACACAAACGCTGATGGTATAACAAATAAGTGGGAGGAGTGGCATGAAAGAGTCAAAGAGGCATCACCGGACATCATAGCTCTCACAGAAACCAAGCTTACAGGTATGATAACAGATGCCATCTTTCAAATGGGATACCAAATCCTGAGGAAAGACAGAGGGAACAGGGGGGGGGGGTGGAGGAGTGGCATTGCTGATCAAAAATCGCTGGAATTTTGATGAGCTGGAGAGAGGAGACAGCGGAGAAGAAAGTGATTACATAGCGGGAACGCTTCACTCTGGAGGTCCCAAGGTGGTAATAGCAGTGATGTATAACCCACCACAGAACAGCAGGAGGCCAAGGCAAGAGTACGACGAGGGCAATAGAGCGATGGTTGACACACTGGCTAGAGTGGCCAGAAGAGCTCATGCATGCAAGGCAAAGCTCCTGATCATGGGTGACTTTAACCACAAGGAGATCGATTGGGAGAACTTGGACCCGCATGGGGGCCAAGATACATGGAGGGCTAAGATGATGGAGGTGGTACTGGAAAACTTCATGTACCAACACGTAAGGGACACTACAAGAGAGAGAGGAGAGGATGAACCAGCAAGGCTAGACTTAGTATTCACCTTGAGTAGTGCAGATATCGAGGACATCACATATGAAAGACCCCTTGGGGCCAGTGACCATGTGGTTTTAAGCTTCGAATACACAGTAGAGCTACAAGTGGAGGGGGAAGCAGGAAGGCCAGGACGAATGAAGCCAAACTACAAGAAAGGGGACTACACAGGAATGAGGAACTTCCTGAACGGGGTTCAGTGGGACAGAGAACTGGCAGGGAAGCCAGTTAATGAGATGATGGAATATGTAGCAACAAAATGCAAGGAGGCTGAGGAGAGGTTTGTACCCAAGGGTAACAGGAATAATGAAAAAGCCAGGATGAGCCCATGGTTTACCCAAAGGTGCAGGGAGGCAAAAACCAAGTGTGCTAGAGAATGGAAGAAATATAGAAGGCAAAGGACCTAGGAGAATAAGGAGAGCAGTCGTAGAGCCAGAAACGAAAATGCACAGATAAGAAGGGAGGCCCAAAGACAATATGAAAATGACATAGCAGCGAAAGCCAAATCTGACCCGAAACTGTTGTACAGCCACATCAGGAGGAAAACAACAGTCAAGGACCAGGTAATCAGGCTAAGGAGGGAAGGAGGAGAGACAACAAGAAATGACCGTGAAGTATGTGAGGAACTCAAGAGATTCAAAGAAGTGTTCACAGAGGAGACAGAAGGGGCTCCAGAAAGACGGAGAGGTGGGGCACACCACCATGTGCTGGACACAGTGCACACAACCGAGGAAGAAGTGAAGAGGCTTCTGAGTGAGCTAGATACCTCAGAGGCAATGGGGCCAGATAACATCTCCCCATGGGTATTGAGAGAGGGAGCAGAGGCGCTATGTGTACCCCTAACAACAATATTCAATACATCTATCGAAACAGGGAGATTGCCTGAGGCATGGAAGACAGCAAATGCAGTCCCAATCTTTAAAAAAGGAGACAGACATGAAGCATTAAACTACAGACCAGTGTCACTGACATGTATAGTATGCAAAATCATGGAGAAGATTATCAGGAGAAGAGTGGTGGAACACCTAGA
>NC_069456.1:16011647-16034147 GCF_026875155.1 Cherax quadricarinatus | reverse complement strand
CAAGACTGCACCTCACAGTCACGTCACAACAAGACTACATCTCACAGTCACGCCACAACGAGACTACACCTCACAGTCACGTCACAACAACAAGACTACACCTCACAGTCACGTCACAACAAGACTACATCTCACAGTCATGCCACAACGAGACTACACCTCACAGTCACGTCATAACAACAAGACTACATCTCACAGTCACGTCACAACAACAAGACTACACCTAACAGTCACGTCTCAAGACTACACCTCACAGTCACGTCACAACAAGACTACACCTCACAGTCACGTCACAACAAGACTACACCTCACAGTCACGTCACAACAAGACTACATCTCACAGTCACGTCACAACAACAAGACTACACCTCACAGTCACGTCACAAGAAGACTACATCTCACAGTCACGTCACAACAACAAGACTACACCTCACAGTCACGTCACAAGAAGACTACGTCTCACAGTCACATCACAACAAGATACACCTCACTGTCACGTCACAACAAGACTACACCTCACAGTCATGTCACAAGACTACGCCTCACTGTCACGTCACAACAAGACTACACCTCACTGTCACGTCACAACAAGACTACACCTCACTGTCACGTCACAACAAGACTACACCTCACAGCCACGTCACAACAAGACTACATCTCACAGTCACGTCACAACAAGACTACACCTCACTGTCACGTCACAAGAAGAGTACACCTCACAGTCATGTCACAAGACTACACCTCACTGTCACGTCACAACAAGACTACACCTCACTGTCACGTCACAACAAGACTACACCTCACAGTCACGTCACAACAAGACTACACCTCACTGTCACGTCACAACAAGACTACACCTCACAGCCACGTCACAACAAGACTACATCTCACAGTCACGTCACAACAAGACTACACCTCACTGTCACGTCACAAGAAGAGTACACCTCACAGTCATGTCACAAGACTACACCTCACTGTCACGTCACAACAAGACTACACCTCACTGTCACGTCACAACAAGACTACACCTCACAGTCACGTCACAACAAGACTACACCTCACTGTCACGTCACAACAAGACTACACCTCACAGTCACGTCACAACAAGACCACACCCGACAGTCACGTCACAACAACAAGACTACACCTCACAATCACGTCACAACAAGACTACGCCTCACTGTCACGTCACAACAAGACTGCACCTCACAGTCACGTCACAACCAGACTACACCTCACAGTCACGTCACAACAAGACTACACCGCACTGTCATGTCACAACAAGACTACACCTCACAGTCACGTCACAACAACAAGACTATAACTCACAGTCACGTCACAACAAGAAGAGTACACCACACTGTCACGTCACAACAAGACTACACCTCACAGTCACGTCACAACAACAAGACTACACCTCACAGTCACGTCACAACAACAAGACTACACCTCACTGTCACGTCACAACAAGACTACACCTCAGAGTCACGTCAGAACAACAAGACTACACCTCACATTCACGTCACTACAACAAGACTACACTTCACAGTCACGCCACAACAACAAGACTACTCGTCACAGTCACGTCACAACAACAAGACTGCACGTCTCAGTCACGTCACAACAACAAGACTATACCTCACAGTCACGTCACAACAACAAGACTACACCTCACAGTCACGTCACGACAACAAGACTACATCTCACTGTCACGTCACAACAAGACTTCACCTCACAGTCACATCACAACAACAAGACTACACCTCACGGTCGTCACAACAACATGACTACACCTCACAGCCACGCCACAACAACAAGACTACACCTCACAGTCACGTCACAACAACAAGACTACACCTCACGGTCGTCACAACAACATGACTACACCTCACAGTCACATCACAACAACAAGACTACACCTCACAGTCGTCACAACAACATGACTACACCTCACAGTCACGTCACAACAACAAGACTACACCTCACAGTCACGTCACAACAACAAGACTACACCTCACAGTCACGTCACATCAACAAGACTACACCTCACAGTCACGTCACAACAACAAGACTACACCTCACAGTCGCGTCACAACAACAAGACTACACCTCACAGTCACGTCACAACAACAAGACTACACCTCACAGTCACGTCACAACAACAAGACTACACCTCACAGTCACGTCACAACAACAAGACTACACCTCACAGTCACGTCACAACAACAAGACTACACCTCACAGTCACGTCACAACAACAAGACTACACCTCACAGTCACGCCACAACAACAAGACTACACCTCACAGTCACGTCACAACAACAAGACTACACCTCACAGTCACGCCACAACAACAAGACTACACCTCACAGTCACGTCACAACAACAAGACTACACCTCACAGTCACGTCACAACAACAAGACTACACCTCACAGTCACGTCACAACAACAAGACTACACCTCACAGTCACGTCACAACAACAAGACTACACCTCACAGTCACGTCACAACAACAAGACTACACCTCGCAGTCACGTCACAACAACAAGACTACACCTCACAGTCACGTCACAACACCCGACTCAGTGAAACAAAACTGATACTGTACCCCAGCGTTAAAATTTTTTACTTTTCTTATGTACCATTAAATTCTTCCCAAATTTTATTAATTATAAAAGAAGGAATATGGAATCATAGTCATAAAATTGGTCAACTATCAAGAACTCATTTAAAATTAAGTCCTTTCTAAAATTTTTTCTTATATGTTTAAAGATATATATTTCTTTTCATTTTTGTTAATGTAAAGGGGAGGGGTGTGTGCCTTTTAACCGTTGAAAGGCTTTTGATCTTAGCAATCGGAGTTACCCCCTCCCCTCCCTCCCGTTCTTGGGATCGAACCCTACATAGTGTTTTTTATTTTTTTATCCCAGGCGGTGGATGTTTCCTGCGGGTTTAGTGCTTCCCTCGTTCGACGTAATAAAAACATCAACGATAAAATAATAATAATAATAATATATAATAATAATAATAATAATAATAATAATAATTATAATAATAATAATAATAATAATAATAATAATAATAATAATAATAATAAAAATAATAATAATAATAATAATAATAATAATAATAATAATTTAATAATAATAATAATAATAATAATAATATAATAATAATAATAATAATAATAATAATTATAATAATAATAATAAATTATAATAAAAATAATAATAATATAATAATAATAATAATATAATAATAATAATAATAATAATAATGAAAATAATAATAATAATAATAATAATAATAATAATAATAATAATAATAATAATAATAATATAATAATAATGAAAATAATAGTAATAATAATAATAATAATCAATGCGTCAGGAAAAAATATAGAAATATTTTATTCTGATAATAATTTGGTGCATTATTATGGACATGTAAACCCAGGAGCTCTCAGTTGATACACAGCATAACGAGTAGGTACAATTTTGTCCTGACGGCCAGCAATTAAAATGATTGATAAGAGCTTAAAGCTCAACCACTGCTGACACAGAGTAACTAAGAGACTTTACAACGGGTGAAACATCCCAGATATACTGGCACAAACTGACAACGTTTCGCCCCAAGGTTGGATTTTACCAGATATGCTTGATAAAGAATTAGACACATGTGCAACATCTGGGTATCTTTATTTGTAGTCACTGGATGGCGAAACGTCTACAAATGAAGATACCCAGATGTTGCACATGTTGTCTGTATTGCATGCCGTTCATATACATGCTTTTAACACAATGTTTCTTTTAACACAATGTTTCGCCCAAGGCGAAACATTGTGTTAAAAGAATTCTCTGGTATCAGAGTCTCCATTTCCACGAGGAAAACATAGCTTGGGAGAAAGCGTCAGAGCTTTCCCAGTTTCCGAGCTTCAGCAGCGGCTGTGTGGAACACATCCATATCAGCATTAAGGTCTCCAGCCGCGTCTCACTGCCCAATATGGGATCCTGTCTTGTGGATTACCCAGCCTGGGTGAAGGTGCGGTGTGTGTGTGTGTGTGTGTGTGTGTGTGTGTGTGTGTGTGTGTGTGTGTGTGTGTGTGTGTGTGTGTACTCAGTGTGTGTGTGTGTACTCAGTGTGTGTACTATTGATCAGTATTACTGGTTCCTGGTTGCTTGTTCTCAGCAATATTTTCTGGTAAGCCTTCATATGTGGCTTGCCTACTGCTTCCTCGTTCAGCACTTGCCACTTTCTTAACAGCCCTGTGGTACATGACACTTTCTTAACAGCCCTGTGGTACATGACACTTTCTTAACGGCCCTGTGGTACTTGCCACTTTCTTAACAGCCCTGTAGTACATGCCACTTTCTTAACAGCCCTGTGGTACTTGCCACTTTCTTAACAGCCCTGTGGTACATGACACTTTCTTAACAGCCCTGTGGTACATGACACTTTCTTAACGGCCCTGTGGTACATGCCACTTTCTTAACAGCCCTGTGATACATGACACTTTCTTAACAGCCCTGTGGTACATGACACTTTCTTAACAGCCCTGTGGTACATGACACTTTCTTAACAGCCCTGTGGTACTTGCCACTTTCTTAACAGCCCTGTGGTACATGACACTTTCTTAACAGCCCTGTGGTACTTGCCACTTTCTTAACAGCCCTGTGGTACATGCCACTTTCTTAACAGCCCTGTGGTACTTGCCACTTTCTTAACAGCCCTGTGGTACATGACACTTTCTTAACAGCCCTGTGGTACATGCCACTTTCTTAACAGCCCTGTGGTACTTGCCACTTTCTTAACAGCCCTGTGGTACATGACACTTTCTTAACAGCCCTGTGGTACATGACACTTTCTTAACGGCCCTGTGGTACTTGCCACTTTCTTAACAGCCCTGTGGTACATGACACTTTCTTAACGGCCCTGTGGTACTTGCCACTTTCTTAACAGCCCTGTGGTACATGCCACTTTCTTAACAGCCCTGTGGTACATGCCACTTTCTTAACAGCCCTGTGGTACATGACACTTTCTTAACAGCCCTGTGGTACTTGCCACTTTCTTAACAGCCCTGTGGTACATGCCACTTTCTTACAGCCCTGTGTGTACATGCCACATTCTTACAACCCTGTGGTACATGCCACTTTCTTAACAGCCCTGTGGTACATGCCACTTTTCTTAACCCCTGTGGTACATGCCACTTTCTAACAGCCCGTGGTAAATGCCACTTTCTTAACAGCCCTGTGGTACATGCCACTTTCTTAACAGCCCTGTGGTACATGCCACTTTCTTAACAGACCTGTGGTACATGCCACTTTCTTAGGACCCTGTGGTACATGCCACTTTCTTAGGACCCTGTGGTACATGCCACTTTCTTAGCAGCCCTGTGGTACATGCCACTTCCTTAACACACTGAGACATGGCACTTTCTTAACACCTTGAGACATGCCACTTTCTTAACACCATGAGACAAGCCACTTTCTTAACACACTGAGACATGTCACTTTCTTAACACACTGAGACATGCCACTTTCTTAACACCCTGGGTACAAGCACTTTCTTAACACACTGAGACATGCCACTTTCTTAACACACTGAGACATGTCACTTTCTTAACACACTGAGACATGCCACTTTCTTAACACCCTGGGACAAGCCACTTTCTTAACACACTGAGACATGCCACTTTCTTAACACACTGAGACATGCCACTTTCTTAACACACTGAGACAAGCCACTTTCTTAACACACTGAGACATTCCACTTTCTTAACACCCTGGGACAAGCCACTTTCTTAACACACTGAGACATGCCACTTTCTTAACACACTGAGACATGCCACTTTCTTAACACACTGAGACATGCCACTTTCTTAACACACTGAGACAAGCCACTTTCTTAACACACTGAGACATGCCACTTTCTTAACACCCTGGGACAAGCCACTTTCTTTAACACACTGAGACATGCCACTTTCTTAACACACTGAGACATGCCACTTTTAACACACTGAGACAGCCACTTTCTTAACACACTGAGACATTCCACTTTCTTAACACCCTGGGACAAGCCACTTTCTTAACACACTGAGACATGCCACTTTCTTAACACACTGAGACATGCCACTTTCTTAACACACTGAGACATGCCACTTTCTTAACACACTGAGACAAGCCACTTTCTTAACACACTGAGACATGCCACTTTCTTAACACCCTGGGACAAGCCACTTTCTTAACACACTGAGACATGCCACTTTCTTAACACACTGAGACATGCCACTTTCTTAACACACTGAGACAAGCCACTTTCTTAACACACTGAGACATTCCACTTTCTTAACACCCTGGGACAAGCCACTTTCTTAACACACTGAGACATGCCACTTTCTTAACACACTGAGACAAGCCACTTTCTTAACACACTGAGACATGCCACTTTCTTAACACACTGAGACATGCCACTTTCTTAACACATGAGACATGCCACTTTCTTAACACACTGAGACATGCCACTTTCTTAACACACTGAGACATGCCACTTTCTTAACACACTGAGACAAGCCACTTTCTTAACACACTGAGACATGCCACTTTCTTAACACACTGAGACATGCCACTTTCTTAACACACTGAGACATGCCACTTTCTTAACACACTGAGACATGCCACTTTCTTAACACACTGAGACAAGCCACTTTCTTAACACACTGAGACATGCCACTTTCTTAACACACTGAGACATGCCACTTTCTTAACACACTGAGACATGCCACTTTCTTAACACACTGAGACAAGCCACTTTCTTAACACACTGAGACAAGCCACTTTCTTAACACACTGAGACATGCCACTTTCTTAACACACTGAGACATGCCACTTTCTTAACACACTGAGACAAGCCACTTTCTTAACACACTGAGACAAGCCACTTTCTTAACACACTGAGACAGCCACTTTCTTAACACACTGAGACAAGCCACTTTCTTAACACACTGAGACAAGCCACTTTCTTAACACACTGAGACATGCCACTTTCTTAACACACTGAGACAAGCCACTTTCTTAACACACTGAACATGCCACTTTCTTAACACACTGAGACATGCCACTTTCTTAACACACTGAGACATGCCACTTTCTTAACACACTGAGACAAGCCACTTTCTTAACACACTGAGACATGTCACTTTCTTAACACACTGAGACATGCCACTTTCTTAACACCCTGGGACAAGCCACTTTCTTAACACACTGAGACATGCCACTTTCTTAACACACTGAGACATGCCACTTTCTTAACACACTGAGACAAGCCACTTTCTTAACACACTGAGACAAGCCACTTTCTTAACACACTGAGACATGCCACTTTCTTAACACACTGAGACATGCCACTTTCTTAACACACTGAGACAAGCCACTTTCTTAACACACTGAGACATGCCACTTTCTTAACACACTGAGACAAGCCACTTTCTTAACACACTGAGACAAGCCACTTTCTTAACACACTGAGACATTCCACTTTCTTATTGCCCTGAAATTTCCTCGTCCTGCCCGTGTCACTTAACATCCGCAGACTGAAGTAATCTATATAAGTCATTTATGTTTTTACATATCATTTCTTCTCTTTTTTTTTCTCTGTGCCTTTCATTTGTGTCCCTCTTTTCCTCAGTGTCTTCCATTTCAAGATCTGTCCCTAATCTCTGTGTTTAATCCACTGAGTATTTTCTAGCCTTTGATCATAGTCCACATCTCTGAACTCTGAGAACATAGAAGACAAACTTTGAACTATTCTAAGTGTCTATTACTCTCTAATTTCTGCGGGTCAACATTGGTGCTGCATATTCGAGGTTTGGCCCGGTATACCTGGTGTAGAGTCGTGAAGAAGTCTTTGTTAAGGTTCCTGATGGCATTCTCACGTTTCCCACCCATAATACAGTTAATAGGTACCTCTGGTGAGAGGTTGGCGTGGTATCAACATCAGCTCTTTGCCTTTGTCCAGTGGCTGGAAGTGCTACACTGAAGACTTTCTCTTCTTCCCGTAAACTCAGCGTGATACACAGAAAGGTAATTCCCTGTTTCACTGAGGGTGATTATCTTGGCTCAGTTTATTAGTCTTCCCTCTTCTCTTTTGTTGTCAAAATGGACCTGAATTGCTTCACCTGGGAGCGTGTAAAGTGGTGGTGGTTGCGTTTGTCTTTCAAGACAGAATAATGATGTGTTTCATGTTTGCTGAGTGTTATTCTTTGTACTTAGTCTTTGCAGTTTGATCTCGTAGTTATTCCTCTCTTGATCTCGTAGTTATCCTTCGCTTGATCTTGGTAGTTAGTCCCAGAAGGTTGTTTTAACTGTTAGTTCCGTAAATCAACCTCCGTTGGGCTTCCGTTTGCTTCCGCTTGCTTTCCGTTTCCTTTAAGACTCTCCTTCAAAATAACTCACACTGATCACCCTTCGATATTACTCATATTGACCAGTCTTCAGTACTGCACACACATTGATCAGGCCCTGATCCACCGGGAGGCCTGATCAAGGACTGGACCGCGAAGGCGTTGACCCCCAAATATCTCCAGGTAGATTCCAGGTAGACCCGTCAAAATCATCCTTGTAATGAGATCAACCATCCACGTTACTTGTTACTGAGAGTCTACAATGGTGAGAAGTTAATAAACAAGACACAGCTGAGGGACTGACCATCTCCTACCTAGACTGAGCGACTGATCACCTCCAACTTACTTCTTCTACTGCCTCCTGTATCTGGTCAATATTAAGTTGAAAAAGCCTTCTACGCAGGCGTAACGTTTCGCCAATGGAGATAGCCAAGTGTCGCACACTTCTCTTATCTTCTAAGTCTCCAAACTGCCTACTGATCCCCAGGAGGGGTGTTAATGTTGCAGTTTAAAAACTGTAGTGTAAAGCACCCTTCTGGCAAGACAGTGATGGAGTGAATGATGGTGAAAGTTTTTCTTTTTCGGGCCACCCTGCCTTGGTGGGAATCGGCCAGTGTGTTAATAAAAAATAACATTTATATGGTTAGAATATTCATTTTTAAGAGAGATTTAATAATGAGGGACCATCAAATGAAACAACGAGGAAAACTGCGCATGGCGACACATGTAGAATTGAATTGGATTACGCTCACTCTAGTTATACCACATAAAACTCTACTCTGAGCGAAACGTTGCTTTGCACAGTGTTTCATTTCCATACCTTCGCAGGTACCACACATCTGCATCCAGGGATGATCCTCGCTAAATTATTAATTCCTGTGTAGCAGATGCAAGACATATGTTGTGAATTATTTTGTATAAGGAAAGGCATATTAAGGCTAGAATGATATCATTCTGAGTACATGGAGAGACACTCAGAGAATCTGCAACTTTTCTTGAGCAAATGGAGAGGCATACGGGGTGACCGGATCTGGACCTTTGTGACTATATGGAGAGACACTCAGGGAGTGACTCCACTATTTCCTGTACACTAAGAGACACTCAGGGGTGCCTCCACTCTTCTCTGCACACCGAGAGACACTCAGGGGTGCCTCCACTCTTCTCTGCACACCGAGGGACACTCAGGGGTGCCTCCACTCTTCTCTGCACACCGAGAGACACTCAGGGGTGCCTCCATTCTTCTCTGCACACCGAGAGACACTCAGGGGTGCCTTCACTCTTCTCTGCACACCGAGAGACACTCAGGGGTGCCTTAACTCTTCTCTGCACACCGAGGGACACTCAGGGGCGCCTCCACTCTTCTCTGCACACCGAGAGACACTCAGGGGTGCCTCCACTCTTCTCGGTACACCGAAAGATACTCAGGGGTATCTCCACTCTTCTCTGCACACCGAGAGACACTCAGGGGTGCCTCCACTCTTCTCTGCACACCGAGAGACAGTCACAATCTAGAGAACACTCTCTCCACTCACAGTACGACAGTCCTGGACTATCTCAAGTGTGAGTTCACGGTCGTATTCTTCATGAAACTACCCATTGATGACCTGCACTTGAACCATGCATCAACAGAAGTGAATACCTCTATGCATACATCACCATTAACTCACTGAAAGCATTGAAAAAAAAATTCGAAAAAAAAAAATCATCTGGTATAAGCATCGTGGTGAATTTAACTTCCTGAATGATGAATAAACATGAGTTGATTTGGCCATAAATTTCATATTTATTTAAAAAAAATATATATTTGTCTTTGATAGAGGAGAACCAGACGAGATACCAGGGGGATTTTTTTTAGAGGAGCAGGAAAACAGGTAAATAAATTCTTTGTCAGTGGGATACAAGGTAATGAAAAAAATTTTTTTACAGCCAAATGTGTTTCCTGGTGTGAAGCCAACGAAACGAGGAGAAGAATAAGCTTTTATTCTGAACGATGTTTCGCTCTACGTAGCGCTTTGTGAAGTAGTGACTTGATAAGGCACTATAGAGAGCCAAATATGTCTCGATGAAGCTCTACACAGCACGAAAGGTGGTCTGAAAAAGCTCTACGATACAGTTCCACACACACACGGCGAACCATGACTTGATAAAGCTCTGCACAGAGCGAACTATGACTTGATAAAGCTCTGCACAGAGCGAACAGATGATACGCACAGACGAACTATGACTTGATAAAGCTCTGCACAGAGCGAACCATGACTTGATAAAGCTCTGCACAGAGCGGACTAAGGCTTGATAAAGCTCTGCACAGAGCGAAACGCTATTCCAACAAAATCTTATCTTATAAGACTCACGAAATCTTTAAGGACTCCTCTGCCGCGGGTTCGATTCGTACCTCTTCCATGTCTTATCCTGCTACTTGTCCTCACAGACGGGCAAAACGCCTTTATCTCTGGTCCTCCCAGAATATAACTTACGGCCATAAAGTTACGTAAACAGGTATTTATTTTTACTCTGGGCAAACCTGTTGTAAAAAAAAAATGAAATTAGGCTCACTGCCAAAGCAAGTCTTACAGAGAGATAGATCTCTATCTCTAAGCTATTGTTCAGTCAAGCAAGCGTCCTCAGCATCCGCTGTGACGCTGAGGTGTCGGGAAGCGCAGGTCAGACTTCCCAGCCATTGAACAACCCAAGAAAGGCAGACTTTTCTGATGTTTGCTCAGGAATAAGAAGACACTCAGTTATGACATGAGAGAAAGTTAAGGCGACGACGTTTCGGCTCACCCTGGACCATTGTCGGGTCCTAGAGTGACTGAAACGTGCTCGTTTCATAAGTTCTTTTAGATGAATTATTGCAGTCACGTTTTGACATGTTCTTCCTTATGCCTTTTATTTGTTTCGGAATTTCTCAGTTGTCCTTTCGACAAGCGATATAAATTTTAATGGTGTACTTGCATAAACTTTAATATATATGTTTTACTGTTTGAGAAAGAAAATCGTGCATAACGTCACTGACCAGATCTAGTTCATTACCTTTGTAACTTGCTCAGCTATCAAAACTTTGGAGTCCAGTCCCTGGACCAATTATGTACCTCTGTAATCTTTTGACTACCGCCCACAGGATGGGTATGGGATGCATAATAAACATATTAAACTAAACTAACTATAACGTCAGTAAAAAGTTTTACACTTACAATGATTTGCATCAAAAGTAAGACTACGGGATCTTACGGAAATTGTGAATACACATTTCTGACAGTGGAGAATTTGAATTGTGCAAGATTCAAATAATCAGCTGGACGCTGGAAGACTGAAAATTCTGTTTCTCAATTTTCTGTTCGTAAATGGTCAAGACGTTAGCTCTTTTTCTTAATTGAGTTTGAGCGAGGTAGAAGGCAGGAAACAGTATTTTTATTGACTTTTTTTTAAATAACAAAAGGCACAATACCGTGACTTGAACAATACATAAATAACCAGCTACCTTTTCTTCGTGTGTTAGTGTGACTTGTAAATGGTTCAAGTCGGACCGACACGTCGTTATAAGTTTCTTTCTTTTAAGGGAAAGATTTATTTACTTCCTGACTAATTATCCAGAAAGCATTACTTCTATTTAGGTACCACACAGTGGACGAGAGATAGTTTGTCAAGACCTGAAAGATACCTGTAGGATGTCTCCTGAGATCAACGTCCCCCGAGGCTCGGTTCCAGACCCGGCCTCCTGGTGGATCAAAGCCTGACCAACCAGCTCGTTATTGCTGATCGCAAGCAGTCCAACTTACCAACCATAGCCCGCCTAATCAGGAGCTGACTTATGGAGATTATTAGGCTCTCTCTTGAAGATAGCAAGGGGTCTGTTGGTAACCCTCCCTTAGGTGTAAAGGGAAGGCACTGAAAAGTCATGTGCCCCCTACACTTAGGGTTTTAATCCCTTAGTGAATTCGTGGCAACAATAAAATATTTCCTGACGCAGGTCTTTAGCACATAATGACCCACTATGTGGGGCGTTTTGGTCATTTGACAGAGGCCTTCCGCTGGTGTTTCGATACTCCCCCCCCCCACGCGTGTAGGTTTCTGTGTGTGTGTGTGTGTGTATATATATGTTGTGATTTGGCGGTCGCGAAACCTCTGGCCATACGAAACAGCTAAAGACAACTTGCCGAAGGCTGTTGGACATACTACACAACCCAGACCCGCATGAGAGACGACAAATCGCCACGCATCACCACAACTGTGTGAGGCTCTGCGCCATCTGGGACGTGTCGTACCGTCTCTCAGAGATTTCAAGTCTGATCTCACACAGTCTGGCATAATCTGTCATGGCCTCGCATTGTTTCACGTGGCAGTTCGTTACTTCTATTGCTGTTGTTGCATGTTGTTAGCTGTTACTGCTGCTGTTGAGGTCGTGCCTTCTGTTGCTCCCTGATACCGTTGCCTCTGTTGGAGTATTCTGCTCACTGTTATGGCTGCTGTTGATGCGTTCTGCTACATGCCACTGTTTTACTGTTATTCTTTTTGCTGCCTGCTGCCGCAGCTGCTGCCGCAGCTGTTGCTGCTGCTGTTGCTGCTACTGCTGTTGTTGTTGCTGCTGCTGCTGCTGCTGCTGCTGCTGCTGTTGCTGCTGCTGCTGCTGCTGCTGCTGTTTCTTGTCTGTTGTTACTGTTGCTTAATACTACAGAAGAACTTTTAGCCTTCACACTAGACACAGCATTAAAAAAAATCATCACAGTGAAAAAATCCTAAAGACAGAAAGAGAAAAACACAAGAAGGAACAAATCTTCCGTAAATTTACACATTCATTTCAAATACGGATTTTTCGACCAGATTTTCTCCGGTGACTTCATAATGGAAGAGCTGGATATTCTTTGACTTACACACGTTCGTATTTCGCAATAATGTGAAACACATTACCCCGCTACTTCCACGGCAAGCTCCTGATGATGTGTTGATTGCAACTTGAAAGGCCTAGACCTATCATTCAACTCCCCCTCTGATTATTTGTATCTTTTATTGCATATATATATATATATATATATATATAATATATTATATATATATATATATTATATATATATATATATAATATATATTATATATATGTGTGTGTGTTGTGTGTGTGTGTGTGTGTGCTGTGGCCGAATAGGCAGAACTTCGATTTTGGCTTAAATAGCAACTCTCACTTGCTTATAGGCCAAACGAAAATTTGTGTATGCAAAATTCGTCCAAAATCATTCAACCTAACGACAAAAAATATATTCACTGATTTGTTTAGTATTAAATTATTGTAAACAAATCTAAATTTTTAGTTTGGTTAGGCTAAAATAATTGTTACTTGTAAATAAGGTTAGGTATGTTTTCTAAATTCTTTTGGTGCAAAATTAAAGATTTTACTTAACAATTAATGAAAAAATATCTTTAAACTATAAGGAAATTTTAGAAAGGACTTACTTTTAAATGATTCTTGCTAATTGACCATTTTACATATTCTGTACACGACATATATATATATATATATATTATATATATTATATATATTATATTATATTATATATTATATATATATGATATATATATATATTTTATATGCATCTTATTAGACAAGTTACATTGTACCACGCAGTTAAACTGAACCATTCGTAATAGACTGACATTCGCTTAGAACACTCACCTTATTGCAAAAATCTCCTTCGTGGAAGGTTTGATACAAAGGCGTGAGAGGGTAGCCAAAAAAATGAAAATGGTGGGGCTCGAGGAAAGAGTGGTGGAAGAGAGATAGTGTGGAGGTTGGGAGGGGTTAATGGAGGAGGGAGTTGTAAGTAATTCCGTCGTGTTGGGGAACCCGAGCATTAGATTATGATCCCCTAATTTTATCGGTGTAAACCCCGGGATTTTGTGGGGATCTCTCGGCGGAATTCCCAGAGACTCGTCTCAGAATTAGCTTCAGGATCCTGCGTGATGGACCGCGGTGGCGGTCCGCTGAATAATTTTGGGCATAACAATTTTCAGACATGAACGCAAAATTCTAACCGAGACAAGAGTACAAAAAAGTACATTAGACTAACAATAAACAAAAACCTCAAAAGTACCAACCAATGCCCATCTATGAGCAGAAAGTCTAACACAGTAAAACTTTTCTTACCTAGAAATTTCTAACACAGAATACTAGACACAGCACTGACACTCTGTAATGTTTATATTAGGCTAAATCTTGAATATGGCATCTAGTTTTAATCTCAAATTACAGAAAAAAGAGTAAATAATAGAGAAGGTGCAGAGAAGAGCTACCAAACTCGTCCCATCACTTAGGAACTCGTCCCATCACTTAGGAACTCGTCCCATCACTCAGAAACTCGTCCCATCACTCAGAAACTCGTCCCATCACTCAGAAACTCGTCCCATCACTCAGAAACTCGTCCCATCACTCAGAAACAAACCACAGAAACAAGGACTCAAAACACTCGGCTTCTATATCATATGAAACAGAGACATCGAAATCGCATTAAAACTTTTAAGGCACTGAGTGACGTCAGCACACTCAAAAAAAAAAAAAACTATTTCAAATACTGACTGCGTTCCTACCTCGAAGCGATGAAACCGCGAGGTAGAAGATACAACACAAACGTATGCAAAGTTCTTTTTTGCAAAGAAAATTACAGTAGAATGGAAAATAACATATCGGTTAATGTTGTAAGCGTAGGGATAATGCAGTAATTGAAGAACCATTTGGACAAGCAGATTGGATTTTATGATCCAACTTTGCGGATGGTTCCCAAGTGGGTAGAGATGCATGAGACTTCAGGACCTACATGCTCATTGTGAATCAAAATTGCTGGGTCAGATAACAAACTTTTTTTATATGTTGGAAAATGTAACAATAAGTTAGGGTGACCTGTGAATGACAGGGAATAGCAAGGGAGGACAGGAGAGAGATGTTGTCTACAACAGTGGTTGTCAGAGTGGTAGTCCGCGGAACAGTGTCGACGATCCGTGAGTCGTAGGTATCCTGTCCACAGCATCACTGGCTCACAGCATCACTGGTTCACAGCATCACTGGCTCACAGCATCACTGGCTCACAGCATCACTGGCTCACAGCATTACTGGCTCACAGCATCACTGGCTCACAGCATCACTGGCTCAGAGCATCACTGGTCCACAGCATCGCTGGCTCACAGCATCACTGGCCCACAGCATCACTGACCCACAGTATCACTGGCTCACAGCATAACTGCCCCACAGCATCACTGACCCACAGCATAACTGACCTACAGCATCACTGGCTCACAGCATCACTGCCCCACAGCATCACTGGCTCACAGCATCACTGGCTCACAGCATCACTGGCTCACAGCATCACTGGCTCACAGCATCACTGGCTCACAGCATCACTGGTCCACAGCATCACTGGCTCACAGCATCACTGGCCCACAGCATCTCTGACCCACATCACTGGCTCACAGCATAACTGCCCCACATCACTGGCTCACAGCATAACTGGCCCACAGCATCACTGGACTCACAGCATCACTGGCTCACAGCATCACTGGCTCACAGCATCACGGGCTCACAGCATGCCACATTGGCTCACAGTCATCACTGGCTCACAGCATCACTGGCTCACAGCATCACTGCCACAGCATCACTGGCTCAAGCATCACTGGTTCACAGCATCACTGATCCACAGCATCGCTGGCTCACAGCATCACTGGCCCACAGCATCACTGACCCACAGCATCACTGGCTCACAGCAGAACTGCCCCACAGCATCACTGGCCCCACATGCATACTGGACTACAGCATCACTGGCTCACAGCATCACTGTCCCACAGCATCACTGACTCACAGCATCACTGGCTCACAGCATCACTGGCTCACAGCATCACTGGCTCACAGCATCACTGGCTCACAGCATCACTGGTCCACAGCATCACTGGCTCACAGCATCACTGGCCCACAGCATCTCTGACCCACATCACTGGCTCACAGCATAACTGCCCCACAACATCACTGGCTCACAGCATAACTGGCCCACAGCATCACTGACCCACAGCATCACTGGCTCACAGCATCACTGGCTCACAGCATCACTGGCTCCAACAGCAATCACTGGCTCACAGCATCACTGGCTCACAGCATCACTGGCCACAGCATCACTGGCCACAGCATCACTGGCCACAGCATCTCTGCCCACATCACTGGCTCACAGCATCACTGCACCACAGCATCACTGGCTCACAGCATCACTGGCTCACAGCATCACTGGCTCACAGCATCACTGGCTCACAGCATCACTGGCTCACAGCATCACTGGCTCACAGCATCACTGGCTCACAGCATCACTGGTCCACAGAATCACTGGCTCACAGCATCACTGGTACACAGCATCACTGGCTCACAGCCTCACTGGCTCACAGCATCACTGGCTCACAGCATCACTGGCCCACAGCATCACTGGCTCACAGCATCACTGGCTCACAGCATCACTGGCTCACAGCATCACTGGCTCACAGCATCACTGGCTCAACAGCATCACTGGCTCACAGCATCACTGGCTCACAGCATCACTGGCTCACAGCATCACTGGCTCACAGCAATCACTGGCACAGCATCACTGGCTCACAGCATCACTGGCTCACAGCATCACTGGCCACGAACCTACAGCATCACTGGCTCACAGCATCACTGGCTCACAGCATCACTGGCTCACAGCATCACTGGCTCACAGCATCACTGGCCCACATGCAAGCATCACTGCCCACAGCATCACTGGCTCACAGCATCACTGCTCACAGCACTCACGGCTCACAGCATCACTGGCTCACAGCATCACTGGCACCACACGCATCACTGGCTTCACAGCATCACTGGCTCACAGCATCACTGGCTCACAGCATCACTGGCTCACAGCATCACTGGCTCACAGCATCACTGGCTCACAGCATCACTGGCTCACAGCATCACTGGCTCACAGCATCACTGGCCCACAGCATCACTGCCCACAGCATCACTGGCTCACAGCATCACTGCCCACAGCATCACTGGCTCACAGCATCACTGGCTCACAGCATCACTGGCTCACAGCATCACTGGCTCACAGCATCACTGGCTCCCAGCATCACTGGCTCCACAGGCATCAATCACTGGCTCACAGCATCACTGGCTCACAGCATCACTGGCTCACAGCATCACTGGCTCACAGCATCACTGGCTCACAGCATCACGCTAAGCATCACTGGCTCAGCATCCGCCACAGCATCACTGGCTCACAGCATCACTGGCCCACAGCATCACTGGCTCACAGCATCACTGGCTCACAGCATCACTGGCTCACAGCATCACTGGCTCACAGCATCACTGGCTCACAGCATCACTGGCTCACAGCATCACTGGCTCACAGCATCACTGGCTCACAGCATCACTGCCCCACAGCATCACTGGCTCACAGCATCACTGGCTCACAGCATCACTGGCTCACAAGCCACATCCGCTCATGCCCCACAGCATCACTGGCTCACAGCATCACTGCCTCACAGCATCACTGGCTCACAGCATCACTGGCTCACAGCATCACTGCCACAGCATCACTGGCTCACAGCACATCAGCACACTGGCTCACAGCATCACTGGCTCACAGCATCACTGCCACGGCTCACAGCATCACTGCCCCACAGCATCACTGGCTCACAGCATCACTGCTCACAGCATCACTGGCTCACAGCATCACTGGCTCACAGCATCACTGCTCACAGCATCACTGGCTCACAGCATCACTGCTCCAGCATCACTGGCTCACCTCACTGGCTCACAGCATCACTGGCTCACAGCATCACTGGCTCACAGCATCACTGGCTCACAGCATCACTGGCTCACTACTGCATCAACATCCTGGCTCACAGCATCACTGGCTCACAGCATCACGCTCACAGCATCACTGGCTCACAGCATCACTGGCTCACAGCATCACTGCCCACAGCATCACTGGCTCACAGCATCACATGGCTCACGCATCACTGGCTCCAGCATCACTGGCTCCACAGCATCACTGGCTCACAGCATCACTGGCTCACAGCATCACTTCAGCTACTGGCTCACAGCATCACTGCCCACAGCATCACTGGCTCACAGCATCACTGGCTCACAGCATCACTGGCCACAGCATCACTGTCACAGCACACTGGCTCACAGCATCACTGGCTCACAGCATCACGGGCCCCACAGCCGCTCAAGCATCACTGGCTCACAGCATCACTGCCACAGCATCACTGGCTCACAGCATCACTGGCTCACAGCATCACTGGCTCACAGCATCACTGGCTCACAGCTTCACTGGCTCACAGCATCACTGGCTCACAGCATCACTGGCTCACAGCATCACTGGCTCACAGCATCACTGGCTCACAGCATCACTGGCTCACAGCATCACTGGCTCACAGCATCACTGGCTCACAGCATCACTGGCTCACAGCATCACTGCCACAGCATCACTGCTCCAGCCCTGCTACAGCATCACTGCCCACAGCATCACTGGCTCACAGCATCACTGGCTCACAGCATCACTGGCTCACAGCATCACTGCCCCACAGCATCACTGCCCCACAGCATCACTGCCCCACAGCATCACTGGCTCACAGCATCACTGGCTCACAGCATCACTGGCTCACAGCATCACTGCCCCACAGCATCACTGGCTCACAGCATCACTGGCTCACAGCATCACTGGCTCACAGCATCACTGGCTCACAGCATCACTGGCTCACAGCATCACTGGCTCATCTTTCTCGTCAATAAAATTGGTCTTCTTTAAAATGCTATTTTTTTTTTAGCTATAAGTACCATCTTTTTAAATATTTTATTTAAAATATATAATTTTCCCACAGATATCAATTTAACAAAAATTGGCAAATCCAAAATTGGCAAATCCAAAATTGGCAAACCCACCACTTGTCCCAGACGCACCAGAAATTTTTCATTATACAGAAGTGAAAAAAGAGAATATGTTATAAACATAACTATGTTTTTATAGGGGTGGAGGGGTAAGCCAGCGGAAGGCGTCGGTCAGATACCCTAATACTGCAGCTGCGGATCATCACCAGTCCCGCGTTATGAAATTCTTGTCCTGTTTCCCTACAAATATCATTCACATACATCACAAAGTTTCAGACGCACTGGTCTAGTTCACTCGCTGGAGCACTCAACTACTCACTAGCCTAACACTCCTCATGCTGACAGTCATACACATTCAATAGACAGGGCTATCGTTAGCCTACTGCGTCAAGACGATTAGTCAACAGCAGCAGTAGTAGTAGTAGTGGTAGTAGTAGTGGTAGTAGTAGTAGTAGTAGTGTAGTAGTAGTAGTAGTAGTAGTGGTAGTAGTAGTGGTAGTAGTAGTAGAGTTGTTGTTGTAAAAGAAATATAGGGTCGTGATAATAATAGCAGAACTGGTAACCAGAAGTAGATTCACTCGTAGGCATTATTATTATTATTATTATTATTATTATTATTATTATTATAATCAAGGGGGAAGCGCTAAACCCGGCGGATTATACAGCGGCTGGGGAGGGGATGTGGAAGGCATTCAGGCTTAATTCGGGGAACTGGAACACAGATCCATTTCCCTAAATCAAGAGCCCCTCACCAGCATCAAGGAACCTTCCTTGATGGGCACTCGTAGGTAGATCTCTGTTAGGTAACACACGTACTTCAACACTAATGACCCGCACATAGTAGAGAGAAGCTTACGACGACGTTTCGCTCCGACTTGGACCATTTACAGAGTCACACTAACATAAGAGAATGAGAAAGCCAGTATATATATTATACACAGGTGAGGAGGACAGAGACGGGATAAAGAGAGGAAGACAAAGAGGTAGTAATGGTAGTAGAAAGTAGTTATAGATAGTAACATTAATTTAGTATAGATAACTTAAGTCTTTTTTTAAATTTCATGCTATTTTTTTCAGTGTGGTGTACATTGACCGGAGGGAGTGGAGGGTGGGGAGAGAGCCTTCTCCTTTTCAATTCTTGACTTGTATACCTAGTAGATAACACATGACAGTTCTTAGTCTAGGTAGAGCATATAGTACTCAGTGGATAGCCTCAGTGTGGAGTTCCAAGACTTTTGCTATATGTTTTTCCCATCTACTCTGTGTGTCTGTCTGTCTGTCTGTCTGTCTGTCTGTCTGTCTCTCTCTCTCTCTCTCTCTCTCTCCTCTCTCTCTCTCTCTCTCTCTCTCTCTCTCTCTCTCTCTCTCTCTCTTCGTCTCCCTCTCTCTTCCTCTTTTCCTAAAAATTGCTTATTCTTTTTATTATTCGCCTCTTTGTCTTCCTTAGGCTTTTCTCCCTCCCCAACGCCTCCCAGTCGCCCCTTTTCTCTCCCCCCTTCTCAAACCAAGCCCTCTCCTCCCCCTTTACTCCCTACTCCCTACCACACCCCTTCCTTTCTGTCTTTCTGTTTTAAAATCCTGTTTGGTTTTCTCTGTTCCTTTGTTTTCCCCTCACAATCCGTGGGTTTCTTCGTTATTTCATCTCTCTCTCTCTCTCTCTCTCTCTCTCTCTCTACACAAGGGTTGTACAAGGTTACGTTACAGGATCCTAACTTTATTTACAAACTTAGAGCTGCTACCTACAACAGCTCATATTAAAGCCTTTTTATTGGTAAGAGATACACAAATAGGGAATAGGGTGAAGTTGGAACCGTCTGTGGGCCAGCAATTTCCACTCTCTCTCTCATGAAGTCCACTAAGTGATAAATAATAATAATAATAATAATAATAATAATAATAATAATAATAACGTAATAATAATAATAATAATAATAATAATAATAATAATAATAATAATAATAATAATAATAAATAATAATAATATAATAATAATAATAATAATAATAACGCTAATAATAATAATAATAATAATAATAATAATAATAATAATAATAATAATAATAATAATAATAATAATAACTAATATTTGTCATATGTTACACAGTTTTTGACAAAAATTGATGACACATTTAATATTGATAATTTAAAACTCGTGGTTGTGCAGAACATCTTTTGCAAGGCTCGATTCTCCTTCCGAGAAATGAACCCCAACTCTTCCTGGCCGTAAAGGTTCGAGTCTCCTTCCTAGGACTGAACCTCCAGTTCTACCTGTCAAGACTGTGGCATACGAACCAGATTTAGATTTAGACTTTTTTGTAGGTTACGAAAACGCCCGATGAGCTAGAGAAAGGAAATTAAGAGACCTGAGATGCCTGATAAATATCCTCCGAAAATTTTTTTCTGACCATGAATGTTCTTTAAGGAGGTAAAACTCTCATTAGATCTACAGAAAACAGTACAGTTCTAACCTGCAGCATGTTCCTAGATGCCGCTACGGTTCTAGAGATCTGCTAGAAGTTCTAGAGACCTGCTGGGAGTTCTAGAGACCTGCTGGGAGTTCTAAAGACCTGCTGTAGGTTCTAGAGGTCATCTGAATGAACTACACTTCCAGAAAAGCTGTGAAATGGTTAATAGTCTACGAAATTGTTGCTAGAGATGTAGGTTTGTAGTCCCACAGGTCCGACGAAGATGCAACAGGTTCCAAAGGTCTTAACAGACGCAACAGGCTCCAAACAGACGAAATGGGTTCCAAAAGTCTTCTTAACATGCAACTATTCCAAAGTTCCTATACGCACACACAACTGCAAATATTCTGACAGAGGTGCTACATGCTCCAAAGGACATAGAAGATACTACAGGCTCTTAGAGATGCTGGAACACATCATAGTTGAAAAGGTCTCGCAAACATGCGACAGGTCTTACATTTCCGGCCAACATTGGTCTCTACGGACGTGGTAAAGAGTTGAATATCTCGTGCCTCTGCTTCGAGGGATCTGGTGATGCTGCAGATGCTGACTACAGTACACTGACTGTGGGTGCATTATCACCATTACGAATGGCCCCTTGCCCGGCCTTACAGAATGTCAAGTTAGAGTTCAGAAGTGGGTGTTCGAAACAGTGTTATTGACTGGGTGGCTGTTCGAAATTTGTGTGTGTGTGTGTGTGTGTGTGTGTGTGGAATAGAACTCAAGGTTATTTGTGTGGTTTAGTTGTCTGGTTTATTCT
>NC_069456.1:15994147-16006647 GCF_026875155.1 Cherax quadricarinatus | reverse complement strand
TACCCTCCTGGCGAACCTACCTGTACCTGATATATACGACACAAGTATAACACTGCTGACACTGCATCCCCCTTCTCCACCATCCTCACCAACACCACCTCAACCCCAATATCCTAAAAATCCCCTCTCTCCAGCATCTTGCCATCAGCAGCATCCCCACCATCCTCTCCAACACTCCACCATTGTCAACTTGGTGGCGGTTGCGGTCCGCATTCCTAGCATTTTATGAAGTTAGAGTTTCCTGAGCGGCGCTAAACAAGGTCTCAAGTGCATTTCTGCCTGACCTTACTGTCCCTTTTATTACTGTCACAAAAACACTTGTGAATTTAGTGTGGAAATGAGTGTTTTACGGCCAGTGTCTTGACGAGTGGGAGCTGGTTAAGCACTCATTTGTTGGGGATATGGGGTGGGTTGGTGGGCTGGGTGGGTTGGTGAGTGTGTACTCACCTATTTGTACTCACCTATTTGTGGTTGCAGGAGTCGATTCACAGCTGGCTCCACCTCTTCGCTGGTGTGTGTGTGTGTGTGTGTGTGTGTGTGTGTGTGTGTGTGTGTGTGTGTGTGTGTGTGTGTGTGTGTGGGTTTGTGAGTAGCTGGAGAGACATGGTGGGTTGGTAGTCGTGTGGTTACACGGAGGTGTGGAGGTGGATTGTTGAAGCTACAGTGGGCTAGTGAATGTATGGGTTAGTAGAGGTTTGAGATGAACTGGTAGGGTTGTGGGGTGAGCCAAACCCAGCCTCGTGTGACATACCTCTTCTATCCCCTCAGAATGAGACCCACAACAGGTCACTAAACACTCTTGTACCTATTTACTGACACGTGAAAAGGTCCAGCCCGGAAATTGAACCCTGATTCTTTCGATTGTGAGCCGCACGCTCTAACTATTTATCTCTTGGTCATCAAAGGTGTATCTCCGCGACTCATTATAATAGAAGGTCCCTTTAGATCGATAGAAAGTCCCTATAGTTAGATAAAAGGTCCCTTTAATTAGATAGACGGTCCCTTTAGTTAGAAAATCCCTTTAGTTAGATAGAAGGATGAATACGTTAGGTATAAGCAGTGTATAGTTAGACAGTAAGCTCCCTCCCTCCCTCCCTTCCTCCCTCCCTCCCTCCTTCCCTCCCACCCTCCCTCCTTAACACCCTCCTCTTTCTCTTCCTTTCTCCCTCTCACTCCGTTATGTCAGGAAAGCAATGCAAGAAAAAACAACAGCAACAAGAACAACAACTGCAACCTGTCTTGATTACTGATGGCTTGTCATGGTAGTTGACAGATAGTGATGGTGGAAATAGATGACAAGTAGTAGAGGTTATGGTAGGGATGGATTGATGGAAGTGATGGTGAGTGACCGCAGGGAGGTAAGCCAGAAGGAAGGTGGGAGGGAGGGAGGGAAGTGGGTGAGAGATAATGAGGTGGGAGGGAGGTAGGGAAGGGAGGGAAGTGGGTGAGAGATAATGAGGTGGGAGGGAGGTAGGGAAGGGAGAGAGAAATTGAGGGATGGGGGAAAAGAAGTGGGAAAAAAAGAGGAAGGGATGAAAGAGAGTGAGGAAAGAGAAGGAGTGAAGCATGTGAGACGAATTTAATGAGTACTGGCTGAGGTCAATTAGAAAGAAAATTAAAACCATACGAGAAATGGAGAGAGAGAGAGAGAGAGAGAGAGAGAGAGAGAGAGAGAGAGAGAGAGAGAGAGAGAGAGAGAGAGAGAGAGAGAGAGAGTGAGTGAGATTCATTGATCGTTGATAACCTAACGTTTGTCTGGGAGGATGGGTTCACGTCTCATAACTTACATTGCACTAGAAGAAGAAGAAGAAGAAGAAGAAGAAGAAGAAGAAGAAGAAGAAGAAGAAGAAGAAGAAGAGGAAGAAGAAGAAGAAGAAGTACATGTATTAAACGAAGTAGAGTTATAGAAGAAGAAGACTCCATTTAAATTATTATCCTCTTAGGATTTGCAGCACTAGGGTTCTCCCTACCCACACTGCTACCCACAACACCAAACTAATTCGCAGGTTCCTACCTCTTTATTGCTAAGTGAACAGGGGGTCAGCAGGTGTCAGTAGAATCGACCGTAAGACTCACCTCCCCACTCAGAACGGAACCCGGGTCTGTCAATTGCTACCATTGTGCGTGACAGCTCTGAATTCTCATTGTCCAAGTATTTGTCACCTTTGACACTTTGCCCTCCCGTGTCATCTGCTTTGACTGTCTTAAGTCACTCTGAAAGCACGTGGCAAGTTTTTCAGTAACCCAATGGAACACTCTGGTTGGCTAGGGTTGAGAGCTTCCCTAGTATGGGCCACTCTGGTTGGCTGGAGTTGAGAGCTTCCCTAGTATGGGCCACTCTGGTTGGCTGGGGTTGAGAGCTTCCCTAGTATGGGCCACTCTGGTTGGCTGGGGCTGAGAGCTTCACTAGTATGGGCCACTCTGGTTGGCTGGGGTTGAGAGCTTCCCTAGTATGGGCCAGTAGGCCTGCTGCAGTGATCCTTCTTTCTTATGTTCTTATGTCTGCTGCAAGAGGGTCATTAAGGCTACATGTCACCTCTTTACCACCAGTCAGGAATATTTTAATCCCTGAAGTAGCTATTAGTCTCCTAGTACATATACACTGAGAAAAATCCGTCTTAAGTAACACTTGTCATGTTTCCTGACGAATCTTACCTAACCTAATCAAACCTAATCTAAACTAACCTAACCTAATCTAACTTAACCTAATCTAACTTAATCTAACCTAACCTAATCTAACCTAACCTAACCTAACCTAATCTAACCTAACCTAACCTAACCCATCCTAACCTAACCCATCCTAACCTAACCTAACCTAACCTAACCTAACCTAATCTAACCTAATCTAACCTAACCTAACCCATCCTAACCTAACCTAACCTAACCTAACCTAACCTAATCTAACCTAACCTAACCTAATCTAACCTAACCTAACCTAACCTAACCCATCATAACCTAACCTAACCTAACCTAACCTAATCTAACCTAACCTAACCCATCCTAACCTAACCTAACCTAATCTAACCTAATCTAACCTAACCTACCCTAACCCATCCTAACCTAACCTAACCTAACCTAAACTAACCTAACCTAACCTAATCTAACCTAACCTAACCTAACCTAACCTAACCTAACCTAATCTAACCTAATCTAACCTAACCTAACCTAACCCATCCTAACCTAACCTAACCTAACCTAACCTAATCTAACCTAATCTAACCTAACCTAACCCATCCTAACCTAACCTAACCTAACCTAATCTAACCTAATCTAACCTAACCCATCCTAACCTAACCTAACCTAACCCATCCTAAACTAACCTAACCTAACCCATCCTAACCTAACCTAACCTAACCTAATCTAACCTAATCTAACCTAACCTAACCTAACCCATCCTAACCTAACCTAACCTAACCTAACCTAACCTAATCTAACCTAATCTAACCTAACCTAACCCATCCTAACCTAACCTAACCTAACCCATCCTAACCTAACCTAACCTAACCTAATCTAACCTAATCTAACCTAACCTAACCTAACCCATCCTAACCTAACCTAACCCATCCTAACCTAACCTAACCTAACCCATCCTAACCTAACCTAACCTAACCTAACCTAACCTAACCTAATCTAACCTAACCTAACCCATCCTAACCTAACCTAACCTAACTTAACCTAATCTAACCTAACCCATCCTAACCTAACCTAACCTAATCTAACCTAACCTAATCTAACCTAATCTAACCTAACGTAACCTAAACTAACCTAACCTAACCTAACCCATCCTAACCTAATCTAACCTAACCTAACCTAACCTAACCCATCCTAACCTAATCTAACCTAACCTAATCTAACCTAATTTAACCTAACCTAATCTAACCTAATCTAACCTAACCTAACCTAACCCATCCTAACCTAACCTAACCTAACCTAATCTAACCTAATCTAACCTAACCTAACCTAACCCATCCTAACCTAACCTAACCTAATCTAACCTAATCTAACCTAACCTAACCCATCCTAGCCTAATCTAACCTAACCTAATCTAACCTAACCTAACCTAACCTAATCTAACCTAATCTAACCTACCTAACCTAACCCATCCTAACCTAACCTAACCTAACCTAATCTAACCTAACCTAACCTAACCCATCCTAACCTAACCTAACCTAACCTAACTTAACCTAATCTAACCTAACCCATCCTAACCTAAACTAACCTAACCTAACCTAATCTAACCTAATCTAACCTAACGTAACCTAAACTAACCTAACCTAACCTAACCCATCCTAACCTAATCTAACCTAACCTAACCTAACCTAACCTAATTTAACCTAACCTAACCTAATATAACCTAACCTAAACTAACCTAAACTAACCTAACCTAACATACACAACAAAGACGAAGACTGAATTTATAGAGACTTTTTGTTGCCAAGTTTAAAATAAAATACCTAAATATTTAGAAAAGTAACGTAATATATTAGAAAATATATTCAAATTCTATACCTTTGTGTAGATAAATTACTGATTATTACACATTGTTTACTTAGTAAGCCCTTAAAATTTTGTTAAGTTTTTGCACGTAAATCAACCTATAAAATTTTAATGAGTGTTTGAAAGTAAATTAATGGTAAACATTACTGAGATGACGAATTAGTCACATGTGCAACACCTGGGTAGCTACTAGCTTCGTCGTTTCTCACGAATTTAATGATACTCAGGTGTTGCAGGTGTTGCACATGTATCTGATACCTCAAGGTTTTGCTGTCCTACAGAGTGTGGCAATCACTTTCCATGTGAGAGTTGCAGAGTGGGACCAAAAGCTAGCCAAGTTCCCCCTGACACAGTTCATTCCACGGAGTGGGTGTCCTGAGCTCTCAGTTAGGCAATGAGGATATCATCAAGGATTCTTCTATGAGCAACAGCAGCAGCAGCAGTAGCAGCAGCAGCAACAGCAGCAGCAGCAACAACAGCAGCTGCAACAACAGCAGCAGCAGCAACAACAGCAGCAGCAACAACAGCAGCAGCAACAACAGCAGCAGCAACAACAGCAGCAGCAACAGCAGCAGTAGCAGCAGTGCACTGCGTGTGTTGCCACCAGGATTATCATTTAGAATTAAGTCCTTTCCATAATTTTCTCTTATACGTTTAAAGATATATTTTTTTCCATTAATGTTAATGTAATTTTTTTTAATTTTGCATTAACATTAATATATATATATATATATATATATATATATATATATATATATATATATATATATATATATATATTATATATATAAATAAATAGAAATCTTATCTAATTCGCATTTTATGCTCGTTTTTAATTCACAATTCTTTAGACGATCCAAGGATTGTAAAAAGATTTTCGCTACAACTGCTACTACTACTACTACTACTACTACTACTAATAATAATATTAATAATAATAATAATGATAATAATAGTAATAAATAATTACAATAATAATTATAATAAGAGTATTATAACCTGAGATTATCTAAGTTCACAGACTCACTACTAAGGTAGTTAACATCTCAGATACAAGTAATGATATAACTCTGGAGGGCGATTACGGTTTGTTATTACGGTTGAGTTGCTCCTTCAGTACTGTTGTCAGCTGTTATCGGGATAGAGCTGGTCCTTCAATGCTGCTCCTTACTGTTAATGAGACGGAGTTGGTTCTTCAGTACCATTGTTCGTTGTCAACAGAAGTTCGAGACATGTCGAGTTGGAAATGAACCCTCATGATTTTATTTGATCCGAAATTGGTGAGGGAACGTCAGCTGTTGCTTTGTGTGAAGCTTTGTCAAGCTATAATAAAACTGTAAACAGGACGAAACAATGTTCCTCCCCACAAACCTTGTTCTGTCACTGGCATTTCAAAGAATTTACAGATTTGGAAAAAATGCTCCAGTTGTGACCCGACGATGATCTAGGATGGACTGAGGCCTCGTCACGAGATTCGTCTCCTAAGTGAGGATTTTTTGTTATTTTTAAGGTAGAATTTAGGAGTTCTTGGAGAGTTCGATGGTATGGGGATGGCCTGAAGACAGATTGCCTACCACTGACACTGTCGGTGGTGGGAGGGTCCCCTGCCAGAGGCATTAGTCAACTGGTGCGTGTTTTTGCGTTGGCGTCTGCTGAGTGAGGCATCTTGAGTGGTTCCTGGTGACTATATGATCACGCCTGTGCTTATTTGGCTCCTCTAGCGTGCGTTTTACAACAGGATTTACGCCAAAGTCACCGGGAGAAGTGGGACACTTGGACGAATGCGTCTGGTCTTTTCTGCATGGAGGACGTCGCCTGTGAAGGCGTTTGGGAGGAAGAGTGGACGCAGTTTATCTGTGTGTCATCAGTATGTGGCAGTGATTCCTTCCGTGATCACAATGCCAGACACCCGAGGCAAGAAAACAACACGATTAACCAGCTATCAGGACACAGCATCGTGTTCACAAGGGCTCACTCAAGAGGTACCCTAGGAGGCGGCTCTCACCAAATGATACTCTGTTGACAGTGTTTGCAGCTACACACAAGCTCTCCTGCAACATACACGCATGTAGATAGTGAGTGTAGGCTAACACAAACTCTTCCCCCAACATACACATACACATAAACTCTTAGACAACGTATACCACTGCCCCTACACCAGCGTGTCACAACACACAAAACGCACACACACACACACACACACACACACACACACACACACACACACACACACACACACACACACACACACACACATACACATACATCTCTCTCTCTCTCTCTCTCTCTCACACACACACACACACATGCATCTCTCTCTCCACACCCACACCACACACACACACACACACACACACACACACACACACACACACCTGCCACCACTACTTCAAAGTAACACATGTCATCAAACGAAGCAGAGCTAATGAGTGTTTGGAAAAACACGAGCCTTAGGTATAATGTAGAACGGTTTAGCCAGCCCAACGGGAAGATCAGGGCACATTCATCTATAATATATCCCACCAGAACTTGAAGAACCTTCCTGGCTCTAGATTTTTTTTCACCCTAACAACAATAGTGATATACGCAGTTATGGGGGGGATTTGTCTCTTGTAGGTTTTGAAGCCATTAGGATACCTAGATACGTGAAAAAGAGGCATGGGAAGACCAGGCTTCATGGCGGATCAAGACCTGGTCAACCAGGCTGTCACTGCTGGTCACAAGCAAGTCTGACGTATAAACCACAGCCGAACCACGGCTGTGGTTCGTGCGCTGAACAACTTGAACTTGAAGAATTAAACTTGAAGAACACACCAAGCACTTGAAGACATGTTTTATGGCAGCATTTCGCTCACCGGGAGAGAAACGTTTCCATAGATAATACAGCATTGAGTCGCATGGTACATTGCTGAAGAACAACCTGACGACTCCTGTTATTTATGCTTCTTGATATAAAGCCAAGGGTTCTGTTCGCTTTATTGCGAACACTTATGCACTGTTGGCTTGGTTTTAGATTACTGTTAACCGGAACTCCCAATCCTTCTCACAATCAGCAATATTAAAATCTACATTATTTGATTTATATATGGCATGGTTATTTTCTCGTTCAATGATTAGAACTTTTTGCATTTGTCTATATTAAACTGCATCTGCCACTTCTCCGACCACTGGGGGCTCTGGTGGCCTGGTGGTTAACGCTTTCGCTTCACACGGTGAGGGCCTGGGTTCGATTCCCAGCCAGAGTAGAAACATTGGACGTGTTTCTTTCCACCTGTTGTCTATGTTCCCCATCAGTAAAATGGGTACCTGGGTGTTACTCGACTGGTGTGGGTCGCATCCTGGGACACTGACCTAAGGAGGCCTGGTCACAGACCGGGCCGCGGGGGCGTTGACCCCTGGAACTCTCTCCAGGTAAACTCTCCAGGTAAACTGCATCAGTCTATTCAAATTCTCTCCAGATATACCAACTCACTGTCAGCAAGCATCTACTTTCCCTCAGAGAACTTCCAGCTGTCTCCAGTAGTGTTGCATCGGACATCCGCATCCGCATCAGTGGAACATTCGCACAATTTCTTACATCCGCATCCGTATATGCATCCGCATTTTACTGTAAACAGATATCTGCATAAGCATCGACATCCAAATCCGCAGAGCATCCGCACAATTTCCTACATCCGCAAAAACATCTGCAGAACATCCGCGCACTTTCTTACATCCGCATCCGCATCAACGAAATAAGTAGCACATCCTCATACACAACCGCATCCACGGATACCTAAATTTCCACCCCGTGGCTCATCACAACGTTATGTTACCAATATTATCTCTCCAGCCTTAAGAATAGTTATTATTTATTTTATTTGTATTAATAAAATTGTGTTTCAGATATCTTATTACCCTTTTTTGCTTATTTCAGTTATTTAGTTTTCATTTATTATTTTTTAAAGAGGGATATGTGATAAATCCTTGACAATGTGTTTAAGCTGATAAATTCACGATAATATCTTGTTCATTGGCAACACTTGTTGGAAGGCTCGATACTCCTTCATATAATAATTATTCATTGGCAACACTTGTTGGAAGGCTCGATACTCCGTCATATAATAATTATTCATTGGCAACACCTGTTGGAAGGCTCGATACTCCTTCATATAATAATTATTCATTGGCAACACTTGTTGGAAGGCTCGATACTCCTTCATATAATAATTATTCATTGGCAACACCTGTTGGAAGGCTCGATTCTCCGTCATATAATAATTATTCATTGGCAACACCTGTTGGAAGGCTCGATACTCCGTCATATAATAATTATGTGACTATTTCCTAACTATTGTAATTACCTTAAGAGATTCCTTAAATTAATGTTTATATTTTTTTTCAATTTTTTAAAATATTTTATTTTTTAAGATTTTTTGAAAAGCAAAATTCCAAAGAATTTTTTTTTAGAAAAAAATAAAAAAAAAAATTTTAATTTTAATTTTTTTTTAATTTTCAAATAAAAATATAAAGAATTTTTGTTAAAGAATTTCTCTTTAAAGAATTTATTTTTAGAGAAAGAAAATGTAAAAATAATCTTAAAAAATAAAAAAAAATATATATAATTTTTAGAAAATATTATTTTTAAACAGTACACTGGTATTGGAAATATAAACACAAAATCAGTATAATGTGATCCTTTATTGACAACGTTTCGCCCACACAGTGAGCTTTATCAAGTCACAGATCTGATCTCTTTTTGACTTGATAAAGTCCACTATGTGGGCGAAACGTCGTCAATAAAGGCTCACATTATACTGCACATGTGTTTACATGTCCACTGTGTCAGTATTTTATACCATTTATTGTCTCACTGGTGTTGTTCCCGCCAGCAGTAACAGCCTAGTTGATCAGGCCCTGATCCATCGGGAGGCCTGGTCGTGGACCGGGCCGCGGGGGCGTTGATCCCCGGAATAACCTCCAGGTAACCTCCATATATAATCATATAGAATAGCGTAGGAGGAGAGAGAAAGGATGGAAGGGGATGGGGGTTGAAAAGCGTGTTGGTCTGGGCAGATCACCAGCCTAGATCGCTGCCTCAGATCACCAGCCTAGATCGCTGCCTCAGATCACCAGCCTAGATCGCTGCCTCAGATCACCAGCCTAGATCGCTGCCTCAGATCACCAGCCTAGATCGCTGCCTCAGATCACCAGCCTAGATCGCTGCCTCAGATCACCAGCCTAGATCGCTGCCTCAGATCACCAGCCTAGATCGCTGCCTCAGATCACCAGCCTAGATCGCTGCCTCAGATCACCAGCCTAGATCGCTGCCTCAGATCACCAGCCTAGATCGCTGCCTCAGATCACCAGCCTAGATCGCTGCCTCAGATCACCAGCCTAGATCGCTGCCTCAGATAACCAGCCTAGATCGCTGCCTCAGATCACCAGCCAAGATCGCTGCCTCAGATCACCAACCTTGATCGCTGCCTCAGATCACCAGCCTAGATCGCTGCCTCAGATCACCAGCCTAGATCGCTGCCTCAGATCACCAGCCTAGATCGCTGCCTCAGATCACCAGCCTAGATCGCTGCCTCAGATCACCAGCCTAGATCGCTGCCTCAGATCACCAGCCTAGATCGCTGCCTCAGATCACCAGCCTAGATCGCTGCCTCAGATCACCAGCCTAGATCGCTGCCTCAGATCACCAGCCTAGATCGCTGCCTCAGATCACCAGCCTAGATCGCTGCCTCAGATCACCAGCCTAGATCGCTGCCTCAGATCACCAGCCTAGATCGCTGCCTCAGCCCCCACGGCTATACAATAGACGCCGAACTCTCAGGACGAAAAAAAAAACTCCCGTAACAAACTGCCATTCATCAGGCAGAGGAGACCAGCGGTGTATAATTGCAGAGAGAGAGATGTTTGTCTCACCGTAATTGCCAACATTTGCCTAAAAATAATCGGGTGAATCTGCGGACACGCTTGCTTAAGGCAGGACGCTCGGCGCTGTGTAATTATGGCTCGGTTCTTTAATTACATCCGTGGCGCAGTCTCAACCTGATGTGAAAAATGTGTTCATGTCTGAAGCCGCGGCACAGACGCCAGGCTCAAACAGTGCTTTTAAAACATGGGTTATTCTCCCTGTTTCTTTATTTCCTTTCAGAGATTGTGGTTCTTCGGCTCATTTCTCTCTGTCTGTCTCTGTCTCTGTTCGCCTGATATATATATTATATATATATATATATATAAATATATATATATATAATATATATATATATATATATATCTTTCTTTCAACACACCGGCCGTATCCCACCGAGGCGGGGTGGCCCAAAAGGAAAAACGAAAGTTTCTCCTTTTACATTTAGTAATATATACAGGAGAAAGAGGTTACTAGCCCCTTGCTCCCGGCATTTTAGTTGCCTCTTACAACACGCATGGCTTACGGAGGAACAATTCTGTTCCACTTCCCCATGGAGATAAGAGGAAATAAACAAGAATAAGAACTAGAAAGAAAATAGAAGAAAACCCAGAGGGGTGTGTATATATGTGCTTGTACATGTATGTGTAGTGTGACCTAAGTGTAAGTAGAAGTAGCAAGACGTACCTGAAATCTTGCATGTTCATGAGACAGAAAAAAGGACACCAGCAATCCTACCATCATGTAAAACAATTACAGGCTTTCGTTTTACACTCACTTGGCAGGACGGTAGTACCTCCCTGGGCGGTTGCTGTTTACCAACCTACTACCTAGAATATATATATATATAAAATATATATATATATATATATATATATATATATATAAAATATATATATATATATATATATAATATATATATATATATATTGTCGTGCCGAATAGGCAGAACTTGCGGTATTGGCTTAAATAGGAAAGCTCATCTTGCCATATAAGACAAGTGAAAATTTGTGTATACAATAATTTCGCCAAAATCATTCTGTACCTAACGAAAAAAATATATTTCATGTGTTTGTTTAGTATTAAATTATTGTAAACAAATCTAAAATATATTTAGTTGGGTTAGGCTAAAATAAATTGTTCTTGTTATAATAAGGTTAGGCAAGTCTTCTAAGATTCTTTTGGAGAAAAATTAAATTTTTTTACAATAACATTAATGAAAAAATATATATCTTTAAACGTATAAGAGAAAATTTTAGAAAGAACTTATACGTTTAAAGATATATTTTTTTCATTAATGATAATGTAAAAATTTTTAATTTTGCACCAAGAGAATCTTAGAAAACTTACCTAACCTTATTATAACAAGAACAATTTATTTTAGCCTAACCCAACTATATATATTTTAGAGTTGTTTACAATAATTTAATACTAAACAAGCACAGTGAAGTATATTTTTTTTCGTTAGGTTCAGAATGATTTTGGCGAAATTATTGCATACACAAATTTTCACTTGTCCTATATGGGAAGATGAACGTGCTATTTAAGCCAAGATCGCAAGTTCTGCCTATTCGGCACGACATATATATATATATATATATATATATATATATATATATATATATATATATATATATATATATATATAATATATATATATATATATATATGTGTCGTGCCGAAATATAAAACTGGTTCAATTAGCAAGAAAACTCATTTAAAACTAAGTTCTTTCTAAAAATTTCTCTTATACGTTTAAAGATATATTTTTTTCATTAATGTTGATGTAAAAATTTATAATTTTACACCAAAAGGAACTTAGAAAACTTACCTAACCTTATTATAACAAGAATAATTTATTTTTACGTAACCCAACTAAATATATTTTAGATTTGTTTACAATAATTTAATACTAAACAAACACAGTGAAATATATTTTTTTCGTTAGGTTCAGAATGATTTTGGCGAAATTATTGCATACACAAATTTTCACTTGTCCTATATGGCAAGATGAGCGTTGCTATTTAAGCCAAGATCGCAAGTTCTGCCTATTCGGCACGACATATATATATATATATATATATATATATATATATATATATAT
>NC_069456.1:15946647-15981647 GCF_026875155.1 Cherax quadricarinatus | reverse complement strand
TTCAAAGTCAGCCGAAGAAGATCTCAGTATAAAACCGAAATAAAAAAATAAACATTTATACATCTTTATATCCTACTTTACTGTACACATGTCTACTGTTTGTCCCACTAAGCAGTGTTCGTTATATTTGTGTGTTTACATGATGATAGCTGTTAGTGAAAGAAGTGATGCTGGTGGTGGTGATGATAGCTGTTAGTGAAAGAAGTGATGCTGGTGGTGGTGATGATAGCTGTTAGTGAAAGAAGTGATGCTGGTGGTGGTGATGATAGCTGTTAGTGAAAGAAGTGAATGAAGTGTGAAGGATGGTGGTGGTGATGATAGCTGTTAGTGAAAGAAGTGATGCTGGTGGTGGTGATGATAGCTGTTAGTGAAAGAAGTGATGCTGGTGGTGGTGATGATGGCTGTTAGTGAAAGAAGTGATGCTGGTGGTGGTGATGATAGCTGTTAGTGAAGGAAGTGATGCTGGTGGTGGTGATGATAGCTGTTAGTGAAAGAAGTGATGCTGGTGGTGGTGATGATAGCTGTCAGTGAAAGAAGTGATGCTGGTGGTGGTGATGATAGCTGTTAGTGAAAGAAGTGATGCTGGTGGTGGTGATGATAGCTGTTAGTGAAGGAAGTGATGCTGGTGGTGGTGATGATAGCTGTTAGTGAAAGAAGTGATGCTGGTGGTGGTGATGATAGCTGTCAGTGAAAGAAGTGATGCTGGTGGTGGTGATGATAGCTGTCAGTGAAAGAAGTGATGCTGGTGGTGGTAGTGATGATAGTTGTTAGTGAAAGAAGTGATGCTGGTGGTGGTGATGATAGCTGTCAGTGAAAGAAGTGATGCTGGTGGTGGTGATGATAGCTGTTAGTGAAAGAAGTGATGCTGGTGGTGGTGATGATAGCTGTTAGTGAAGGAAGTGATGCTGGTGGTGGTGATGATAGCTGTTAGTGAAGAAGTGATGCTGGTGGTGGTGATGATGCTGTCAGTGAAAGAAGTGATGCTGGTGGTGGTGATGATAGCTGTCAGTGAAAGAAGTGATGCTGGTGGTGGTAGTGATGATAGTTGTTAGTGAAAGAAGTGATGTGGTGGTGGTGATGATAGCTGTCAGTGAAAGAAGTGATGCTGGTGGTGGTGATGATAGCTGTCAGTGAAAGAAGTGATGCTGGTGGTGGTAGTGATGATAGTTGTTAGTGAAAGAAGTGATGCTGGTGGTGGTGATGATAGCTGTCAGTGAAAGAAGTGATCTGGTAGTGGTGATGATAGCTGTCAGTGAAAGAAGTGATGCTGGTGGTGGTGATGATAGCTGTCAGTGAAAGAAGTGATGCTGGTGTGTGTAGTGATGATGGCTGTTAGTGAAAGAAGTGATGCTGGTGGTGGTGATGATAGCTGTCAGTGAAAGAAGTGATGCTGGTGGTGGTAGTGATGATAGTTGTTAGTGAAAGAAGTGATGCTGGTGGTGGTGATGATAGTTGTTAGTGAAAGAAGTGATGCTGGTGGTGGTGATGATTAGTTATTAGTGAAAGAAGTGATGCTGGTGGTGGTGATGATGGTTGTTAGTGAAAGAAGTGATGCTGGTGGTGGTGATGATAGCTGTTAGTGAAAGAAGTGATGCTGGTGGTGGTGATGATAGCTGTTAGTGAAGGAATCAATGCTGTGATGGTAGTTAGCGATAGTGCTGGTGACGGTGATGGTGATGGTGCGTTATTTTGACGTCATGTGGATTAGAATGAATGGTGTTGGAACTGACAACGTAATTGCACCGGCGACGAAGATGGTATTTAACAACGTTGCGACACAGAAGGTGTTTAAATACCATCGCTTTGCTCTGCGATAATTGACATCAGACTCTTATTAAAATAAAGACTGTGCAATTAATTAGGGCAGTAATGACGCTATGCTCAATAAAGAGAGCAATTCTAGGCAATATTTCCAGGAGTTGACGAGGCTTTCGGTGTTGTCGATGACGATGATCAAGACGTGTATCGTTTAGGGCAAAATTTATGATTAACTTTAACAAATACGTAACAAAAAAAGCTGTGAATTTGAAGACTTTTACTGAAAAAGACGTTTCGCCCGCCAGGAATTTTTTTTCAGTCCAATACAGAGAACTAATGACTGGAACACTGTTCCAGATTATAGAGCAGAACTTTTCTCCAGGCTGAGGGACTGACCACCTCAAAACTATGTCTTCAAGGGTGATGGACTGATGACATCGTCTTACCATCCCCACTGCTTCTGCTGCCTCCTCAGCATTCAACTGAAAAAGGTCTACCGTGTAGGCGAAACGTTAGCATCTGTGTCTTACCACAAGCAGTCGTGTACATGTACTGGGAGAACAACATTGCTGTAACTTAAATTTCTCGTACCTGCTAATTGTACAGTACACCTGTAATGTGTCTCATTTATTTCTTGTACCTGCTAAGTATACAGTTCAACTGTAATGTGTCTCATTTATTTCTTGTACCTGCTAAGTATACAGTTCAACTGTAATGTGTCTCATTTATTTCTTGTACCTGCTAAGTATACAGTTCAACTGTAATGTGTCTCATTTATTTCTTGTACCTGCTAAGTATACAGTTCAACTGTAATGTGTCTCATTTCACTGCAACTTCTCAGTATTGACCAACCTTTAATAATACAGAGTATAATTATCATTACGTTAATGATAAACAATACGGACAAGTTGAAGAATGAAACACATGTGCGACACATGAGACTTGTTGTCAGCCAGATGTATCAAGACTGAGGGACTGGCACTTTTTATCAAGGCTAAGCACTGAATACGTTCTATCAAGGTTGAGGGACTGAATACTGTCTATCCAGACTAAGGTACTGATCACTATCAAGGCTGAGGGACTGAATACTGTCTATCTAGGCTAAGGTACTGATCACTATCAAGGCTGAGGGACTGAATACTGTCTATCTAGGCTAAGGTACTGAACACGATCAAGGCTGAGGTACACTGAACACTCAAACTCACCACTACACACCTTCCACCGTCTCCAGTATTTATTCTCTGTATTGGACTGATAAAGCTACAGGTTGGTGAAACATCATATCATTAAGCATACCCAGATGTTGTTCGTCTGTCTTATACATCTACAGATGTACATTAATCTATATTTAAGTTGTTTATCGTGGCTGTGTTGGCAAGGTTCTGGTCTTCACTGTGATACAAGGCGCTCAAAATACATACCAGGAATCTCAACCATTTCATAAAACGACATTTCATAATGCAAGGTTTGAAAGTCTATCGAGTTCACGAGCGTCATTAAGGTTGCATGTCAACTCTGCTTCAACAGTCAAGACCACATATCTATCTACCTATCTATCTATCTATATATATATATATATATATATATATATATATATATATATATATATATATATATATATATATATATATATATATATACTGCATATGAGAAATATGCAGTATATTCTCAGAAACAAGCCCTTTCCTTACTTAATACAGATATACTGTTTCTCAGCATTTTCTTATTTACAGTTTCTTGCTCCCCTCTATCTTCATTTTATTGCTAGCAACGGCAGCAGGGCAATCACGGCCTTAAGTTATGGCACAGCTAACTATGTGGGGGATTTATAGTCGGGAGCATTGGACCAGTGGTTGGCAGAGGCCGATGATTGCCTCGGTGATTATGTTGTCATTGATTGTTAAATTGTCTTCGCTTTGTCCTGACAGACGTTGATTACCCAAGATGGTAAATTCTGTTTGGGAACACTCAGATGTGTTGTTGGAATTGGGTTATTAAACCTAATTAATGGCTTGGTTACGATGACAAGTGGCGTGGGCTGCGAAGACGAATGAACGAGCTGGAGTAACGTTTCGCTCTGGGTATTATTTTAGAAAGCTCTGTACGGAGCGAAATGTTGTCCCAGTGAGAGTTTGTACTGTGTCTCGTGTTTTATCTTTGTCAATACAACTCCATTCCATCAGCTTGAAGAAAGTTTTCCTAGTTTTTTTTTTTTTTTTTTTTTTGCTCTATTACCCAGATCACTACTATCTAGATAAACATAGAAAGAGGTTGTTAAACCAACTAGAAGATGAAAAGGCACAATGGCAGAATGGAAATCTTTAAACAGACCATAGTGAGAAAATTACTACCATCAATAAAACCGGATAAAATAAAAACCGCCTTGATGAGCACAATTTAATTAATGTCTTAACACGATTTGCAAAGGATCGTTCTTGTCTAATAAGTTTATTGGCTTTTTTTTTTTAGTGAAGTTTTTGAGTCGTAGACCATGATAAATGAGACGTAGTCGCTTACTCCGATTTCAGGAAGGCTTTTGATTGAGTCATAATAAAACGACAGTTAGTACTCTTATTTATAAAAGCCAGATGGTGAGCTGCAACAGCCCTTGCTGCTGAACGAGCCAGCACCGCCACCCCGGCCATAGATAGACGCTTCTTATTCCTAGCCTAGCAGTTCGATTTTTCATTAGGTAGTCCTTCCACATCCTTTCAGTACTTGTTCGCCAGCAATAAATCACTACCCATATTCCTTCTTCGTCAAAATGTCCCACATGAGAGGAATCACTCTTTATCCTAATCACCTGTATTGTTGTCCTTTATCTGGTGAGGAGGTTCACTCTCCTGTGTTGTTCAACATCATTTTCTCTGGCCTGTGGCAAAAAATAAAATTGTTCCCATTAGTGACTAGTCATTATTATTTTTAATCCGCTAACAATATCCTCCTTCCCAGCCCAACGTAAACACGTCAATTTTTTTTTCTCATTAGAGAGTATTGTGTTTCTCATCAGATAGTACTGTGTAATTATTACGTATCCCAGAAAGAGTATCTTTAAATATTCGGAATAATTTTGGTCTTCCTGTAAAGTCCCGTTTTCATTTTATACCTCGAGAACGATTCATCAGATCGGCTAAGAGATTTAGTTTTGTCTTAAATAATGATTTTTTTATTAAAAATGTTTTAATTTTATTGTTAAGAACGAAATAGTCCGAGAAATCGCAATTTATTAACGGTTTCGACTATAAGTGTAATAATCGACATATTTTTGCTGAAAATTGAAGCATAACAGAAAAAACATCCAACTACTCTGAAACGTCGAAATATTTAACATTTATGGATTTTTCAAATGATTTTTTATAAATATGTGGAATGGCGACTAAAATGCTGGGTGCAAGATGCTAGTAACCCCTTCTCCTGTATACATTACTAAATGTAAAAACAAAAACTTTATATATATATATATATATATATATATATATATATATATATATATATATATATATATATATATATATATATATATACATATAATTTCCTCAAGTATTGTGGTGTGAATGGCAGTGTTGGGTTTACTACGCTGGTTGTTCTACTTAGTTATTAAGTACTTGATGATGCTGGAAGTTATGCTGGCTGTGTTGGTCTTACTCCCAGCAATAAAGTTGTCGATGTTCTCTGAAACCTGTCCAACCCGGGAGAACAGTGTACCGATCTGGGGTTTGCATGTGCCCAGTGGTGTGAGAGATCTTAACTGTATTTCTCTTATAAGCCTATCTTCTTCTTCTTCTTCTTCTTCTTCTTCTTCTTCTTCTTCTTCTTCTTCTTTTTTTTTTCTTCTTCTTCTTCTTCTTCTTCTTCTTCTTCTTCTTCTTCTTCTTCTTCTTCTTCTTCTTCTTCTTCGTCTTCCTCCTCCTCCTCTTCTTCTCCTCTTCTTCTTCTTGAGGATACGTGCAGTCTGCTTAAGGGGTTCATCTCATGTTGACTGAAAAAACCTATTATATAAACTAAAAATCATTTTTCTTATATTATAAACAGACTACGTACACATAATTATTGACATTTACTTATTGTTGCACATTACTTTTATTGAGAGTGCAAACCTCCTGAGCTTCAAGGTGAGTAAACAGGTTTCAGGATTTAATTTCACCCCGCTGATCGGGGCAGGAGATAGCATTATATAGGAAATAATCTCCATCCGTGCGCTGGCTAGTGTTAACGTCAGGGGGAGTTGGTCGCCACGGGCTGTTTGCCTTCTCTGTGAGATGGTAGACTGTCCCTTCCTCACACTCTACATAACGAGCGTATTATAAGTTTATTTAGGTACAGGTACACATATAGTTACACAAATTATCATACGTAGTATGTGCAAATTGTCTAGAATAATCCCCCAAAAAGGCAGACAATTTGACTTATTTCCACTGGGGTCCTTGTATTTCCATTGGGGTCCTTGTATTTCCATTGGGGTCCTTGTATTTCCATTGGGGTCCTTGTATTTCCATTGGGGTCCTTGTATTTCCATTGGGGTCCTTACATTTCCACTGGGGTCCTTATATTTCTACTGGGGTCCTTATATTTCCACTGGGTTCCTTATATTCCCACTGGGGTCCTTATATTCCCACTGGGGTCCTTGCATTCCCACTGGGGGTCCCTGCATTCCCACTGGGGTCCTTGCATTCCCACTGGGGTCCCTGCATTCCCACTGGGGTCCTTGCATACCCACTGGGGGTCCCTGCATTCCCACTGGGGTCCTTGCATTCCCACTGGGGTCCTTGCATTCCCACTGGGGTCCTTGCATTCCCACTGGGGTCCTTGCATTCCCACTGGGGACCTTCCAACAAATTAAGCTACCAGATACTGCCGTTCGTGTAGTTTTCATTTTATATGTGAACTTATGGTAATGGATGTTAAATTGAATTAACTTAACATAACGCAAATACCTATGTTCAACAACGTAGACTGCATGCATTACACAGGAATATAATAAGTAAACGAGATGAAAGACGTATTTAGGAGGGTTGAGGAGGAACAGGAGATAGTTGCTTCCTGACAATGATAAGTTGTTGTTTTTTTGCCTCACTGAGTAAAGTTTTTTTAACGCAGGTTTAGTGGTTCTTGTTCCAGTGTGATTTACGAACCTGTGCATGTGATCTTTTGCGAGTTTAACTCAACCCAATAACAACAACAATACTACTGCTACTACTACTACTACTACTACTACTACTACTACTACTACTACTAATAAATAATAATAATAATAATAATAATAATAATAATAATAATAACAATTATTATTATTGTTATTATTATTATTATAATTATTATTACTACTATTTTATTCACAGGTAATCCCAAAAGTCGTTAGGGTTTGTAGCAGCAGCTTGGGGAATGAAAAGCAAGCAGTGTTGATCAGAAAAAAGAGGGCAGGCCAAGCTCCAATTCCTTGAATCAAGAACCCTTCGCCAGAACCAAGAGACCTTCTCCAGAATCAGTATCACTTCACCAGAATTAAGTTCCCTTCGCCAGAATCAAGAGTCCCTCACCAGAATCGGTATCACTTCACCAGAATGAACCTCCCTTCAACAGAATTAAGGCACGGCTCCTTAAGCAACCAAAGTCTTGTGACTACTGTATCTGCTTGTATTATAGAAACGCGTATGCGTATGAACACATTCCACAACACCTCAAAGGGATATCGTCAGTTAGTATGTATCCTGGGCGTATTATTTAAATGCATACCTGGAGTCCTGTAGCCTTAAAGCTTCTTGCCTGTGTAAGTTAGCTCTTCGGGAAAAATTTCCTGCGTACCTTCAGTCGTTCGGAATTAGGGAGTCAGTCCCCTGGAGACGTGGTCGCTTATACAGGTGAATGGTCACGTGTGGTCAGGGCTTAGTAATGAGGACGTGGTTTGTTTACCTGCGGTTTTTTGAGGAGAGACGTGCTGGCGGCTCATGCTGGAGAAGCTGCAGGATGGGAAGTAACAGTAGTAGCAGAACTAGGAGCAGTAGCAATAGCAGCAGCAGCGGCAACACCAGCACCAGCAGCACAAACAGTAACAGCTACAAGAACACATAACAGTAACAGCTTCTCCACCAATAGCACAGGTGCAAACACCACAAGCAGCAGCAGCAGCAGCAGCAACAGCAGTACGAGCAACACTGATAGGAAAAACACCAACAGAATTCAGAATTACCAGTAGTATGAATACTAGTAGCAGCAGCAGCAGCACCAGTAGCACTAGCAAAAGTAGTAGCAGCAGAAAAACCACTAGCATCAGCACTAGCACTAGCTGTATCACTAACAGCACCTTTTCAAGCATTAGCAACATAACGAGCACCAACAGAATTACCAGCAGCAGCAGCCGTATCACCACCAGAAGCACCACCAACAACAGTAACACCACCACTGCCACCAGCACAATCAACAACACCACCATCAACGCCAGCAGCAGCCACAGCAGCACTACAAACCACCAGCTTCATACCTCCATCTCGTGAGTAGTTCCCAGCTCGCTGAGGGAAGAGCTTCTCCTGTGCTCCCAACATTTTTATTTTTTTGCTTCGTAGCGGCTATAAATCACCGCCTCCAGCCCTGTACATGTATAAAATTAACTTGCTCAGTAAGTCTTCGTTGGTGTCTAGGAACCTGGCAAGACAAGTATTTTTTCTTCCATTCCTTAAGAGCCATTGACTCTCAAAAAAAATCAGCTACGTTTGAAGAAAGACATTTTATGCTTTGCTCTGGGTAGGGTTTTAAAATAACTTAGAGAAGTTCTACCTATAATCCTGGATATACTCCTGCCTCTGGCCACAGGTAAAATTTTAGAGAGAAATGTTGAATAATATAAAGTCGCTTATTCGGAATTCAAGAAGAGTCCTACTCAAAATACAGTTATTGCTTTAATTTATAAAATCTACAGCACTCCAATCCCTTCTTTCAGCAAGTTGTTTGCTCTGTACCAAGTTTTATCTGCAATGTTTTTCGGCAATACTTGTCCCTTCAACATTCCAACCAATGTAATGACCCTAAGGAAGCTAGCAGGAACTCCAAGCATTACACGGATCTCCTAGAAGTGTACAACACACTCACGGACGCTCCTCCGAGCTTAGCATGAACACTAAGCAGCGTTTGACTTTTGTTATGCATGACAGGAAGCGCTGCAAGTGTTCAGCTGCAGCAGGAGGTCTGTGTTGTCGTCCCCTCGCCAACGATGCCCCGACCAGTTCTTCTGAATCCTGAATCTGCTAAAGTCTGTCTTCGTTGTTTTCTCCAGCTCACCGGATACCCCGTTTGCCCTGTTTCTCGGCTGCACAACATCGTGAATCAGGGTTATTAGGAGAAGAAGAAAAGGAAAGGTATGGAATTGAAGATAATGACAACCACTGTTGTGGTCTCAACATACACTGCTATAAGAAGCGAGGCCTTTTAAGCATTTTCATTTGTAAGTTAAATTATAAAGTTAACTTTTATTCTGTGTTCCTGTGTCCACGTAGGTTCCTGTCTTCTCTCACTGACAAATGCTTCTTTATTTTTTGTTAAAAACTTAGCATATTATGAATAACTTAAATATATTGAACACCTATCAATGTTCAGTAATAGCACACAATGAGACAGATGTGTATATTTCGACCCTTTTTGAATTCCTCTTCAGTTTCTTATATTTAAATGTACAGACGCAAAAATCTGGGTATCATATCTTTGGGAAGCTTTTGACCGGTGTTCAAGGGCCATGTTTCCTCGCGGGAACATGGCCACAAATTCATAGTTACGACACCTTCATTTAAAACTTCTCAGTCCTCGGACCTTCTACACATCTTATTCAAATCATGTATTTGAAGGGATTAAACACACATCAAGATGTGGGTAGTCATCTTTTTAATGCAGATTCTGCCGATTCAGTCTGCGAAGCTGCTCTGAGCACCACCAACAAGCTGCTTTGAGCACCACCAGGAAGCTGCTTTGAGCACCACCACGCACTGACCGGGGTACTTGCAGGCATATTGTTTGTCAGGGTAAATATGATTATTTTCCTCCCCCTGGCTCCTATGTTAACCACACGATGTCTACCGCTCAGGGAAGCATTCAGTTATATAACCGATGCCTTCCACCGGCTTAACATCCATCCTTACAAAAAAAAATTATTACATACTACATTATGTATATCACATTTAATTCTCTCCACACAACTTAGTGAAGAATGGAACACTTTTTTTGTGTCCTAAGATACAGTGAGCTCGTTTATGAAGTTAGTGTATACTGAGCAATTTTTTTGGTTAATAAAAATGGAAAAATTGAGCTGCATGCACTATGAACACCTTTTCCCGTGCAATCCATCTGTTGGTGCACTTTTTTTCAACAACTTTCACAAAAAAAAATCATACTGTATAGAGGGCCTGTGTTTCTGAACTTACTGTCTTAGGCTGATTGCTTAAGACAGTAACAAACTGCTGCTAGCCACAGTTTGTTATTGATTAAATACCACTGTTCGTGGTTACAATAATATATATATATATATATATATATATATATATATATATATATATATATGTCGTGCCGAATAGGCAGAACTTGCGATCTTGGCTTAAATAGCAACGCTCATCTTGCCATATAGGACAAATGAAAATTTGTGTATGCAATAATTTCGCCAAAATCATTCTGAACCTATCGAAAAAAATATATTTCACTGTGTTTGTTTAGTAATAAATTATTGTAAACAAATCTAAAATATATTTAGTTGGGTTAGGCTAAAATAAATTGTTCTTGTTATAATGAGGTTAGGTAAGTTTTCTAAGATTCTTTTGGAGCAAAATTAAAATTTTTACATTAACATTAATGAAAAAAATATATCTTTAAACGTATAAAAAAATTTTTTAGAAAGGACTTAATTTTAAATGAGTTCTTGCTAATTGACCAGTTTTACATATTCGGCACGACATATATATATATATATATATATATATATTATATATATATATATATATATATATATATATATATATATATATATATAGTATATACAAGACAAGCCACGGGAGGTGGAAATCTTTATCTCAAGTACTTTCACACTTCTCAGTGAGTCATCAGGAGCTATGCAATGTTGCAAGGCAGCACCTGAATAGGTAAGAGGAAGTTTTCTCAGAGTAGTGCAGTGTGGGTCTGTCACTTCCCGCAACCTCTTTCATAATGAGAGTTTGCGGGAGGTGACAGACCCACACTGTGCTACTCTGAGAAAACTTTCCCTCACTCATTCAGTTTCTGCATTGCAACGTTGCATAGCTCCTGATGACTCACTGAGATGTGTGAAAGTACTTGAGCTAACGATTTCCACCCTCCGTGGATTGTCTTGCATAATTAAGATCGCCTGTTTGCGATTGTTTGCTTATATATATATATATATATATATTATATATATATATATATATATATATATATATATATATATATATATATATATATATATATATATATATATATATATATATATATATATATATGAGGTAACTGGCATACTCGTGTTAAACAGTCACTGCAGAAGACTATTATAACACAATTATCCTCCGATTAAGGAAGATGTTAGTTCCTGACCGTTAGTGACCAAAGGGATTAATCAACGAGGATGGGCTTACGTTAGTACAAGCCCACTCGCTGATTAATCAACGAAGATAGCTATTTGTTAGTAAAAAAATCTGACCGACGCAGTAATTAACGTAGAGGGTGATTCGTTAACGGCAAGATGATGAACGAAGTAATTAACAGTGACTATCTTGGAAAGGCGTATCCTACATCTCTATGAAATGCGTATTGTACGTGTCTACGCAAGGCGTAGTATACGTCTCTATTAATGAGTTGTTATGGGAAGAATATACACGTAGTGTGTAATGAATGTCACTGAGGCAAACTGTTAGTAACTGCAAGAGAAAAGTTGGTGTACGATATATGGAACAACCACCAACAACAACACAGCCACCACCACCACCAACAACAAACACACACACACACACACACACACACACACACACCACACTCACACACACACACACACACACACACACCACACACACAATATATATATATATATATATATATATATATTATATATATTATATATATATATGGAGACAAATGGTTTTTAATTACTTGACGTGCTGTTGGAGTGTGAGCAAAGTAACATTTATGAAGGGATTCAGGGAAACCGGCAGGCCGGACTTGAGTCCTGGAGATGGGAAGTACAGTGCCTGCACTCTGAAGGAGGGGTGTTAATGTTGCAGTTTAAAAACTGTAGTGTAAAGCACCCTTCTGGCAAGACAGTGATGGAGTGAATGATGGTGAAAGTTTTTCTTTTTCGGGCCACCCTGCCTTGGTGGGAATCGGCCGGTGTGATAATAAAAAAAAATATATATATATATATATATACACACACACACACACACACACACAAGAAGGCCAAGTGTCTTAGTGACCAGCAGTGCAGTGGACAAAATGGTAACTAACACACACACACACACACACACACACACACACACACACACAACACCACACACCACACACACACACACACAACAGGTAAGTCTTTTTCTGACAACAGCCTTTGCCGGATGGTAACTACTACTACTACTGTTACTACTACTACTCACCACCACTCTCACCACTACCAGTACCTCCACTGTTACAACCAATACTGCTATTACTACACTCTTGAACGAATACACAAAACGACAAAGGTGGAGGCTGGGCCAAACAAATCTAACCCGAATGTACAAGTCAGTCGAAAGACACATGTATCTTTCAACTACAAGCCAGTATCTTCAGCATCTCAGCTAACGGGGAAAGACATCGTGAGAACGACAGAACAAGCGACAAGATATTTACTGAAAGAAAATCAGGACGGAGTTAAGGACGACAAATCCTGGTTTATAATCCTGTTGGAGTTCTACGACAGATGAGAGAGAGGGAAAAAAAGAAAGAACGGTGGGTCGACTGCGTATTCTTGGACTATAACGAAGCTATCGACACTGCTGAGTTGATAACTAGAAAAGGCACTGCAGTGGATCAAATATCCGAGATATAAACGAGAAAAAAAGGGAAAAATATTAATCAATAATAATAATAATAATAATAATAATAATAATAACAATAATAATAATAATAATAATAATAATAATATTATTATTATTATTATTATTATTATTATTATTATTATTATTATTATTATTATTATTATTATTGTTATTATAAATATACTATCACTACTACTACTGCTACTACTACTACAACTAATAATAATAATAATAATAATAATAATAATAATAATAATAATAATAATAATAATGACATAAGAGGTTTATTAACAGTAAAAATAAGTACTGCAATAAAAGTATCATTCTTGATTATTATCAAAATAATTTATTACTCCCAAAATTTTACTTCATTCATTAACATTATTAACTTGTTGTCTATGGATGTTATTTATTACTCTTTACTGCAATTCAATAATGTGAAGGAAAATGGCCGATAATACCTTGCTGGTATCATGGTAAATGTTCCCCTCTTACTGCTGTTAGATAGCATGGTAACTGTTCCTGTTACTGCTGTTAGATAGCATGGTAACTGTTCCTGTTACTGCTGTTAGATAGCATGGTAACTGTTCCTGTTACTGCTGTTAGATAGCATGGTAACTGTTCCTCTTACTGCTGTTAGATAGCATGGTAACTGTTCCTGTTACTGCTGTTAGATAGCATGGTAACTGTTCCTGTTACTGCTGTTAGATAGCATGGTAACTGTTCCTGTTACTGCTGTTAGATAGCATGGTAACTGTTCCTGTTACTGCTGTTAGATAGCATGGTAACTGTTCCTGTTACTGCTGTTAGATAGCATGGTAACTGTTCCTGTTACTGCTGTTAGATAGCATGGTAACTGTTCCTGTACTGCTGTTAGATAGCATGGTAACTGTTCCCGTTACTGCTGTTAGATAGCATGGTAACTGTTCCTCTTACTGCTGTTAGATAGCATGGTAACTGTTCCTCTTACTGCTGTTAGATAGCATGGTAACTGTTCCTCTTACTGCTGTTAGATAGCATGGTAACTGTTCCTGTTACTGCTGTTAGATAGCATGGTAACTGTTCCTGTTACTGCTGTTAGATAGCATGGTAACTGTTCCTGTTACTGCTGTTAGATAGCATGGTAACTGTTCCTGTTACTGCTGTTAGATAGCATGGTAACTGTTCCTCTTACTGCTGTTAGATAGCATGGTAACTGTTCCTGTTACTGCTGTTAGATAGCATAGTAACTGTTCCTGTTACTGCTGTTAGATAGCATGGTAACTGTTCCTGTTACTGCTGTTAGATAGCATGGTAACTGTTCCTGTTACTGCTGTTAGATAGCATGGTAACTGTTCCTGTTACTGCTGTTAGATAGCATGGTAACTGTTCCTGTTACTGCTGTTAGATAGCATGGTAACTGTTCCTCTTACTGCTGTTAGATAGCATGGTAACTGTTCCTGTTACTGCTGTTAGATAGCATGGTAACTGTTCCTGTTACTGCTGTTAGATAGCATGGTAACTGTTCCTCTTACTGCTGTTAGATAGCATGGTAACTGTTCCTCTTACTGCTGTTAGATAGCATGGTAACTGTTCCTCTTACTGCTGTTAGATAGCATGGTAACTGTTCCTCTTACTGCTGTTAGATAGCATGGTAACTGTTCCTCTTACTGCTGTTAGATAGCATGGTAACTGTTCCTCTTACTGCTGTTAGATAGCATGGTAACTGTTCCTCTTACTGCTGTTAGATAGCATGGTAACTGTTCCTGTTACTGCTGTTAGATAGCATGGTAACTGTTCCTGTTACTGCTGTTAGATAGCATGGTAACTGTTCCTCTTACTGCTGTTAGATAGCATGGTAACTGTTCCTGTTACTGCTGTTAGATAGCATGGTAACTGTTCCTGTTACTGCTGTTAGATAGCATGGTAACTGTTCCTCTTACTGCTGTTAGATAGCATGGTAACTGTTCCTGTTACTGCTGTTAGATAGCATGGTAACTGTTCCCATTACTGTTGTTAGATAGCATGGTAACTGTTCCTCTTACTGCTGTTAGATAGCATGGTAACTGTTCCTCTTACTGCTGTTAGATAGCATGGTAACTGTTCCTCTTACTGCTGTTAGATAGCATGGTAACTGTTCCTCTTACTGCTGTTAGATAGCATGGTAACTGTTCCTGTTACTGCTGTTAGATAGCATGGTAACTGTTCCTCTTACTGCTGTTAGATAGCATGGTAACTGTTCCTGTTACTGCTGTTAGATAGCATGGTAACTGTTCCTGTTACTGCTGTTAGATAGCATGGTAACTGTTCCTGTTACTGCTGTTAGATAGCATGGTAACTGTTCCTGTTACTGCTGTTAGATAGCATGGTAACTGTTCCTGTTACTGCTGTTAGATAGCATGGTAACTGTTCCTGTTACTGCTGTTAGATAGCATGGTAACTGTTCCTGTTACTGCTGTTAGATAGCATGGTAACTGTTCCTGTTACTGCTGTTAGATAGCATGGTAACTGTTCCTGTTACTGCTGTTAGATAGCATGGTAACTGTTCCTGTTACTGCTGTTAGATAGCATGGTAACTGTTCCTGTTACTGCTGTTAGATAGCATGGTAACTGTTCCTCTTACTGCTGTTAGATAGCATGGTAACTGTTCCTGTTACTGCTGTTAGATAGCATGGTAACTGTTCCTGTTACTGCTGTTAGATAGCATGGTAACTGTTCCTGTTACTGCTGTTAGATAGCATGGTAACTGTTCCTGTTACTGCTGTTAGATAGCATGGTAAACTGTTCCTCTTACTGCTGTTAGATAGCATGGTAACTGTTCCCCTTACTGCTGTTAGATAGCATGGTAACTGTTCCTCTTACTGCTGTTAGATAGCATGGTAACTGTTCCTCTTACTGCTGTTAGATAGCATGGTAACTGTTCCTCTTACTGCTGTTAGATAGCATGGTAACTGTTCCTCTTACTGCTGTTAGATAGCATGGTAACTGTTCCTCTTACTGCTGTTAGATAGCATGGTAACTGTTCCTGTTACTGTTGTTAGATAGCATGGTAACTGTTCCTCTTACCGCTGTTAGATAGCATGGTAACTGTTCCTGTTACTGCTGTTAGATAGCATGGTAACTGTTCCCATTACTGTTGTTAGATAGCATGGTAACTGCTCCTGTTACTGCTGTTAGATAGCATGGTAACTGTTCCCATTACTGTTGTTAGATAGCATGGTAACTGTTCCTGTTACTGCTCTTAGATAGCATGGTAACTGTTCCCATTATTGTTGTTAGATAGCATGGTAACTGTTCCTGTTGCTGCTGTTAGATAGCATGGTAACTGTTCCCATTACTGTTGTTAGATAGCATGGTAACTGTTCCCGTTACTGCTGTTAGAAAGCATGGTAACTGTTCCCGTTACTGCTGTTAGATAGCATGGTAACTGTTCCCGTTACTGCTGTTAGCATGGTAACTGTTCCCGTTACTGCTCTTAAATAGAATAGTAACTGTTATTTAGCATGATAGGTACTTCTATTACTGCTGTTAGACAGGATGATAATTCTCCCATTACTTCAGAGAGCACGGTAATCCCCCCATCACTTTTGTATTTAAATAACGAGCAGGTTTCAAAACCGTTTCAATAGATTTCAAGACTTTTCAGTTTCAAGACGGTATCAGCAGGTTTCAAGACGTTTTCAGGTTTCAAGACGGTGTCAGAAGGATTCAAGACGTTTTCAACAGGTTTCAAGACGGTTTCATTAGATTTCAAGACTTTTCAGTTTCAAGACGGTATCAGCAGGTTTCAAGAAAGTTTCAGTAGATTTCAAAACGTTTTCAGGTTTCAAGACTGTGTCAGAAGGATTCAAGACGTTTTCAACAGGTTTCTAGACGGTTTCAACAGATTTTTAAAACGTCTGTCTTTCAGGTAGTGTAAGGCAATTTGCCAGTAATTTTGAAGAAATTTCAAAACTTTTCGAGCAGTTTTCAAGACGTTTCGAGCAGTTTTCAAGACGTTTCGAACAGTTTTCAAGACGTTTCGAACAGCTTTCAAGACGTTTCGAGCAGTTTTCAAGGTATTTCGAACAGTTTTCAAGGCATTTCGAACAGTTTTCAAGACATTTCGAACAGTTTTCAAGACATTTCGAGCAGTTCCCAAGGCATTTCGAGCAGTTGTCAAGGCGTTTCGAGCGCGTTACTTAGTGAAACATCACAGCCGCCCACGTACCTGGTCAGCCAGGTTTTTTTTTTTTTTTTTTTTTTTTTTCTTGCATTTTAAGTGAATTGGATGTATAATTTGTTCTCTGGGATTATAAATTGTCCCAAACAGCCGCTCTTCTCTATCTTTCTCCCTCTCTTTCTCTTTCTCTCTTATCCCTCCTTCATACCTCCTTCACCATCACTGAATGAGTGATAGTGAAAGTATTTTTTTGGGGGGTGTGGGGGGGGGAAGTCACCCGACGTAGGTGTTCGATACCTGGCGTGACTCTGATACATGGTGACACAATAACAACTTTAACTACAATAACAATAGTGAAAAATCTATAACTACAATAATAATAGTGAGTTGAATACAGTATCGCGGAGAATAGTGTTTGGATCCTCATTAAAAACTCTCCGTGGTACTCTTTTTCACTCCGGGAGGGAGGTGAGGGGGGGGAGGAAGAGGTCAAGATGAACACACTCTAGTATCAGAAATATTAAAATTCGGAACACGTGGTCCTGCCCCAGTCAGTGGTACACCGTGGCCAGTCTCCTCAGCCGTCTCCTCCTGCCTGGTTTAACTTACACCGCCCCACCCGTAAAGTGTGTGTGTCCCACACACACATACACACAAACTGCAAGTTGAGAATTGCCTTTGTAAACTCAAGACTCCCGTGAGCCAAGAGAAAAAACAAGAAGGAATGTGAAATTAATACAAGTAAAGAAGCATTAACTGCAATATATATGTATATATATATATATAATATATATATATATATATATATATATATTATATATATATATATATATATATATATATATATATATACATATATATATATATATATATATATATATATATATATATATATATATATATATATATATATATAATATATATATATATATATATATATATTCTATCATAATTTTCACATAACACAATGAAAATAATATTGTATGCAAATTGCATATACAGCAAGAGGTGTATGTTTATTAGTGTATATACCCTCAGAATTTACTTTAATCCCTAATTTTGACTGACACTGAGAAAGGTTGCAAGTTGCCTGACTGCCTCTTGTGTAGTCGATAGGCATTAACACTTCCAATCAACCGCCCAATCACCTCTAGTGGAGTTGCCGACACTGTATAGCAATAAGAATACAATAAGCAGTTAATTTATGGGATTTCAATAAATACTTCTTAAAAGAGTTATATAGTTACATGGTCGAAGAACGTTTTTCATAGTTTTATTATATACAATCCACAATTGTAGTCTGGAATTAACCCGTTCTGGTGGTTAGGTATTAACTTAAACTGGTTGTCTGGTATTAACCCACACTTGTAGTTTGGAATTAACCCGCCGTGGTAGTTAGGTATTAACTTACACTGGTTGTCTGGTATTAACCCACACTTGTAGTCTGGAATTAACCCACTTTTGTAGTCTGGAATTAACCCACACTTGATATAATCCCTTAAAGAACATAGCTGCAGTATAGAGCAAGACTTTGTTCTCTGTATATTTTGGATCCAAGCTCTTTGTGTAGATGATCCTAATCAGTATACTTTAAAAAAGATATCGACTCTTACATTAGTGTTGGTACATCAGTAAAATGCAAAACTACACATAATCTTACTTGTTATGAATGCAAGTGGATGGGCCAGTAAAAGTTTGTAACCCATCTTTAGCTAACGCGACGGTCTGGAGTTTTGAGATTCTTACCGCGGGTTCAAACCCCATCCGTGGTATGGTTTGTTTGCAATCGTGTCATTACGATTTCCTGAGTCAGTCTTAGTTACCATATTGCAGTATGGTGTAGGAGTCAAGATTTACACTTAACATTTGCCTACCAATAGATCGTAAGACGTCAGGCATAACAGAACTAAAGACCTGGTGAAGCTTGAATAGGAAGAATGTTATTAGGATTACTGAATACATTGAAATACAGCTAAAGATGGGTTACAAATTTTATAGGCCCATCCATATGTGTTGGATGGGCCTATAAGAGTCGATGGGCCTGTAAGAGTCGATATCTTTTTTAAAGTATACTGATTAGGATCATCTACACAAAAAGGTTGGATCCAAAATATACTGAGAACTAGTTATCCTGCCCTCGTGTGAGAGACAAACTGGCTAATATCAAAATTCCATCATGCAAACAGTGCATCCACTCAGCAGAAGCGAGGCGAACACTTGCACGTTGACTGCCACAAACAACTGCAGTGACAACAGACTTGAGTGAGCCAACACAGCCAGTCAGTCAACCAGTCAGTCAGTCCATATCACAACACGTACAGTCATCAGCATTACTGTACCTCTAAGAAAAATCCACATATCCTCAAGAAGAAGAACCAGAAGAAGAAAGGGAGAAGAAGAAAATGATGAATGGAAGAAAAAAAAGAAAATAATAATAATAATAATAATAATAATAATAATAATAATAATAATAATAATAATAATAATAAGAAGAAGAAGAAGAAGAAGAAGAAGAAGAAAAAGAAGAAGAAAGAAAAGAAAGGGAGAAGAAAAAGAAGAAATTTGGTAGAATCTGATTCAGGTCACTGGTTCATACACAAGATATATGCATCAAGAAGTGTATATCTCCCAGCGTATATACGCTGAGAATTTAACCCAACTTAGAGGGTATTAAAGTATTCTTGACAGGTAGTGAACAGGTGATATGCAGCCTTCGTTGCCTCTCGTGTAGTCGATAGTCTTTAAACCCAATTAATCAATCATGGCTCACATAAGCAACAAACAGTCGGGTTATGACATGTTCACAACAAGTTCATTCTCTTCGAGATAGTGTTACAAGCTTAGAAATGAGGTATTCATAAAAAGGTGTCAGATTAAGGAAATTGGTGGAGAGTGACGGGTTGAGAGGTGGGAATTGATGGAGAGTGAGAGGTGAGAATTGATGGAGAGTGAGAGGTGAGAATTGATGGAGAATGAGGAGTGAGAGGTGGGGGAGGGAATTGATGGACAGAATAGTGTAGGAATTAGGGAGGAATTAATTGATGGTGATGTGGAAGGGGGAGGTGAGTGGTAAAGAAGGATTGACGTGAGAGAGGGAGAGAGGGGGGGGGAAGAATTGATGAAGATCATGGATAAGGAGGGAGGGAGAGAGGGGTGAGAGGGAAAGGAACAGAAAGAATAAAAACCAACGCTAAGTTCAATATTGCGGCCGGCTATTAGTAAGGTTCAGTCACAAACAAAAGCGTCATCAAGTCCTTTTTGTCGAGTTATCGACGCGTTGCAGCCGTCTGTCTGCCCAGCCTGGAAGCCGGTAAACACGGACATTACACTTACAGAGTATTTGTGATCCTTTGTGTTGATGAATTTATGGTAGTTGGGGTGGCACTGGGGTGTTATTTTGGTGGCACTGGGGTGGCACTGGGGTGGCACTGGGGTGGCACTGGGGTGGCACTGGGGTGGCACTGGGGTGGCACTGGGGTGGCACTGGGGTGGCACTGGGGTGGCACTGGGGTGGTACTGGGGTGGCACTGGGGTGGCACTGGGTGGCACGGGTGCACTGGGGTGGCACTGGGTGGCACTGGGTGGCACTGGGGTGGTACTGGGGTGGTACTGGGGTGGTACTGGGGTGGCACTGGGGTGGCACTGTCATGGGGGAGGTAAATAGTGGTGCACTGGTGTTGACAGTGAAGAAAGAGTGTGAAAGGGTTCGAAAATAAAATAAAATAAAATGCGCTAAGGCAGGAGGGATGAAACAAGAAATAAATGGTATAAAATGCTGAAAAAATGGATAAAAAAAATGAGAGAAATGGCATAAAATACTTAAAAAACGAATAAAAAAGAGAAAAATTATATAAATTACCAATAAGATGGATAAAGTAAGAAATAGTTTAAATTACTGAAAAATGGATAAAAAAAAGGAGAGAAATGGAATAAAATACTAAAAAAATTTGATAAAAATGAGAGAAATTGTACAAAATACTAAGAAGACATAAAAAAAAATGGGAGAAATGGCATAAATTAACAAGAAAAAGGTAGTCAACTATAAGGATTTTTCGACAAGTTTGGAACATTTTGTCGAAGAAGTGCAAAAGGAGAAGAAATAAATGAGTAGAGAAGATAAAATAGTATAAGATTTATGGCTTTATGCCTTGAGAATAAATTTACAGATTTTTTTTATATAACTTTCCAGATGTTGTGAAATCTTCAGTTATTGCAATTTACTTAATATTTCCCCATTTAATTTACTTTCATTTATAAAAAAATAAACTTATGAACCAGATTTAGAATATATATATAATATATATATATATATATATATATATATATATATAATATATATATATATATATATATTATATATATATATATATATTTATATATATATATATATGCAATAAGATCACAGTAAACAGGTGATTTCAGAATATGCAATGCTCTATTTATTCATGTAAGAGATTTTAACCATCCAATTGATTTTCAAAAAGTTGAGAAAGTAGTATCAAGCAAGTCCATGGTCGACAGGAATATAATTGAATCTTGTTTCATAAAAAGCAGTTTTGACAATAATATGAATATTTCCTTTGGTTTATATAAATTAGATCCATTTATAATTAATAGAATTTAGGAAGAATTTAATAATACACTGGACAAATAATAATTTTTAAATTTTCTTGGGTAGAATAGTTTGTGGGTGAGTTGTGCAAAGGACCTATCCAAGTTGGGTCGCCGCGCGTCACGTGTTTAACCGTTGTGGGATCTGATAGTGAGGTGCTGGCCAGACCCCTTATATAGCTTCCTTGGATGCTTTACTTTCATAGTTCCTTGATAATGTGAGTAGTCACGAAAGCGCTTGGAATTTCTCTATTCTTTCAGAGTGGTTGTTTTGCATATATATATATATATATATATATATATATATATATATATATATATATATATATATATATATATATATATATATATTATATATATATATATATATATATTCAACAAGTCGGCCGTCTCGCACCGAGGCAGGGTGACCCAGAAAAGAAAGAAAATCCCCAAAAAGAAAATACTTTCATCATCATTCAACACTTGCACCTCACACATTATCACTGTTTTTGCAGAGGTGCTTAGAACACAAAAGTTTAGAAGTATATACGTATAAAGATACACAACATATCCCTCCAAACTGCCAATATCCCAAACCTCTCCTTTAAAGTGCAAGCATTGTACTTCCCATTTCCAGGACTCAATTCCGACTATATGAAAATAACCGGTTTCCCTGAATCCCTTCACTAAATATTACCCTGCTCACACTCCAACAGATCGTCAGGTCCCAAGTATCATTCGTCTCCATTCACTCCTATCTAACACGCTCACGCACGCCTGCTGGAAGTCCAAGCCCCTCGCCCACAAAACCTCCTTTACCCCCTCTCTCCAACCCTTTCGAGGACGACCCCTACCCCGCCTTCCTTCCCCTATAGATTTATATGCTTTCCATGTCATTCTACTTTGATCCATTCTCTCTAAATGACCAAACCACCTCAACAACCCCTCTTCTGCCCTCTGACTAATGCTTTTATTAACTCCACACCTTCTCCTAATTTCCACACTCCGAATTTTCTGCATAATATTTACACCACACATTGCCCTTAGACAGGACATCTCCACTGCCTCCAACCGTCTCCTCGCTGCTGCATTTACCACCCAAGCTTCACATCCATATAAGAGTGTTGGTACCACTATACTTTCATACATTCCCTTGTTTGCCTCCATAGATAGCGTTTTTTGACTCCACATATACCTCAATGCACCACTCACCTTTTTTCCCTCATCAATTCTATGATTAACCTCATCCTTCATAAATCCATCCGCCAACACGTCAACTCCCAAGTATATGAAAACATTCACTTCTTCCATACTCCTCCTCCTCAATTTGATATCCAATTTTTCTTTATCTAAATCATTTGATACCCTCATCACCTTACTCTTTTCTATGTTCACTTTCAACTTTCTACCTTTACACACATTCCCAAACTCATCCACTAACCTTTGCAATTTTTCTTTAGAATCTCCCATTAGCACAGTATCATCAGCAAAAAGTGTGAGACCTCTACCCACTCTACCTGAGGTATCCCAGCGAGTGAGCACGTCTCCTGTGTATCCCAGAGCTTAACAGAATAGGGAATAGCATATGGAGGTACAAAATAAAAAAAATGGGAACTATGGCTATAGTTTACTTAATAACATAAAAGGGCTAGAATACCACATATACTGATGGACATTTACATAATATGACAATTGACCTATGAGACTTATTACCAGGGAGAAAGGTAGATGTTATCAGTAACCTGGACTAGTACTCACTCTTAATTCACCGACCAGCTGACCCGAGATTCCCAATGCGTGGTCCACTACACATGCAGCTGTCCAGAGCTCCCGCTCCCCAGACCTGTCACCAACAACCTCCTTGCTCAGCTGTTCCCTGGGCTTATATCGTAGTCAAAGTACCCCCTCCCCAATGGGGTATGTACCATGTGTTACGACCTGACGCCGAGGTCTGACACCGTCAAGAACAAAAGACCTCAGACGTGGGCGTGACTACCCGACATTTGCTAAGGCAGGTGTGACCATATAATTAGGTCTCCCTAGAGACCTCACAAGCCCATCTGAACTGAATCACAAAAGTAACTGTGTCAATTCCCATTTTGAATTTGATTCCCCATAATTTAATCCCACCCCTCTCCCGAACACTCTAGCATTTACTTCTTTTACAATCCCATCTATAAATATATTAAACAACCATGGTGACATTACACATCCCTGTCTAAGACCTACTTTTACCGGGAAGTATTCTCCCTCTCTTCTACACACCCTAACCTGAGCCTCACTATCCTCATAAAAACTCTTAACAGCATTTAGTAACTTACCACCTATTCCATATACTTGCAACATCTGCCACATTGATCCTCTATCCACTCTATCATATGCCTTTTCTAAATCCATTAATGCAATAAAAACTTCCCTACCTTTATCTAAATACTGTTCACATATATGCTTCAATGTAAACACTTGATCTACACATCCCCTACCCACTCTGAAGCCTCCCTGCTCATCCGCAATCCTACATTCTGTCTTACCTCTAATTCTTTCAATTATAACCCTACCGTATACTTTTCCTGGTATACTCAGTAAACTTAATAATTTTTACAATCTCTTTTGTCCCCTTTCCCTTTATATAAAGGGATTATACATGCTTTCCGCCAATCCCTACGTACCTTCCCCTCTTTCATACATTTATTAAACAAAAGTACCAGCCACTCCAACACTATATCCCCCCCTGCTTTTAACATTTCTGTCATGATTCCATCAGTTCTAGCTGCTTTACCCCCTTTCATTCTCCGTAATGCCTCACGTACCTCCCCCACACTTACATTCTGCTCTTCTTCACTCCTAAAAGATGGTATACCTCCCTGGCCAGTGCATGAAATTACCGCCTCCCTTTCTTCTTCAACATTTAAAAGTTCCTCAAAATATTCTCGCCATCTACCTAATACCTCCATCTCCCCATCTACTAACTCCCCTACTCTGTTTTTAACTGACAAATCCATACTTTCCCTAGGCTTTCTTAACTTGTTTAACTCACTCCAAATTTTTTTCTTATTTTCATTAAAATTTCTTGACAGTGCCTCTCCCACTCTATCATCTGCTCTCCTTTTGCACTCTATCACCATTCTCTTTACCTTTCTTTTACTCTCCATATACTCTGCTCTTCTTATAACACTTCTGCTTTGTAAAAACCTCTCATAAGCTACCTTTTTCTCTTTTATCACACCCTTTACTTCATCATTCCACCAATCACTCCTCTTTCCTCCTGCCCCCACCCTCCTATAACCACAAAACTTCTGCCCCACATTCTAATACTGCATTTTTAAAACTATTCCAACCCTCTTCAACCCCCCCACTACTCATCTTTGCACTAGCCCACCTTTCTGCCAATTATCGCTTATATCTCACCCGAACTTCCTCCTCCCTTAGTTTATACACTTTCACCTCCCTCTTACTTGTTGTTGCCACCTTCCTCTTTTCCCATCTACCTCTTACTCTAACTGTAGCAACAACTAAATAATGATCCGATATATCAGTTGTCCCTCTATAAACATGTACATCCTGGAGCCTACCCATTAACCTTTTATCCACCAATACATAATCTAACAAACTACTTTCATTACTTGCTACATCATACCTTGTATATTTATTTATCCTCTTTTTCATAAAATATGTATTACTTATTACCAAATTTCTTTCTACACATAGCTCAATTAAAGGCTCCCCATTTACTTTTACCCCTGGCACCCCAAATTTACCTACTACTCCCTCTATAACATTTTTACCCACTTTAGCATTGAAATCCCCAACCACCATTACTCTCACACTTGATTCAAAACTCCCCAAGCATTCACTCAACATTTCCCAGAATCTCTCTCTCTCCTCTACACTTCTCTCTTCTCCAGGTGCATATACACTTACTATAACCCACTTTTCACATCCAATCTTTATTTTACTCCATAATCCTTGAATTAATACATTTGTAGTCCCTCTTTTCCTGCCATAGCTTATCCTTCAACATTATTGCTACTCCTTCTTTAGCTCTAACTCTATTTGAAACCCCTGACCTAATCCCATTTATTCCTCTTCATTGAAATTCTCCCACCCCCTTCAGCTTTGTTTCACTTAAAGCCAGGACATCCAGTTTCTTCTCATTCATAACATCCACAATCATCTCTTTCTTATCATTTGCACAACATCCACGCACATTCAGACTTCCCACTTTGACAATTATATATATGTATATGTATATATATATATATATATATATATATATATATATATATATATACATATATATATATATATATATATATATATATATATATTATATATATATATATATATATATATATATATATATATATATATTATAATATATAATATATATATATATATAATATATTATATATATATATATATATATATATATATATATATATAATATATATATATATATATTATATATTAGGTGTATTCAATCTCCTATTATAAGAAAATATATAATAATTGTATATTATTTGTGTGAGGCGTAAGGAGTCTGCAAGTGAATCCTTATTTAGGGATCAAAGGTGTTGCAGGTCTGGTGAGACAAACGAGAATAGGAGAGTGTGTGTGGAAAGGTCAGGCGTATAGCATTGAGCAATACAAAGGTTTACGCTTCACTGTAACCTTTATCAGAGATGCTCATGAAGGCTATGGTCAAGGTGCTCTTTTCACAGCCTACATAATGTGTACTCACCTAGTTGAGGTTGAAGGGGTCGATTCACAGCTCCTGGCCCCCGCCTCTTCACTGGCCGCCACTGGGGTCACTCTCCCTGAACCATGAGCTTTATCATACTTCTGCTTAAAGCTATGAATCGATCCTGCCTCCACTACATCGCTTCCCAAACTATTCCACTTCCTGACTACTCCGTGAATGAAGAAATACTTCCTAACATCCATGTGATTCATCTGTGTCTTCAACTTCCAACTGTGTCCCCTTGTTGTTGTGTTCCATCTCTGGAACATTCTGTCTCTGTCCACCTTGTCAACTCCTCTCAGTATTTTATATGTCGTTATCATGTCCCCCCTATCTCTCCTGTCCTCCAGTGTCGTCAGGTGGATTTTCCTTAACCTCTCCTCGTAGGACATACCCCTTACATCTGGGATTAGTCTTGTTGCAAACCTATGCACTTTCTCTAGTTTCTTTACGTGTTTTGCTAGATGTGGGTTCCAAACTGGTGCCGCATACTCCAATATGGGCCTAACGTACACAGTGTACAGGGTCCTTAACGATTCCTTATTAAGATGGCGGAATGCTGTTCTGAGGTTTGTTAGGTGCCCATATGCTGCAGCAGTTATTTGGCTGATGTGCACCTCAGAAGATGTACCTGGTGCTATACTCACCCTAAGATCTTTTTCTTTGAGTGAGGTTTGCAGTCTCTGGTCCCATATACTGTACTCCGTCTGCGGTCTTCTTTGCCCTTCCCCAATCTTCATGACTTTGAACTTGGTGGGGTTGAACTCCAGGAGCCAATTGCTGGACCAGGCCTGCAGCCTGTCCAGATGCCTTTGTAGTTCTGCCTGGTCCTCGTCCGATTGAATTCTTCTCATCAACTTCACATCATCTGCAAACAGGGACACCGGAGTCTACTCCTTCCGTCATGTCGTTCACAAATACCAGAAATAGCACCGGTCCCATGACTGACCCCTGTGGAACTCCACTCGTCACAGGCGCCCACTCTGACAGCTCGCCACGTACCATGACTCGCTGTTGTCTTCCTGACAGGTATTCCCTGATCCACTGTAGCACCTTCCCTGTTATCCCTGCCTGGTCCTCCAGCTTTTGCACTAATAATCTCTTGTGTGGAACTGTGTCTAACGTCTTCTTACAGTCCTAGTGTGTGTGTGTGTGTGTGTTTTACTACTCCCTATATGATTTTCTATATTCTTTAGAAGGTAGTCTGCCTGTGTGGTTTCTGGTAACCTGATCTCGTAGCACTCAACGAAGGTACTTGCTTGTGGAGGCTTGTAGGTGTTGGATTCTCCTGTTATCCAGCACCTAATTTATATATATATATATATATATATATATATATATATATATATATATATATATATATATATATATATATATAATATATATATATATGAAAACCAACCATAACATCCTTTGCAGTTACTGAGTGACATACATAGCATCGTGAGCAGGACAAAATTCCCTGCCTCTTAAGAATCTGAGAGTCACAGAATTTCACTAAGAATAGGAATTCGGAATTGGATTCCTTTCCTCTGGTCACTGGAAGTGAATGTAAGAAACGCTATCCATTATTTTGTTTTCGTGTGATTCGGAGGATCTGGACAACTTTGGCCTGGGATTTGAACCCCTGTACGGATACAGGCACATTAGACCAAGCTTTCATATTTACATAAGGGAAAGAGGTTTGACCAACTTAGGAAAGGAATCCGATCACTCTGGCATAAAATTTAAACACCTAAAACACTAGGTTCACTCACATTAACAGAAAACTGCTATATTGTGCAAAGAATCTTCAGAATGACACTATCAACAGGCTAGTTAATTTAGGATTTGAAGCCTATCGACTATACGGGGGTCATCAAGACTGCAAGTAACTTTTACACCACCAGACAAAAACACTTTAATCTCTAAAATAGGGATTCAAGTAAACTTTCAGTATATATACGCTTGAGAGATATAGATTTCTCGGTATATACTCGTATATCCTGTGTTACCAACAATTCTAGGTTCACCAATAGTCATAAAATGGCTGCTGGACTAATAATAATAATAATAATAATAATAATAATAATAATAATAATAATAATAATAATAATAATAATAATAGGGACTCGATAACAAGATAGCGGAGCTTAAGATTGCTCACAACTTTAAAAACGTTAGACTGGCTAACAAGATAGCGGAACATAACCCAGCTCACAACTTTAAAACAAATACGATAATAACATTATGTCAACTAACAAAAGATTAATGGACAGATTCACTAGACAAAACACCAGTATCGCAAACTGGTTGAAAAAAATTAATTACCTATGCAGTTACATGAAACACTGATCAGGTGGGACGGAGAGGGATGTGGGAGGGTAGATCTATTCCAGCATTCCTTTTGAGAAGGAATAGTAAATAAGAGCGAGTCTTATTAGTGACCCAAAAAGAAAAGAGAGTCTGAAGAAAATATTTGACTGTAGCTTCTGGGAGAGTAAATTTGACGAGAACATAAAGAAAAAGAATTGTGGTTGGCTGAGTTGCTGATACACACACACACACACACACACACACACACACACACACACACACACACACACACACACGATAAAGCTCTTAGAGCAGGAAGTGAGTGGATCTAGTAGCAACCAACGAAGAGGCGGGGGCAGGAGCTGTGACTCGACCCCTGCACCTACAAATATTTGAGTGCACACAGAAATAGACACACAAAAAGCATGTTTTTATTGGCAAGAAACATTAACAGATGATAACTAAAGCATTCACAGAGACAGTCAGTGGAGGGAAGTAGGTACAGAAGGGCACACTGAAGTTAAAAACACAGTTAAGTCACAGAGATGTTAGGAAATACTTCTTCAGCCTCAGAATGGCGAAGACAACAAATTGGTAGAGACAGGAGCCATACACAACTTTAAGAATAGGCATGGTAGGGTTCACGAAGTCAGCTATATCCCTCACAGTTATATCTCTCACAGCTATATTACAGCTATATCCCTCACAGGTATACCCTGACTGCCATACCATCTACCATATCAATATGCAACTAGCGTTCATCTGATATATTCTGCACCACTTGGCTGGCCACATAAGAGGTCCTGTTTCAACTTATTAATATCATTTAAATCACAGCAGAGACTATAAAATATTATATCTATATCTAAGAGTAGCAAACCTCAGCCATTGTTCTATGATATTAATATCTAAATCTAATATCTAAATTACTCCTCATAAATTGATACTGGAAAGACTGCATTGTCGATTTATTGAGACATATTAAGACATTTTTTTCTAAATGTTTGCTATATATCAGTTACAAGTTTATGTGCTTACCTATATGTGGTTACAGGGGTCTAGTCACAGCTCCTTTGTGTGTGTGTTGTGTTGTGTTGTTCTGAAGGCCTGTTGTTCTCAGCCTGGAGTAACATGTGTTGTAGTGTTAGTGGCAGATCACCATCTGCTGGTAAGTGTTACAAACCTACTTAGGGAATAGTAAATATTATTATTATTATTATTATTATTATTATTATTATTATTATTATTATTATTATTATTATTATTATTATTGTTATTATTATTATTATTATTATTATTTTTATTATTATTATTATTATTATTATTATTATTATTATTATTATTATTATTATTATTGTTATTATTATTATTGTTATTATTATTATTGTTATTATTATTGTTTTTGTTATTATTATTATTATTATTACATTGAAAAATCACTGGAGAAAGGAAAGAGCAATTCAACTGTCTATTCTATGTTTCGGACTTACACTATCTTCTTCAGTCCGCTGAAGAGGTCACAAATTTTCAGTTTTATACTTACAAGGGAGGACAATAGTGCATGGTTGCTCACTGTCAACCAACCACTTACCATGACAGGACGATGGTAGTACATCCCTGGACGGTTCTGTCCATCACCAAGCGTCAAGAGATGGGTAATTAATTAGAAGTAAATCAGGTATTACTAGAAGGGGATAACTAGAGTCATCCATGGATTTTTTCCTTCAATATTCCTCCCTCCAGCATTTCAATGCATTAACTTGGAAATAATATTAAACAAAAGCTTTTACGAACTTCGCATATTGTTAAAAAGACGACTCGTGGCGAAAGAATTTTTTCCAGTTTGTAAACACAACAACCTCACTGTTGTATTCAGAGGTTCACTGTTGACAGTAAGGAAGAAAAGACTGAGATTGATGTATTGGACACATGTACAACACTTGGCCAATAAAGATACTCAAGGGTTGCACATGTGTCTTATTCATCAACTTGTGGAGGGTGTTTACCATCAATAATAAGATAAAGGACGCAAGTGAGAGAGCTTTTATTGCTTTTATTGCGAGAATATTTCCCTTGAATATAAAATCACAATATCGAAACTGGAGTATTTCACCCAAAACACTTGACAGTGGTTCCAGAATTGACCGAGGCATCATCATAACATAGCTTTATCATATCAACAAGCCCTCTATATAGAGCGAAACGTTGCCACAATAAAAAAAATGCAGCTATTTCTTTTCTCAAGTCTCTCCACCACTTAACATCACTCTACCTCCAAATGCAACAAACCCTTAAAAGAGTGTAAGCGAAGATAACTAACACTATATTATTCTGACATGAGCCACTTTCTCTTGGCCACTTTCTTGCGGGGAAGCAGCGGGAGGCTAGAAGCTTTAACCTGATTTCTGGGAACAGAAAAAAAAATATTTGTATACTCGCTCTGCTGGAGAGTATTGTTACCAATGGTGGCCGCGCCCTGATGTGTGTAGCCCTGGGGGTAGGTGACGATGGAGGAGGAGGAACAGCAGAGATGGGGGTAAGAACAACAGCAGCAACAGCAGCAGCGCCAGCAGCAATGATATAATAGGTCCAACCATGCCAAAGGCGGAGGCAACAGCAGCAGTAGCAACAGCAGACGCGGCACCATCATAAGCAGGAGTTGTATATGTGGCAACAGCAGCTTCACCAGCAACAGCCACAACCGTAGCAGCAGCAGAAGCATCAACTGCAACAACCGCAGTAGCAGTAATCGCAACAGCGGTGGCTGGCAGCAGTAACAGCGGCAGCCTCAACAGCAACACTAACCGAGACTTCAACAGCAGCCCCAGCACTAGCAACAGAAGCAGCAGCACCAGCAACACAGCTACAGCAGCACTATCAACAGCAGCAGCAAAAATGCCAACAGCAGCAACAACAGCAGTAGAACCAACAGAAACAGCAGCAACAGCAACAACAGCGTTATCTTTCCCATCTTCGCTAACATGAACAGCAGCAACGGTATTATCACCAGCAGCAGGTGAGATGACATGCTCCCCCTCGCCATAAAGACGTGATAGTGTCACCCTGGTTGACAAACCTCCTCCACCAGACATGTCGCTGCTGTCACAAGGATGCAGGAATGCAATATCCTGTAGGAGTATGATGTAGGACCTGGACCTGGGCACTACATGTGATGGAGGGCCTGGTTAGCAAGCTTGATAGATGACCTGGTCTACTCAGTGAAAGTAGAAAGGAGAAACGTATCTGTGACCAGAAATGTAAGGCATAAAAAGAATACAATTCGCAGTAATGCAGCTAGAACATTGTACACACAGATATAATCTACACTTGCCATTAAAAAAATAAAGACGGTGTTTCAGTCCCTCGTAGACCATTGTAAAGTCCCAGTTGAAGACGTTACAGGCAGCGAAATTCTGTGTCACGGCCAAGCGAAGGACTCTTCGTTTGCAGCTGCCAGTGCTAAAATATACCGGGGTTTAGCGAATATTGTGGTCCATTTTTGGGAGGGGACCAAAGGGTTTTTCCCATTGAAATGCCCGAATGTTTGGGGCTTTTGTTTTTTTTTTTTGAGGGGGGGGGGGGGAGGGGGGGGGGGGGGGGGGGGGGGAGGGGGGGGGAGGGGTATCCTACGTTATTTAGCACCCGGGTTTTAAATGACCAGAAAATTTTTTGATCTGCCCTTTTTCTCGTCTTTCAGTTGAACTTCTTAAATTAGAACAAAAGAAGGCTTTTTTGAAAATTAACAGTGCAACTCTCCGGTTCTAACTTTTGGGAGTCGAAGATTATCTAAGTTACCTTAGACGTTAATGAGACCTAAATATAGTTTTTTTCAAAGGGGGGTATTGTTTACAGTGATGACGGTAATTTTTCTTACAAAAATCAAAGGTGCCACAAACTGCTCTACGTGAGCCTTTTTTTATTTTTGGGGGGATCACAACATTACTAACTCATAAGAACCTTGCGGTGCAGTGTTGTACACACCGCATAGCCCTAACCTGTAGCAGGAAGAACGCAGAGTTGTGACAATTGTTACGCGCCCCTACTTCACTCCATTATATACAAAAATAAAAGGCCTGGTTAAAATAAGTTCTGTAATAAAACCGAACCACTTTTTTTCTAGCTAGATAAAGCAGGTTCGACTATATATTATTATCGGGTACAGTATGAATCAAAAGTACTCTCATTGTATTATATTGTATATTATATCTTTCCCCATGATTATTATAACTATAATATTATATTATATTATTATTGGGTTAGGTTTTACGAATGTGTAACCACTACGTATGACCAATTGGTGGTTCTAGAATTGACGCCACGCGTCCCCTTCTGGCAGAGCTGAAGTCGACAGAAGTAGTTTGATGAGTCAGTCAACTCCTAGCTCTGACTCGGTACGGGTCTTCAACCCAAAGCTCCTAGCTTAAACTTAAAACTGTATACCAAGTCTTGCCTTTGCCATTAGTCTGGTAATTCATGTCACTTATGAAAGATAACTATTTCGTTACCCTAGACCTTTCTAAAAGAGTAGATTATTAATTGAAATTATTGTATCATACTCTGTTAATGAGAATTTGAATGTAAGATTGGGTTTCTTGCTGTATAGTGTTTCATTTATAATTGCTTGTGGTTATTTTAATTCACTAACCAAATACCAATGAAGCTAAATGATTGGTAATAAAATAAAACTAACAAAAAAAATGGAGTTATTTGTGCCCCTATTGTTACGGTGAAGATTAAGTCGTAACAACAATAACAAGGCAAATGACTGTTGACAACTTGAAGGAACATGGTCACGGGTGAATTCAATTAGGACACCCCTCCCTCTTGTCAAGGCGTCCTTCACTCACTACTACTACTACTACTACTACTACTACTACTACTACTACTACTTCTACTACTACTGCTACCACTGCTGCTGCTGCTGCTGCTGCTACGTCCTTCACCCACTGCTGCTACTATTATTACTATTGCTGCTGCTGCTGTTGTTGCTGTTACTGCTGCTGCTTCCACTACAATTACTACTACTACTACCACTGCTGCTGCGTCTACCATGCGAAATGATCAAGATTCGAGGAGCGAAACATCTTCAGTAATTCTAAAGTGATTAATACATTGCACAACTTTTTTCCAGTCACACAGGCATACAAGGCTGGAACACTGCAATATGTTGATCCCACGTCTCTCCTATGAGGCGGAGGACCTCCCCGCATCATCCCACACGATGTGATTCCATTTATCACGGTCTGGACAGGTATCCCCCCCCCTCCCCGCGGAAAAAAGGCCTCGGTCACAGGACCGTAGTCTCCTTCAGGAGACATTTACTCATATCTCCTGACGAAGAGAATATCGTCACTTCAGTTAACGGTCATGAAAAGTGACTTTCAGGATTAATTTACGCTATCAGCGCTAATTCCTTAAGGGAGGGGACACGGGGTGGGGCACGGGAGGGGCACGGGGGGCATGAGGGGCCACGGGTATTAATGCTGAACACATGATTTTACAAATGGTCAAGGAAAAAAACTCACAATACCGTGACTGGAACAATAAAAGTCACAATACCGTGGCTGGAACAATAAAAGTCACAATACCGTGGCTGGAACAATAAAACTCACAGTACCGTGACTGAAACAATAAAAATCACAATACCGTGGCTGGAACAATAAAACTCACAGTACCGTGACTGAAACAATAAAAGTCACAATACCGTGGCAGGAACAATAAAACTCACAGTACCGTGGCTGCAACAGTTCACTAAAAATTATCGTCACAAGCCAGGTCACAACTCGGCCATTGTCAAACTGTGACCTGACTGAACATTAAAATGGTATAAAATACCAGGAGAGAGCGAAACGTCGACGGGGTAATTAACACGACAAAACATTTTATTAAGAAAACGTTTCGCCCACCAGCGGGTTTTTTAGTCCAGTACCTCCTGATTGAAAGAACCGGAGCTGTCCCACCCCTTCCCTGAGGGAGGGTACCTCTATCCTCCAACCTCCAGCCTTCACCCTTCAACCTCCATCCTCCAACCTACAGCCTTCACCCTTCAACCTCCATCCTCCAACCTCCAGCCTTCAACCTCCAACCTCTGACCTCCGGCCTTCAACCGCCATCCTCCAGCCTTTAGCCTCCAACCTCCATCCTCCAACCTCCAGCCTTCACCCTTCAACCTCCAACCTCCAGCCTTCAACCTCCAACTTCTAACCTCCGGTCTTTAACCTCCATCCTCCAGTCCTCAGCCTCCAACCTCCATCCTCCAACCTCCAGCCTTCGACCTTCAACCTCCATCCTCCAACTTCCATCCTCCAACCTCCAACCTCCATCCTCCAACCTCCAGCCTTCAACCTTCAACCTCCATCCTCCAACCTCCATCCTCCAACCTCCAACCTCCAGCCTCCAACCTCCATCTCCAACCTCCAAC
>NC_069456.1:15916647-15941647 GCF_026875155.1 Cherax quadricarinatus | reverse complement strand
AAATGACATACGACCTTCCAGATAAGGAGAAAGAGAGGTACACTATAAGAAGGAACCTCTGATAGGAGGTCAACTCCGTCTAGCCTCTTAGCGAGTGCGACATTCATCTGTTCTGCCAGATTCTGGGTTATTGGCGTGATCAGCACTATAATGCAGATTCGTAAAGCCCGTGAGGCCTGGTCTTGGACCGGCCCGCGAGGGGTGGTGACCCCTCCGAAATCAACTCCAGGTAGGCAGGTCATTCTGTAGCAGGTAGATCTTTTCTCCTTCATGACTGTACCGTACTCTAAGCAGTGTTAAATCAGTGTGGGTCATTTAACGCAAAAAAAAAGTGGAGGCTCGATCCTCCATCCGCTTATCTCAGCCTGATCTCTGAACAGTTAATAAGAACAAAATATGGAAGATGAGAAACGAAAACCTTTATTTAAAACTTTTCACTGAGCGAAACGTTATTCTTTTTATTAAATACAGGTTTTCATTGTCGACGTACCGTTGATGTTGAAGATAGTTAAGGAGAAAACTGTGGAAAGTGCGACTCCAGGTCCATGGCCAGAATAGGTCCATAAAAATTTAAGCAAATTAAATATCAATCATTTTGAAACATCTCAAAATAAAAAAAACATTTGTTTTAATATTAAAATACACTATTATGATTGTTTTAATACATAATGGGGCCCATAATCTCAGAAAAGTATATATATATATATGTATATATATATATATATATATATATATATATATATATATATATATATATATATATATATATATATATATATATATATATATATATATATTACAGTGCTAGTGTGTAGTGAATGCCCATGAAAACCGCTCAGTTCCAGGCCTAGTTGGGCTCTGGCTCTGGTCAGAGGTAAATGAACTCTGGTCAGAGGATGAGGTAAGTGTAAAAATAGGTTCAGTGGATTGGCAATCTGTGTGTGGCGGTTTGGAACACATGTTGGGTGTTTGATAATTTGTTCCAGGTCATTAAGGTTTATAAAGAAGAGTGCCGCTTCACCACCTCCGTCAGTATACTCTTTAAGTCGCTCTTTATGGCGCACGTACCTGTGGCCATTTTCAAGAGTTTTTGCATTCTCGCAGACCGGGCCTGAAGCCAGCTAGTTGTCCTCGGCTGTCCGCGGGCCCAGATAACCATTACAGCCTAACTGACCAGGCAGATTTTGCAGAAGCTTGTTTTGTTGTCGCTTCAAGACTAGCACGATGGTTCCAGCAATATTTCAAGCAGAAAACGAGAGTTCGTAGACACCAGATGTCGACACAACTATTATTAATTGTGTTTTTGATTGAATTTCGAAGAGCAGCCTTGTCAACGAGGCAAATTCTGGGTATTTTGTATAACAGTAGATAAATAAACAGTGATGAAAAATAGGTGTGAGCTGCTTACGGTGTATCGTTCATGGACGATACATTCCAGGGAATCCTTACAATGATGAGGAATTGGTAATATGTGCAATATTTTGGTATTTTTATTTGTAGACGTTAGGCCAACCAGGGTTTTTTTTTTTCAATTCGACACGGAGATAATATACGAAGTTAGTTGATGATTTGTTGATCAGTCCCTCGACTTTGCAGACCTATACACAGAAGACAGCAGAAGATGAGGTAATCAGTCCCTCAGTCTGGAAGCCGGTGTTCCGTACCTTAGCCTTGATTAATCTGTTTTGAAACCCCAGATCTATCACAGGCAAGAGATAACAGAGAAACAGACCAATGAATGCTTCCTCGTCTCTTGCCCATTAGGTCAAGGGGCACTGCCCCATAAAAATCTGGGTAGTTTGAATTGCCCTTCATAATAATTATCATTCTGATAGAGGTATGATTAGGGCAAGAAGATAAAAATTACGAGATTTATCACAATAATCGTGGGAACAGCGCTAAGGTTCAACAGAGAATGGATGTAACAGCAATTACCAGGTGATTGTTGGGGATTATGAGAATAACTTAGTGGGGAGGGATTAAGACCGTCTGGCTGGTGCTTGCTGATGCTGCCTGATGCTGTTGTCTGGTGGGTGCTGATGTATGATGGTGCTGTTGTTTGACGGTGCTGTTATCTGACGGTACTGTTGTCGGTGGTACTGCTGTTTGGTGGTGCTGTTGTCTGGTGGGAGCTGTTATCTGGTGGTGCTGTTGTCTGGTGGTGCTATTGACAGGGAGTGCTGTTGCTTGATGGTGCTGTTATCTTGTGCTGCTGTTGTCTGGTGTTGCTGTTGACCGGTGGTGCTGTTGTCTGGTGGTGCTGTTGTCTGGTGGTGCAGTTGACCGGTGGTGCTGTCATCTTGTGCTGGTGCTGTCTGGTGGTGCTGTAGTCTGATGATACCATTGTCTGGTGGTGCTGCTGACCGTTAGTGCTGTTTTCTCGTGATTATAATGATGCTGATCCTGTTATCTGTTGATGATATTTGTGTTGCCGTTGTTGATTGATGAAGCTGTCGTCTGGTGATAATAATGATAACACTGTTTTGTAACGGGGCCTTTTGATGACACTGTTGTTATTGTCTGATGCTGTTGTTGTTGTCTCACCACCACAACGACTCTCCTCAACCCAGCTCTCTACCACCATCTCACCACCACCACCTCATACTTCTGTTTCACCCATCTACTCACACTGCCACCACTACCACCCCTCACCATTCATTCCACAAAGACATTTACGACCCCTCTCTCTCTCACCATCCCTCCCTCCCTATCCCTCTCTCTCTCTCTCCTCCATCTCGCTGAATCCACCGCTGGTCTGACGGAGGGTGCAGCAGGGAAGCACTGAATGAATATTAACGCGACAAAATTAATCGACAAAACTTTACACCCGGAGGACAGCTGTTTCAGCCATTATGCTGACGAAGCCCTTTCTGTTGATAGCTCCGCCGCCCCTGTTAACGGGACACTCCCCCTGTTAACGGGAAGCCTCCAGCCTCTGCTAATAGCCCTGGTGTTTCTAAACGGGGTTGCTCGCTTCTCGCAACAGCTCTGTTGTCAAACGGGACGTGAATGCCACCCAAGAAACGGGAATGTGAGACAATCAACGTCTTGTTGAGTGCTGCTGAAGGGCATTTGATCCAGGGAATTGGAGCTGTTTTGACACCCCATCCCCCTCCCTTCTGGGTTACTAGGCTCTGTTTGAGCCTAAAGAAATTTTCGCTTCTGTATGAAAATACTGATAATTAATATATGCTACGTTAAGAAAATGGAAAATGTTATTTTATTATTATTATTATTATTATTATTATTAGTAGTAGTAGTAGTAGTAGTAGTAGTAATAGGGAGCAACTACGCTACCCAGCTATCGTAGAAAACAGCTACGCTACCCAGCTATCATAGAAAATATCTACGTTATTCAGTCATCGTAGAAAACAACTATACTATTCAACTATCGCAACTATCAGAGCTACCTGTACGCAAATTATCGTGGTTTTCAACCATTGTGAATAATCTCTGTTCGCGCCCGCTGTTCGCACTCCCTGTTTTTGCCTGCTGTTCGCGCACAATGTTCGCGCCCTAGAATACACAAGATTTATACACTGCAACCTCCCCAGAATACTCAAGATTTGTGCACAACCTCTTTACAATTCACTATATACACTACAACCTCCACACTTACCAAAGGGTGTTTCACTCGTAGGAGGCCCCGAGTTATTGTTTACCACAGCCATGATACACAAACAAGACGGTTGAACCTACGGAAGTGCCAACCCGGGGCCTCCTACGAGGGTAACACCCTTGACAATACCGTAATAGTTTGCTCGTACACAAACAGCAATTTAACCAGAACCAACAACCACAGGGACAAGAATTTAACCAGAACCAGCAACCACAGGGACAAGAATTTAACCAAATCCAACAACCACAGGGACAAGAATTTGACCAGAACCAAAACCGCCCCACTCCATAAAGGTGGAAGCAAAGCATTAGCTAAGAACTATAGACCAATATCTCTGACGTCCCACATCATAAAAATCTTTGAAAGAGTGCTAAGAAGCAGGATTGCAAATCACCTGGATTCTCAAAATCTGCACAATCCAGGGCAACATGGGTTCAGGGCAGGTCGCTCCTGCCTCTCACAACTACTGAATCACTATGATATGATATGGCCTTGGATGCACTGGAAGAAAATAAGAATGCAGATGCAATATACACAGACTTTGCAAAAGCATTTGACAACTGCGATCATGGTGTAATAGCCCATAAAATACGTGCTAAAGGAATAACTGGGAAAGTGGGGAGATGGATCTTCAACTTCCTAACAAATCGAACACAAAGAGTAGTGGTCAACAGAGTTAAATCGGAGGCTGCCATAGTGAAGAGCTCTGTTCCACAAGGCACAGTACTCGCCCCCATCTTATTCCTCATTCTCATATCAGACATAGACAGATATACATCACAGCATCGTATCATCCTTTGCGGATGATACTAGGATCTGCATGAGGCTGTCATCTGCTGAGGACGCGGTTAACCTCCAAGAAGATATAAACAAAGTTTTCCAGTGGGCAACGGAAAACAATATGATGTTCAATGAGGACAAATTCCAACTACTCCGTTATGGAAAACTGGAGGAGATAATAACTAGAACAGAGTATACTACAGACTCTGGCCATACAACAGAGCGGAAAAATAATGTAAGGGACCTGGGAGTAGTGATGTCTGAGGATCTCACTTTCAAGGATCACAACAGTGCCAAGTGCAAAGAAAATGACAGGATGGATAATGAGAACGTTCAAAACGAGAGATGCCAAGCCAATGATGATACTTTTCAAATTACTTGTTCTCTCTAGGCTGGAATACCACTGTACATTAACATCTCCATTCAAAGCAGGTGAAATTGCAGATCTAGAGAGTGTACAGAGATCCTTTACTGCATGTATAAGGTCTGTCAAGCACCTTAATTACTAGGAACGCTTGGAAGCACTTGACTTGTATTCGTTGGAACGCAGGAGAGAGATATATATCATAATCTACACTTGGAAAATTCTGGAAGGAATGGTCCCAAATCTGCACACAGAAATCGCTCCCTACGATAGTAAAAGACTGGGCAGGCTATGCAAAATACCCCCAATTAAAAGTAGGGGCGCCATTGGTACACTAAGAAAACACCATAAGTGTCCGGGGCCCAAGACTATTTAACAGCCTCCCATCAAGCATTAGGGGAATTGCCAATAAACCCCTGGCTGCCTTCAAGAGAGAGCTGGACAGATACCTAAAGCCAGTGCCGGATCAGCCGGGCTGTGGCTCGTACGTTGGACTGCGTGCGGCCAGCAGTAGCAGCCTGGTTGATCAGGCCCTGATCCACCGGGAGGCCTGGTCATGGACCGGGCCGCGGGGGCGTTGATCCCCGGAATAACCTCCAGGTAACCAAGCACCAACAATTCAACCACAACCACGCAAACAGCCATTCCACCACAATTAACAACCACACAAACGGAAATTCCATCAGAACCAACAACCAAATATCAATTCCCCCACGACCAATAACCACACAAACAGCAACTCCCCCACAACCCACAACCACACAAGCAAGAACCTCAAAAAAATCCTAAACCACAATAATCCCCCCTTCCCACAACCCACAACTCCTCCCTAACCAACAACAATTCCTCCCAAAACAACAATTCAACTGCAACCAACAACCATGCCGACAATTCAACCACAACCAGCAACTACGTAATCAACTATTCCCCCACAACCAACAGCCCCACAAACAATTCCTCTCCAACCAACAATTCCTCCCCAGACAATTCCCTCCCCCCCATCCCCAAGTATTGAGCACCACACATTAAAAGCACATTTGCACAGTACCCATCAACATGATAACTATGTACGGTACCTAATTTCTGTTGTTCACTGTAAAATTATGTGACATTAGCACTAATTCCACACCTTGATAGACTTTGCATTATTTTGGTAATTGGATTCTTAGTAGTAATAAATGAAGCCAAGCGATGTGTTGCTTTTGGTAGCCATAGGTAGTTAGGTCTAATTGGGCTATTAGCGTGATCGTTATTGATATGTGACTGGGAGAATTTATTGCTGAGATGATGGGGTGTGAAGGGTGTGTTATGAGGTGGGTAATGGGTAGTGAGGTGTGGGTGATGGGTAGTCAGGTGTGGGTGATGGGTAGTGAGGTGTGGGTGATGGCAATGAGGTGTGTGGGTGATGGGAATGAGGTGTGGGTGATGGTAATGAGGTGTGTGGGTGAGGGTAATGAGGTGTGGGTGATGGTAATGAGGTGTGTGGGTAATGGTAATGAAGTGTGGGTGATGGGTAACCAGGTGTGGATGATAATAACAGTGTCAGTGAGGTTAATGAGGTGTGAGGTGTGGCGAAACGTTTCCTGAATAAAGATTCCCATATGCTGCATAAGTGTCTCAATCTTCAACTTGTCGGTTTTTCAAACCATTCATCACAACTGTCAGACACTGCAGCATCATGGGATCTTGTTACAAAGAATTCTTCAACACTTGTTCATCCTTTGGACGAAGACCTACTTCGACTAGTGGATGGTACCACTATGACCCCGCCTCCTGCTTCACCTCACCTCACTACAGTATATAAGCCACGTCTACGGCCCTATGCTGTACATTCTACAAGATTGATGGACAGAACACATCGACTCCAGGTTGAGGGACTGATTACCTCATACTCCTCCTCTCCTTACGCCTTCCTCTTTGTATTGGACTGATGAAGCCACTGTGTGGCGAAACGTTTCCTGAATAAAGATTCCCATATGCCGCATAAGTGTCTCAATCTTCAACATGTTCTTGAATCATTGATGAGGTGTTCCACCAATTCTTCTTAGTTGCCTTCCCTTCTGTTTCAGAGAAATCCCTTCACCACTAACTTGAATGCTTCCCGAAAAGCTTTCTCCTCCCCATGAAGGTCTGATTCAAAGTCACCATCTTTAAGAAGCTGTAAAGTAAAAGGACACAAGTACAACTAATGTGACATTTTATTGTGGCAACGTTTCGCTCTCCAGGAGGTTTGTCAAGCCGTTACGGCTTGACAAACTCGAGTCTGAGGACCATTGAGGGCTCCCTCTCTTATCTTAGCGTCGCTCAGTGAGGGGAATTTTGATGTTAAATACTTAAATCCCTGATCAGATTTGTTCATAGCTTTTACAAAGTATTTCATGAGCACCAGTTTTATGTGTAGTGGTGGTAGCAAAATTTTGTTTGGTTCACTGAGAGGTGGATGTTGAACATTTTTTATTCCAGGCTCCAGTGATTGACGAGGTGGCCAGTCTCTCCTGATGTAGTGGGAAACTCTTACACTGTTGTTCCATTCACATAGAAAGCAGCAGTACTTGGTGTATCCGCCCTTCAAGCCCATTTATTATAAGTTTAAAAAGTGTGGTAAGAAACACACTGCCGCAAGCCTGTTGGAACCTGTTGTGACACGTAGGTGTATATTGAAAAGTAGAGCTAACAGACAATTTTGACAATGATATTTATTATCAGTGACCTAAAATTAGTTGGAAATGGCTACTCTGGTCCCGGAAGCAATTTGGTTGTTGACCAGTGAATCAGTCCCTCAGCTTGAAATCGATGTGTTCAGTCCATCAATCTTGATATGAGCAGAGATGCGGCTTATATACCGCAGACAGGTGAGGTGAAGCAGTGGTAGGCGGCGTCACCAGCGGAAAAAATCCTATAGGTTAGGTAAGCTATGAAGAATTCCCTTCATCAAGATCCCAAGATGTTGCTGTGTCTGACAGAGCTGTATAAATAGGAGCCGTGGGACTGAATACCTCAAACTCCTCCATGTCTTCCACCGTTTTTCTCTGTATTGGACTGAAGAAGTCACTGAATGGCGAAACGTTTCCAGAATATACACCCAAATGCTGCACTAATGTCTCATTTATCAACCAAACAAAATAAATTATTTTTTTCCTGTGTCTTGTGGTTGACTCTGAAATCAACCTAATAAGTTGTGTATCTCACTGTTCAACAGTAACTCCACTCTGTATGTTCCAGTTGTTAGATAAGATATTGTTCGGATTTTTAACCCCGGAGGGTTAACCACCCAGGATATCCCAAGAAAGTCAGTGATTCATAGAGGGACTGACTGTCTTATATCCAATGTGGTTCTTGTATATTGTCCCCCAGGATGCGACCCACACCAGTTGACTAACACCCATGTACCTACTTGCTTGCCAGGTGAATGGGACAACAGGTATAAGGAAACACGCTCAATGTTTCCACCCTTGCCGGGGATCGAACCATGGACATACAGTGTGCAAGGCAAGAGTGTTCACTACCAGGCCACGGGACACCGTTCTTTTTATCAAGCTTGAAACGTGAATTTTGACTTGATTTCATACCCTGTAAAGTATACCTGGAGTATACCTGGAGAGGGTTTCGGGGGTCAACGCCCCCGAGGCCCGGTCTGTGACCAGGCTTCATGGTGGATCAGGGCCTGATCACCCAGGCTGTTACTGTTGGAAGCACCCAACCCGACGTACGAATCACAGCACGGCTGGCCAGGTACTGACTTCAGGTGCCTGTCCAGCGCCTTCTTGAAGACAGCCAGGAATCTTGAAGACAGCCAGGGGTCTTGAAGATAGCCAGGGGTCTTGAAGACAGCCAGGGGTCTTGAAGACAGCCAGGGGTCTTGAAGACAGCCAGAGATTTTGAAGACAGCCAGGGGTCTTGAAGACAGCCAGGGGTCTTGAAGACAGCCAGGGGTTTTGAAAACAGCCAGGGGTCTTGAAGATAGCCAGGGGTCTTGAAGACAGCCAGGGGTCTTGAAAACAGCCAGGGGTCTTGAAGACAGCCAGAGATCTTGAAAACAGCCAGGGGTCTTGAAGACAGCCAGAGATCTTAAAAACAGCCAGGGGTCTTGAAGACAGCAAGGGGTCTTGAAGGCAGCCAGGGGTCTTGAAGACAGTCAGGGGTCTTGAAGGCAGCCAGAGATCTTGAAAACAGCCAGGGGTCTTGAAGACAGCCAGGGGTCTTGAAGACAGTCAGAGGTTTATTGGTAATCCCCCTTATGTATGCTGGGAGGCAGCTGAACAGTCTTGGGCCCCTGACACTTATTGTGAAAGTGACATACAAATTGAGCACTGTAGACAGTAATCAATGAAGAAACGTATGTTGCAGAATAAGCATTTACTTGGACGACGTTTCGCCCTGTGTAGAGCTTGACGAAGTCATAACTTTATTAAGTCCTACAGAGACAAAAAAGTTGCGTTCAAAAAAAATTATTATTATTATTATTATTATTGTTATTAATATTATTATTATTATTATTATTATTATTATTATTATTATTATTATTATTATTATTATTATTAATTTTATTATTATTATTATTATTATTGCTGTATAGCCCTTGTGGCTTAGAGCTTCTTTTTTATTATTATTATTATTATTATTATTATTATTATTATTATTATTATTATTATTATTATTATTATTATTACTGTTGTTATAATTGGGCGCTGCAAAACTCATAGGGGACATACAGTGCCAGGAGAATCGAATCGTAGGTAAGCAGGTTTGATCCGAGGAAGACAGACATGACAGAAGGAGCCTTCGATATTCTTTGCACAATCTTGAATTGCAAACTTCAGACTTGATTTATTGTCTAAATCAGCCTCAGGTCGAGTCTTTGAACACAAGAGTGACTTCAGTGAACAGACGGGTGACTTCAGGGAACAGACGGGTGACTTCAGTGAACAGACGGGTGACTTCAGGGAACAGACGGGTGACTTCAGTGAACAGACGGGTGACTTCAGGGAACAGACGGGTGACTTCAGTGAACAGACGGGTGACTTCAGGGAATAGACGGGTGACTTCAGTGAACAGACGGGTGACTTCAGTGAACAGTTGGGTGATTTCAATGAACAGAAGGGTGATTTCAGTGAGCACGAGGGTGACTTCACTGAACACAAGGGTGACTTCACTGAACACGAGGGTGACTTCGCCGAACACAAGGGTGACTTCACTGAACACGAGGGTGACTTCACTGAACACAAGGGTGACTTCACTGAACACAAGGGTGACTTCACTGAACACAAGGGTGACTTCACTGAACACAAGGGTGACTTCACTGAACACAAGGGTGACTTCACTAAACACAAGGGTGACTTCACTGAACACGACATCACTGATGAACCTGCTCAGCAACTCTCCACTCTCTCTCATCCAAATATCACTAAGAGGAGTAAAAACAGAATAAATACCTTTAATAAATACTCGGAGTTACAGAAGACAGTCATTGATTTTGTTTACATTTTCGTGCGATCAGATTTGCGTCATGATTAAGATCATCATAACTTAAATTAAGCAATTTTATAAACATGAGTTAGAGGTATATACACCCAGAGGTATATACTCCCAGAGGTGTATATCTCTTTGGGTAAATGAACAGAGGTATATTTGTCTTGGTATACATATGCCTAGATACGTATATATGTTTATTAATGTGTATATGCATGTTTATCAGTAAATGTGTATGCTTGAGAAGTGTATATCCTTTTTGTGTATATACACCGGGAAGATGTATATCTCATAGTAACGTTGAACGTAAGTTCCTGGGTGAAGTGAAGCCATACTGTCAATAGGCTTTAAATCTCACAAACTATAAACACGAGGGAGTTAGATCGGATTAAAGATGGTCATTGGGATTTAAGGTGTAGTTCAAAAGCGAAGAGTATTCTACAGGAAGGGATTTAATCTGTTAGCTGGATCCTAGTAAGAGATGGGAGGTAGTGTGTACACTTGTTCCTGTGAGAGATATCCTTCCTATATTAGTGTTCCTGGGCTAAATTATACAGAATTCTGAAGTGTTACATTGCAATTGTGTTGATTGTATTGCTTCCCCGCTTGTAATTTGCAACGCAGCATTTTATTAATAATACTAAAAATATTGTTTTTATTTTTTATAGTCGGGGTTTTATTAGTTTTTAGTGTAGTCAGTTTTTTTTTTTTATATAGCATCATAATGTCCTCGTAATTTCAATAAACGCAGTTTGATGCTTCTTCTTAAATGGTAATCTCCATGTGAAAGAAACTGAACCAGCCCACCACGAAGGAAGTCTCTGAAAAAAAAAAAAACATACCACGGGTGGGGTTTGAACCCGCAGTCAGAGAGTCTCAAAACTCCAGACCGTCGAGGGTTCAAACCCCACCCGTGGTATGGTTTGTTTGCAATCGTGTCATTACGATTTCATGAAGTCTCTGAAATTGTTGTAGTTGCTGGACGCGTAGTGGAATGCAAGATGACATCCCCGTCAATCATCTCGATCTCACCGCTTAAGATGACATTTTTCTTTACCTCATTAAACCCATCCTGTGTGTTAGGTAATCATAATTCTTGCTTTAACCTTGTAAAATATCATCCGTGTATTGTGTAAATAAATCAGTAAGTACGTAAGTTTATTTAGGTATAGGTACACATAAGTACAGTTGCACAAATTCGCTGTATTCCTTACTGTACCGTGTACAACTGTATGAAATAACTGTGTATACGATATGACTTCCTTTCTAGTGATATAATAATGATCAGTGGGGTCTGAAAAAAACCCATTGTGACCTCTGTAATCCTGTTTTTCTTTTTTTCATTCATCTTAGGGATGTGTAATGTCACTCAGTGCCAGGTTGAAGGGACGGCAGCCTGGGGGCCAGTGGCCGCCACCTTAGAAAAGGGGCCACCATTAAGCTGGGGTCTAGATGTTAGATAATAACACCAGTATGTAACCTGACAATGAAGTCTAAGTAGCATGGGCCCCCACGAGTTCCTTGCCCTGGTGCCCACTGTTATTTCTGCCCTGGTATCACCGCCCCTGGTTGTCTTCAAGAGGAAGCTGGACAGATACCTAGAGTCGGTGCCGGGTCAGCCAGGGCTGTGGTTCGTACGTTGGACTGCGTGCGGCCAGGAGTAACAGCCTCGTTGATCAGGCCCTGATCCACCGGGAGGCCTGGTCGTGGACCGGCCGCGGGGGCATTGATCCCCTGAAAACCCTCCCGGTAGACTCCAAGTAGGTAGACCGCTGTTGTTTATTGTGTTAAAGATAGTGTTGTAAGCTAAGTGAAGGATGGAGTGATAGGGAGAGGCATGGTCTTAAAATATAATTGTTTTAATATGAAGCGGGAATAGTTACAGCTGTTGTTTGCTGATGACGCAGTATTGTTGGTTAACGAGAATAAAATACAGAGAATGAAATGGTGATTGTGTTTAAATAACTTGTTAGAAAGAATGCATTTAGATTCTTAAGGTGTGAATGCACCAGCAGATGGGTCTATGGAGTTTAAAAGAAACGTAACAACAGTTAGAAAAAAAAAATACAGGACAATAGAGGAATTATGAAAATCATCACATGGTACATAGTCATGCGAATCAGTAAAGTCTTGCCGGTCAGAATCATTGTAATTTTGATAACGGCTCGTGGTTGTGCCAACGATTTTAAAAAGGTGTGAAGTGCTTTCATTGAACAGTTCAGCAAGAAAGCTGGAAGAATCTGAAATACCGTATCAAGGATCAGAGTGTGATGTAAACATTATGCAGAGAACACGGAACGAAACAATTATACTCAATCTCCATTATTTTTCTCTCTAAGATAAATATATCCTAGTGCAACTATACCATAACAATACAGTTTCTTTGCTATATGCCATTTATGAGTGCCAATATTTTATCAGGAGCTAATTTTTTTTTCAATATGTAAATGCCTTTACGTTTTGTTTTTATTAGACGTTTGTTATGATAACTCCATTGCGTACATAGCATATATAGTTAAGAGCAGTCGAGAATTTTAGCATGTTATTAAGGCTTCTCTAAAGAACACGTTTGCGGCAATAAATAGAGGAAGAAATATGTGACCTGTTTACAACAAAAGTGATAAGTGAATGGTTCATCTGCATACTGGCCGGCCCGGCCACGGAGGTGCTAAACACAGACGTTTCCTGCCTCTGAGTGCTGATCCAACCAGCCTTCTGGTGCTCGGGACACCTGTATGCCGCCTAGGATAATGTATGCAAAACGCCAGTAAGGTCCCTCGCCCATCGCTCGCACCTGGGTCCACTGAACCCCGACACGGTCAAGAAGGGTCGGGGAAGTAGCTCTGACCCTCCACTTTGGTTTCTGGGAGAGTGGGATGGAATCCAGTAGGGTCACTGAGAAAAAGGGGTTAGAGTATAGGGACGTAGGTATGGGCTTGCCACAGTTACAAGGAGATAAGGGAGGGGAAAGGGGCAAGGGGTAGGAACCAACCACAGCTTTGAACAAGGGAGCTTTCGGGACCCGACACGACCTTCCCAGCTATGGTCACGGGGGCAGACCCAATACTACCACCGCAGCTATGGTCACGGTGGTATTAAGGGTCCCAACACGAAGGCCTCAGTTATGGTCAGTAGGTATTCTGTACAGCAATAATTCTAAGTAGAGTGTAGAGAGATCAGAACATACATGGACCTGCAGAAAATAGCGATTATGTCACCGGATGATATCGATTGCCTTAGAATCTGAAGATGTATCTGCATATAATCCCATAGAACTGAAAAAAAAGATAGTTGCAGTAATAAACAATTGTGAGGCAGATTGCAAGATAACATTTTACTGACACAACGTTTCCATTTGATTTGCTCGAAATGCGCCGCATGCTATTGGCTTTCTTTTGTGCTTAACAATATTAGAACATAAGAACAGAGGAACACTGCAGCAGGTCTGTTGGCCCATACTGGGCACGTCTTTTATAAATCCAATCCACTAACAGAATATTTGCCCAACACATTTTCAACGCTACCCAAGCAAGAGGTTTTGATAAATCTATTTACTAAACGCTAGTCCCACTCAGATCCAACCCCATTTTATAAACTGCAGAAAAGAATTAAAGTGCATTAAGGGACTTTGCCGTTTTGGTAAACCTGGTGGACGCACAGAGGAACACATAAGGACACCAGAAACGAAACTTAAATCAGAAATTACAGAATTATTTCACTCCTTGTCGACCTGCGCCATTTATCTCCAGACTGAAAAGATAGAAACCTCTATAAGCATAAAATTTTCAAAATACTGGGTGTGTATTTTGACTTTTGGCCTGGAGTTCTAGAACTCACTCGCCCTGGGTTCAATCCCCACCCGTTCCGTGGCTTCTTAGACGTTTGTTGCTCATCACCCAATCGGCACGCGGCTTTTACCTTGGCCAAACTGATGATTTTAGACAGATTCGCTTAGTAAAGACTCACCTGAGGTGGTGCTCACTGAACTGGTTATGTATCCAATATTAAATATTAGTGTTTGGCTACTATGATCAGTGTGGTACTCTACAAGAATATATACTTACCTGAGACACCCGTCACGCAAGACTGTTGTTCCAGTCAAATTGAAGAGCCGTGACCTTCATAGATAGTAACAATGTTATTGGATCCAAATTGTGTACTGCCGACTACTGCAAAGAATAGACACGTTAAAGAGTTAAACACATGTGCGACATGAAGATTTAGACATGTGTCTAACTCTTCATCATGTCGGTACTGTGCAATAGATACGTTGCAAAAACAAACATTAATTCCTTCAACATTTCACTCTGTGTAGAGCTTCATCAAGTCATAAAGCTCTATGCAGAGCGATACATAAGAGCTTGCTCTGTAGCGTCTCATAATTGTTGGTTAGTCTCACCTGCTGTATACACCTTCAGCAAATCATGCGACGAGACACCTCTTAAAACTTTTGGAAGGGACTGTTGTGCCATCACAAAGAGAAGGTAACCTAGACTAACCTACCTCATCTGGAAGTGCCATACATACGTGTCAGTGGGGTAAGCAGCACCAAAGGTGCTGTAATATACAAAGGTCAGTGTGGTAAGTAGGTTCACGGACGTTGCTAGCATATAAGCTCATGTAGACGGAAGGGCTTCTATATATGGACAGTTGTAAACAGTGGATATTTTCGTCCGTTGTAAATAGTGTATATTTGCTGCCGTACTTAAATGACTTGTATCAATTTAAGTTTTATAGAGGAAATCAGTAATGTGTTTATTACCGGGGATTTCTATGCACAAACACAAACGAGCGTTAGCACAGACACACACACACACACACACACACACACACACACACACACACACACACACACACACACACACACAGCTGCTAGTGGCGGTGGTAGTTTTTTTGATATCACGAGTCATTGTTCATGCAACACTCGACCAGATTTATATGTGACGGGCTGGAATAGGGGGTAAAGAGACACATCTCCTCCTCCTCCTCCTCCTCCTCCTCCTCCTCCTCTTCCTCCTCCTCCTCCTCCTCCTCCTCCTCCTCCTCCTCCTCCTCCTCCTTCTACCCCTACTCCTCCTTAGATATGGTTAAATAATTCTAAGCCAGATTTATATAATTCTTAGCCAGCCTAAATACTAATCCTTAGCCAAATTAATATAATCCATAGCCAGGGTACATATAATCTTTAGCCAGACTATGTATAATCATTAGCCAAGTTACTGGAATCCTTATTTTTCTCATAAAAATCCTAAATGCCTTCTTGTTTCGATTCTTCAGTGTTTTATTCTGCTCAATTTTTTTTCCTTTGTAATTCCTAATTAATGTTTTTTCTACCTGCTAATGATTATCTCTGCTTTCGAAGTATCGGTCTTCTGCTTCACATTGTGTCGTAATAATTGGCCTGTAGATATTTCCTTCCTGTCTCGTAGATGTTGACTGACAGCTTCTCTGAATGTTAAATGAGACATTATCCTATCCTCTTCTCCCCCTCCTTCCTCTTAACTCTCCCCCCTTCCTCTTAACTCTCTCCCCTTCCTCTTAACTCTCTTCCCTTTCTCTTAACTCTCCCCCTTTCCTCTTAACTCACCCCCCTTCCTCTTAACTCTCCCCTCTTCCTCTTAACTCACTCCCCTTCCTCTTAACTCTCTCCCCTTCCTCTTAACTCTCTCCCCTTCCTCTTAACTCTCCCCCTTCCTCTTAACTCTCCCCCTTCCTCTTAACTCTCCTTCCTTGTTGCAACTCTTGTTTTGACTTATTCGTTGAGATAGATATTGCATACCTGCAAATGTTTGCACAAACTCTCACTTGAGCCAGATCAATTAACTTACGACAAATGTATTAAAAAAACAGACTGGTATTAAAAAGTTGCTGTGTGTTATTATTCGCCAATAAGTGCTACAATTAAGTGGTATTTCTGCGGTGTGATGATGAGAATAACAAGTGGTATGAGCCATCGTTATCTCTGGCGGATATTCTGAAGGAAAGTGTAAATGTTGACTAGTTGTGAAGGGTTTCCCTGCGCCTAGGTGTTGTTTTTTTACTCTGTGGGAAGTAAGGAGATTTTCTTGGGACAGTGTTTCGATCTGTTGAGATTTTTATCAAGTTCTGCCAATAAAATTTGCACTGGAATTGAGGTGAGTTAAATTGTTGGAATGTTATGTAGAATTAATCTGCGGAGTGCAGCAGGAGGAACTATGTGTAGTATTGCAGGAGGAACTGTAGTGTACTGCAGGAGTAACACTGTAGTGTACAGCAGGAGTAACACTGTAGTGTACTGCAGGAGTAACACTGTATTGTACTGCAGGAGTAACACTGTAGTGTACTGCAGGAGTAACATTGTAGTGTACTGCAGGAGTAACACTGTAGTGTACTGCAGGAGTAACACTGTAGTGTACTGCAGGAGTAACACTGTAGTGTACTGCAGGAGTAACACTGTAGTGTACTGCAGGAGTAACACTGTAGTGTACTGCAGGAGTAACACTGTAGTGTACTGCAGGAGTAACACTGTAGTGTACTGCAGGAGTAACACTGTAGTGTACTGCAGGAGTAACACTGTAGTGTACTGCAGGAGTAACACTGTAGTGTACAGCAGGAGTAACACTGTAGTGTACAGCAGGAGTAACACTGTAGTGTACAGCAGGAGTAACACTGTAGTGTACAGCAGGAGTAACACTGTAGTGTACTGCAGGAGTAACACTGTAGTGTACTGCAGGAGTAACACTGTAGTGTACTGCAGGAGTAACACTGTAGTGTTCTGCAGGAGTAACACTGTAGTGTACAGCAGGAGTAACACTGTAGTGTACTGCAGGAGTAACATTGTAGTGTACTGCAGGAGTAACACTGTAGTGTACTGCAGGAGTAACACTGTAGTATACTGCAGGAGTAACACTGTAGTGTACTGCAGGAGTAACACTGTAGTGTACTGCAGGAGTAACACTGTAGTGTACTGCAGGAGTAACACTGTAGTGTACTGCAGGAGTAACACTGTAGTGTACTGCAGGAGTAACACTGTAGTGTACTGCAGAAGTAACACTGTAGTGTACTGCAGGAGTAACACTGTAGTGTACTGCAGGAGTAACACTGTAGTGTACTGCAGGAGTAACACTGTAGTGTACTGCAGGAGTAACACTGTAGTGTACTGCAGGAGTAACACTGTAGTGTACTGCAGGAGTAACACTGTAGTGTACTGCAGGAGTAACACTGTAGTGTACTGCAGGAGTAACACTGTAGTGTACAGCAGGAGTAACACTGTAGTGTACTGCAGGAGTAACACTGTAGTGTACTGCAGGAGTAACACTGTAGTGTACAGCAGTATTAACACTGTAGTGTACTGCAGGAGTAACACTGTAGTGTACAGCAGGAGTAACACTGTAGTGTACAGCAGGAGTAACACTGTAGTGTACTGCAGGAGTAACACTGTAGTGTACTGCAGGAGTAACACTGTAGTGTACTGCAGGAGTAACACTGTAGTGTACAGCAGGAGTAACACTGTAGTGTACTGCAGGAGTAACACTGTAGTGTACAGCAGGAGTAACACTGTAGTGTACAGCAGGAGTAACAATGTAGTGTACTGCAGGAGTAACACTGTAGTGTACTGCAGGAGTAACACTGCAGTGTACTGCAGGAGTAACACTGTAGTGTACTGCAGGAGGTATTCTCGCACTGAACTCTACCACCAAGAATGTCTTTGTATAATGGCTTGTGCCTCTGGTTTGCCGCAAAAATAGTTTATGTGTGAAATGCTCAAAGAGAGTTACAGGTATGTCAAAGTCACTCATGTAGGAGACGTTGTTGATAATGTAGACGCTGCGTCTTTTTCCAGGTATTGCGTGAGAAGAATCAGCAGTGTTTCTGCTTTCAGTTTCCTGCCATCGTTGTCTTGGAAGACAAACATTCTTACATGATCCTCCGTGAGTTCATCGAAGTCACTACGCTGAGTCCCTCAACAGAGCGAAACGTTGTTCCAATAAAAACTTGTTTTGCAACCTGAGGCTCTTAAATAACAAAAGTGTAATGAACACTTGTTAATGCTCAATAATAACGCAGGAAGTTGACTAATCTGTATATTTCCAGCCTACCTTCTGGGATCTTCTTCAGCAGACTGCCATTTAGACATAGCATCATCTCCGGTGCTTGCAGGGTGAGAGGAAGTTCCAACAGGACCTGACCATTTAATAGTATTACACTAGATACTAGTAATTATCAGCTTGGTAAAAACAACACCATTGACTGGGGGAATATTTTGTCGGGTTTGAGAACACGTCAAAGAACTAGGCGCAAATTATTTTCCAGGAAATTATTTTCCATGAAATTATTTTCCAGGATGATCTTTCAACATTTTGTTCTCCTCGACCGTGGGACACTTGGAATTATGGGAGCATCTTAGACACTTGTGCAACACTTGGGTATCTTTACTGAGGAAACGTTTCGCTAACCAGTGGCTTCCTCAGTCTAATGCAGAGAAGAATTGTTGAAGATTAGGAGGAGTTTGAGGTAATCAGTCCCTCAGCTTGGAGTCGATGTGATGAGTCCATCAATCTTGATAGAGAGAGAGAGAGAGAGAGAGAGAGAGAGAGAGAGAGAGAGAGAGAGAGAGACAGAGACAGAGACAGACAGACAGACAGACAGACAGACAGACAGACAGACAGACAGACAGATAGACAGAAATAGACAGAAATAGACAGACAGACTACAGATGGTCGCCTAAACAATGCAATCACTGCAACAACCATACCCACAACATCAGAGTAAGCCATGTCTCACTCCCTTACAATGTGACACAACTCACATATCACTAGCAGCTGTGAAGATAATTAACCGAGCCCATTTGGGTTGCCGCCTCGGGTTAGCGGTCGTAACAATCCCATAACAAGAGGGTCACGTAACGCGGCCAGGCGCTAGTTGAGTCGCCAGCGTGATCCAACTACCTAGAACCAGGTGATTCGCACCGGTTATTGTCTAACAACACACTCAACCTTGAACACAATGCGTGGGAATACCTGCAGCGTGCGTGGGGATACCTCGAGTGTGTATAGGGATACTTAGAGCGTGTGTGGGAATATCTACAGAGTGCATGGGAATAACTAGCACACTCTGGGGATACCAAGCTTCCAAGACATCATCGTACATCTTTTACTGTCAGATATAAACCATTCGTTTATGCTATTGCGATTTTGTCAATTGATTGTAAATGCAGGTTAATATACTTTAACATAAGCCAACCTAACCTAACCTAATCTAATCTAACCTAACCTAATCTAGCCTAACCAAATCTAACCTAACCTAACCTAACCTAACCTAACTTAACCTAACCTAACCTAACCTAACCTAACCTAACCTAACCTAACCTAATCTAATCTAACCTAACCTAATCTAGCCTAACCAAATCTAACCTAACCTAACCTAACCTAACCTAACCTAATCTAATCTAATCTAACCTAACCTAACCTAACCTAACCTAACCTAATCTAGCATAACCAAATCTAACCTAACCTAACCTAACCTAATCTAATCTAACCTAACCTAACCTAAACCAACCTAACCTAATCTATCCTAAGCCATCGTAACCTAATCTTACGAAGCCTAAACTAGCCTTACCTAACCAAGCTCAGCCTTGCCTAATCGACGTAAAAATTACATCGGGCAGAAAACAACGAATCGCATTTACGAGAAAACGAAATTCTTTAACAGGAGAAGAGGCTCCTCTAGAGGAGTATTCCTAGATCAGTATATACTCAGATATTTATCTTTTTCCTTCCTCTATACCCTGCTTACTGAAGAGGGACTCAAATGGAGGGCGAAATATACTGTTTTAACGTCACCCTGTATCTCTCTCTCTCTTTTTAAATTACACGTGTATTATATGTGGCTATACTGATTAGTATATATATATATATATATATATATATATATATATATATATATATATATATATATATATATATATATATATATATATATATATATATATATATAATAAACAAAGAAGGACCTCGTTAAAGAATCAGGGGGACACAATCCGTCTCCGTCATTAACGATGTAAATATACACTGTCAAAACATTATTGATTCGTCGTTCAAGACAATGCTATTAAAAAACAAAAATCCTTGATTTTAGCTGGTGAAGCTCTCCGGAATACCAAGTATGTATTATGTCCCTATCCATGGAATATACATGCATATATATATATATATATATATATATATATATATATATATATATATATATATATATATATATATATATATATTATATTATATATATATATTATATATATATAAGATAGAGTCAAACTGTCTGTTTTCTCATCAATGTTTTTGAGAGCTTTACGAATTTGTAGTCCTGAGTTCATAGATGAGGAAATATCCAAAATTTATGAAATAGGCAATGATTTAAAATACCCAAGAAATGTAATTGATAAATCTTTTAAAGTTGCTAGAAACACTTTTTATAATCCAAAAAAAGGGGCAACCAGCCTTATTCAACTAAAAATATGTTGGTTCTTCCTTACCATCAAAACTTGGTTGATATGCCTTCTCTTCTTAAGACTTTTAATATTAAAGTTGTATTCAAAAATCTTGACACAGTAAAAAAACTTTTGATAAAGAATTCCCCCCAAAATGCTGATGGATGTGTCTATAAGATTCCTTGTAAAATTTGCGATAAAGTTTATTACGGTCAAACTGGTAAAAATCTCGAACTAAGATTAAAACAACATAAATATAGCATTAGAACTGGACAAGATTCCAATGCTCTATTTATTCATGTAAGAGATTTTAACCATCCAATTGATTTTCAAAAAGTTGAGAAAGTAGTATCAAGCAAGTCCATGGTCGACAGGAATATAATTGAATCTTGTTTCATGAAAAGCAGTTTTGACAATAATATGAATATTTCCTTTGGTTTATATAAATTAGATCCATTTATAATTAATAGAATTTGGGAAGAATTTAATAATACATGGACAAATAATTTTTAAATTTTCTTGGGTAGAATAGCTTGGGGGTGAGTTGTGCAAAGGACCTGTCCAAGTTGGCTCGCCGCGCGTCACGTGTTTAACCGTTGTGGGATCTGATAGTGAGGTGCTGGCCGACCCCTTATATAGCTTCCTTGGATGCTTCACTTTCATAGTTCCTTGATAATGTGAGTAGTCACGAAAGCGCTTGGAATTTCTCTATTCTTTCAGAGTGGTTGTTTTGCATATTCTGAAATCACCTGTTTACTGTGATCTTATTGCATATATATATATATATATATATATATATATATATATATATATATATATATATATATATATATATATATATATATATATATATATATATATATATATATATATATACATATATATATATATATATATATAATATATATATATATATATATATATATATATATATATATATATATATATATATATATATATATATATATATATATATATATATATATTCACATCGAGGCTGTCTCACTATATTTAGAATTTTCTGGCAGAGGCGATGTATATAACTAGTCATACTGTTTGTATAATTAAACTGGTGGAGGTGTATTATTCGACTGTCTCATTCTCGATATACACGTTGATACTGAGACCTGGAGGTCAAGGCAACAAGGTGCAGAGGCCAGTGATGTGTTGTGGGTGAACGGCTGGTCGGGAGCTGTAGTGTGATCGGGAATCACCGATGAAATGTTGACAGCTGATACTACCCAGCCCGAAGACTCTTACCTTGATGGCCACAGATTGTTTGTGATGCACGATGCTTGCCATGTGTGTATAAGTGAGCTCATGGGGCTACTCACGGATGTATAAGTGAGCTTATGGGGCTACTCACGGGTGTATATGTGAGCACATGGGGCTTCTCGCGTGTGTATAAGTGAGCTCATGGGGCTACTCACGGGTGTATAAGTGAGCTTATGGGGCTACTCACGGGTGTATATGTGAGCACATGGGGCTTCTCGCGTGTGTATAAGTGAGCTCATGGGGCTACTCACGGGTGTATAAGTGAGCTTATGGGGCTACTCACGGGTGTATATGTGAGCACATGGGGCTTCTCGCTTGTGTATAAGTGAGCTCATGGGGCTACTCACGGGTGTATAAGTGAGCACATGGGGCTTCTCGCGTGTGTATAAGTGAGCACACACTATTACCCAGGTGTAAGCGTATGTGGGAGCACACAGTGATACCCAGGTATTGAGCATCGCAGCTGGAACAGGAAAACAAGCGACTGACAAGTATGGCATCTGGATGTATTTCACATCCTTTAGAACCTTAATTTTGATAAATAACTCATGCAATTAGCTCATTTCGAGATAAAACACCTTAAAGGTTCAACAAATGTGATGAGCCATTAAGTTTATAATTATCGCCATTAAGTTTATAATTATCGCCATTAAGTTTATAATTATCGCCATTAAGTTTATAATTTTTTAAGGAATGGGATTTTAATAATTCTCATTGATTAACAGTGATCAACACTGATCAACAATGATCAACACTGATCAACAATGATCAACACTGATCAACAATGATCAACACTGATCAACAATGATCAACACTGATCAACAATGATCAACACTGATCAACAATGCATTCAAGAACGATACAAAGGATCCGTTGTGAATTTTATCCTCGGAGGCTCACTGTTTTTGCAGCTCTAAAGAGCTGTAAAAAAACCTATAGAGCTTTGAGGTTTAAACTGGTTGAAGGCTTTAGGAGATGGAAGCCCTTAGGAGACAGGAACCATTAAGTTAGAAGAGGACCCTTGGGAGGTTAGGAACTTTCAGGTAGGGGACTCCCTCAGAAAGCAGGAACTTTTAGGAGATTGGAGCCCTTAGAACACAGGAACTTTCAAGAGACTGGAGCCCTTAGGACACAAGAACTTTTAGGAGATTGGAGCCCTTAGAACACAAGAACTTTTAGGATACTGGAGCCCTTAGAACACAAGAACTTTTAGGAGATTGGAGCCCTTAGGACACAAGAACTTTTAGGATACTGGAGCCCTTAGAACACAAGAACTTTTAGGAGATTGGAGCCCTTAGGACACAAGAACCTTTAGGAGATTGGAGCCCTTAGGGCACAAGAACCTTTAGGAGATTGGAGCCCTTAGAACACAAGAACTTTTAGGATACTGGAGCCCTTAGAACACAAGAACTTTTAGGAGATTGGAGTCCTTAGAACACAAGAACTTTCAAGAGATTGGAGCCCTTAGGACACAGGAACTTTTAGATGTGGGAAATTTAAGAGCTTTTATTCTGAGCTTTTAGATTACAGCCTTTAGTAATTGGGATCCTTGAGGCTGTTAGGAGTCATAAGAACATAAGAAAGATGGAGCACTACAGAAGGCCTACTGGCCCATGCTAGACAGGTTCAAGTCACCTACTGGTCTAAGCTACTTGCCGAAGCCGGCCAGGCCCCAGTCGCATCCATTTAAGAAGGATGGAATCTGAGAAGTTGTTAGGAATCTGAGAGGTTGATAGGAGTGTGAGAGTCTGTAAGGTGTCTTATAGGTTGTCAGGAATCGGAGAGGTTGTTAGAAGTCTGAGAGGTTGCTAGAAGTCTGAGAGGGTGTTAGGAATCTGAGAGGTTGTTAGGTGTCTGAGAGGCTGTTAGGAATCTGAGAGGCTGTTAGAAGTCTGAGAAGGTGTTATGAATCTGAGAGGTTGTTAGGTGTCTGAGAGGTCGTTAAAAGTCTGAAAGGTTGTTAGGAATCTGAGAGGTTGTTAGATGTCTGAGAGGTTGTTAGATGTCCGAGAGGTTGTTAGATGTCTCAGAGGCTGTTAGATGCCTGAGAGGTTGTTAGAAGTCTGAGAGGGTGTTAGGAATCTGAGAGGTCATTAGGAGTCTAAGAGGTGAACAGAGGCAGCCTGACTCCAAGTATACCAGAACAAACCGCCTCCACTGTGTTGATATTCCAATGGTTGAATATTTCTGACTAAAATTGCAAATATTTTCTGAGCACCGGTTTGTTGAGGTATCTAGTATGGCAAGTTGGTTGACCTCAAGCCTTTCCAGTACACAGTGGAACTGTTCACCCGAGCGCCACTAGTACTAGCTTACCAGTACACAGTGGAACTGTTCACCCGAGCGCCACTAGTACTAGCTTACCAGTACACAGGGGGACTGTTCACTCGAGCCCCAATAGTACCAGCTTACCAGTACACAGTGGAACTGTTCACTCGAGCCCCAATAGTACCAGCTTACCAGTACAGAAAGGGACTGTTCATCCGACCCCCACTAGTACCAGCTTACCAGTACACAGTGGGACTGTTCACCCGAGCCCCACTAGTACTAGCTTACCAGTACACAGTGAGACTGTTCATCCGATTCCCACCAGTACCAGCTCCAGTACCAACTTACCAGTACCAACTTACCAGTACAAACTTACCAGTACCAACTTACCAGTACAAACTTACCAGTACCAACTTACCAGTACCAACTTACCAGAACCAACTTATCAGTACCAACTTACCTACCAGTGCCAACTTACCAGTACCAACTTACCTACCAGTACCATCTTACCAGTACAAACTTACCTACCAGTACCATCTTACCAGTACGAACTTACCTACCAGTACCATCTTACCAGGACAAACTTACCTACCAGTACCAACTTACCAGAAGCAACTTACCAGTAGCAACTCACCAGTAACATCTTACCAATACAAACTTACCTACCAGTACCAACTTACCAGTAGCCACTCACCAGTAACATCTTACAAATACAAACTTACCTACCAGTACCAACTTACCTGTAGCAACTTATGTTGCA
>NC_069456.1:15884147-15911647 GCF_026875155.1 Cherax quadricarinatus | reverse complement strand
GTAACACGGCTCTTGCATCCCATCAGTTTTTATAACCCCCATCTGCCTGATTACAACGGTAAATTGTGTTGAAAGTATTGACCCTACACCTTGTCTGTCTGCCTGTCTGCCTGTCTGCCTGTCTGCCTGTCTGCCTGTCTGCCTGTCTGTCTGTCTGCCTGTCTGCCTGTCTGCCTGTCTGCCTGTTTGCCTGTCTGCCAATCTGCCTGTCTGCCAATTTGCCTGTCTGCCTGTCTGCTATATATATATATATATATATATATATATATATATATATATATATATATATATATATATATTATATATATATATATATATATATATATATATATATATATATATATATATATATATATATATATATCATGTTGTGGTCAGTTAGGAGAGGTAAATTATGTTTGGAGGCAGAAGGGTAGTGTGTCATTGATAAGGATCAGGTCAGGTTCATTTGAGTGTCTCTGGGACCAGAAAGCCACTTGCTCATGCTGCTCACATTTTCCCACGTTTCCTACTTAACTAACTTGGACTTGTAAATACAATTACGGGAGAGAAAGTATTTACTAATTTTTTTTTTATTATTCTTGATGGTTTGTGATTTATTTGCAATTACGTCTGTTATTTTTAATGGTTTTTATAAATCAGAGATTTTACTTTTTTTTTTTAATCTTGTTCTGAAGTGAGTTGAAGATAGGAGAATAAATTAATGCGATGGTTGCATCCGCTCCTTACTGCCTGGTACGTTAACATAGTATACTAATTTATTATTGATGTCATTTGACGTCTGACATCAATGTGTGTGTAGGGACTACAGAATAGTCACAATACACTACCGTGGCTGAAATAACTTATAACTAATATTATATATATATATATATATATATATATATATATATATATTATATATATATATATATATATATATATATATATATATATATAGAGAGGAGAGAGAGAGAGAGAGAGAGAGAGAGAGACAGATAGATAGATAGACATATATATAGATAGATACATAGATATTTGGGTCAAAATCTAGTGTAAATTGAGGGACCCATAGCCTCGGAGAAGTGGATAAAAAGGCTTCGAGGAAAAAGATTTGGATTTCTTCCTGAAGCTATATGAATATTTCACTTCCTTAAAAGGTATATTTTATTACATAATATGGTACACAAGACTTAAAAGATACATAGCTGATACAAAGATGGCATATGCAGTATATGAGGTATGAACAAGGTTTAAGCATCGGAACGTTTCGCTCTGTGTTAAAATACATCCAGTCTGCTCTACACAGAGAGGTGTATTATTACCATAAATGTTCGGTATTTATGTGTGTGTATTGCATGCTGCAGCCAGTGGATATGTTGCATGGGATATCAGTGTCTACCTGAGAGTGTTCTGGGGGTCAACGTCCCCGCGGCCCAGTCCTTGACCAGGCCTGCCCGATGGGGGACTAGTCAAGGATGAGGTGTAATTAAAAAATGAGAGAGAGGTCGTTCAGCAGGATCGGCCACGTTGAACAACCGAGGGTGTTTAAGAGAGGGTTGGAGGGAGGGTGTGAAGAAGGTTTTAAGTGGTAGGGGCTTGAACACAAGTGTAGCTGAGAATATTAGACCTGATTGATTAGAAGCAAGTGGCACTTTAGGATTTGATGCACTGTTGGAGTGAACAAAAAAACATCCTATTGTCTACTATCTGCAGCAGATTCTGAGGGTCATCGCACCCGCTGCCGGTCCCAGACCAGACAGCTAAAGAGCGCGAATAGGGATAGGTAACCTGATGTAGAGACTAGATGGGTAAGTATAGGTGACTAGTGGGTAGATGGAGGTCACTTGATTAATGGTGTGGTGGCTTGCTGGGTAGATGGTGGCTAGGAGAGGAGGGGTGTGGCTAGGTGGGGTGGGTGGTGGCTCGGTGGGTCGGTAAGGGTAGTGGCTAGGAGGGGAGGGGAATAGGAGCTGTGGAATGATCTAAGAGACGACACACTCGGCCGCTACATGTAAAGTATCCTGTGATTTATAGAATCCCAGCCAGGGGTTAAGGCCAGTGGGGGAGGCGGGGTGAAGGGTGGGGAGGTGGGGTGAAGGGTGGGGAGGTGGGGTGAAGGGTGGGGAGGTGGGATGAAGGGTGGGGAGGTGGGATGAAGGGTGGGGAGGTGGGGTGAAGGGTGGGGAGGTGGGATGAAGGGTGGGGAGGTGGGGTGAAGGGTGGGGAGGTGGGGGTGAGGAAGAAGAGAGGGGTGTGGAGATAGAATAAGAGAATATGATGTATGAGAATGAAGGGTTGTAAAAGAAAGGATGTTAAGGGAAATGTGATGAAGGGGGAAGAATGGAGGTAGGAGGGGATTTTGGTGAAGGAACGAGGGGTGTGGGGAAGGGGATGGGGAAATGGATAAAGATGCAAAAAAGATGTGATAACTTAGGGAAGAGGAAAGAGTGAGTAAACAATTCATAGTGAAAGTTGTGACATAATTATGAAGATGTTTCGCCTCCCATCAAGCATTAGGGGAATTGCCAATAAACCCCTGGCTGCCTTCAAGAGAGAGCTGGACAGATACCTAAAGTCAGTGCCGGATCAGCCGGGCTGTGGCTCGTACGTTGGACTGCGTGCGGCCAGCAGTAACAGCCTAGTTGATCAGGCCCTGATCCATCGGGAGGCCTGGTCATGGACCGGGCCGCGGGGGCGTTGATCCCCGGAATAACCTCCAGGTAACCTCCAGGTATCCAGGTAACCAGCAACATGGGTTCAGGGCAGGTCGCTCCTGCCTCTCACAACTACTGGATCACTATGACATGGCCTTGGATGCACTGGAAGAAAATCAGAATGCAGATGTAATATACACAGACTTTGCAAAAGCATTTGACAAATGCGATCATGGCGTAATAGCCCATAAAATACGTGCTAAAGGAATAACTGGGAAAGTGGGGAGATGGATCTTCAACTTCCTAACAAATCGAACACAAAGAGTAGTGGTCGACAGAGTTAAATCGGAGGCTGCCATAGTGAAGAGCTCTGTTCCACAAGGCACAGTACTCGCCCCCATCTTATTCCTCATCCTCATATCAGACATAGACAGAGATATACATCACAGCACCGTATCATCCTTTGCGGATGATACTAGGATCTGCATGAGGCTGTCATCTGCTGAGGACGCGGTTAACCTCCAAGAAGATATAAACAAAGTTTTCCAGTGGGCAACGGTAAACAATATGATGTTCAATGAGGACAAATTCCAACTACTCCGTTATGGAAAACTGGAGGAGATAATAACTAGAACAGAGTATACTACTGACTCCGGCCATACAATAGAGTGGAAAAATAATGTAAGGGACCTGGGAGTAGTAATGTCTGAGGATCTCACTTTCAAGGATCACAATAGTGCCACGATCGCACGTGCAAAGAAAATGATAGGATGGAAAATGAGAACCTTCAAAACGAGAGATGCCAAGCCAATGATGATCCTTTTCAAATCACTTGTTCTCTCTAGGCTGGAATACTGCTGTACATTAACATCTCCATTCAAAGCAGGTGAAATCGCAGATCTAGAGAGTGTACAGAGATCCTTTACTGCACGTATAAGTTCTGTCAAGCACCTTAACTACTGGGAACGCTTGGAAGCACTTGACTTGTACTCGTTGGAACGCAGGAGGGAGAGATATATCATAATCTACACTTGGAAAATCTTGGAAGGAATGGTCCCAAATCTGCACACAGAAATCACTCCCTATGAAAGTAAAAGACTGGGCAGGCTATGCAAAATGCCCCCAATAAAAAGTAGGGGCGCCATTGGTGCACTAAGGGAAAACACCATAAGTGTCCAGGGCCCAAGACTGTTCAACAGCCTCCCATCAAGCATTAGGGGAATTGCCAATAAGCCCCTGGCTGCCTTCAAGAGAGAGCTGGACAGATACCTAAAGTCAGTGCCGGATCAGCCGGGCTGTGGCTCGTACGTTGGACTGCGTGCGGCCAGCAGTAACAGCCTAGTTGATCAGGTCCTGATCCATCGGGAGGCCTGGTCATGGACCGGGCCGCGGGGGCGTTTATCCCCGGAATAACCTCCAGGTAACCTCCAGGTAACCAGCCACGAAACGTCACTGATAAAGTCTATGACGAGCGAAACGTTTCCACAGTAAAAACATAACCCGCATTGTACATCACATTCACATAACCTAGGTTATGCAGTAATCGCGAACGAGCGATAAAAGATACAAAATAACCACAGGGAAAGCTGGATGATATCTTTAGGCCTTTCGTGTTGCAATCAACACATCAGGAGCTTGCAATGGTGCAGAAATAGAATAAGAACTCTAGGCAGATTTAATCAGGGGATCGTCTCTCTCCATTCTGGAGACAGCCATTCTGGAGAGAGCCGTTCCCCAGAACGAATTTTCTTCGATTCCTTACTCTAGTTCTGCAACATTGCAAGCTCCAAATGATGTGCTAATTGCAACACGAAAGGCCTAAAGATATCATTCAGCTCCCCCCTGTGGTTATGTTGCATATCCTAGGTATAATCTACCTAAGAGGCCACAAGACTGAGTCCAGATACATGCGCTTCTGTTTATCACTCTGTTTATCACTCAACTTCTGTAGAAACTTCAGCCCTAATTCTTACCTAGTTGTGCAGGCTGAACCACAGTAAAGTTTTAAATTTAATTCTTGCACGCTCTCTTGCGTTTTTCATGCCTGGGTAGCGACATCCATCCTTGCTCTCACCCTCCTTATACATCACTTTATTACAAGAAAGCTTACTTTACTGGGCGGTGTGAACTGCTTCTACACCCTCCAAGAGAGCACTTATTCCCCACTTATCTTCCACTTAATATCCACTTAAGAATACACAAATCAATATCAACTCATTCTATATCAGGGGAAATTATACTGAGGGGGAATAATAAATGAATATTAGGGGGACTACAATTATTAATTACACTAATAATAAAAGTCTGGGAATTGGCAAGTAATAGTGATACAGAGATAATTAGCAACTCAAGACACTTAGGTACTGGGAGGGGTAATGTATGTTACCTAAGGGAGGTATGACACTGAAGCCTTTTCACATACTTATGAGAATAAAAGGTTAAACAATAGAGTCGAATAAAACCACTTTTACAACTTGAGTGGTCCACTTCAGTTATACAGGCTTTCTGAGGTTCACTTTGGAACCCTCCATTTGGGTTACTCTCACAGACAAAGTTTGGCTACTATTTCATCAGTAACCAGCTTATTTCCTGGCACCAGCTTGGATCTCTTTCTATGTACACCATTATAAGCCAGAGTCTTCTGGCGCTGCAACACTGCACAAATCCTTCAGTATCTTAGAGAGAAGGGCGATGTTCATCCCCGGAGAAAGAGAATGAGTGACCAGCCACAGTGATGCTTGGAGCTGCCACAACGACTGGAATCTGGTGGGAAGAAGAAAAAGGCACAATAATGCGACTTGAAGAATAAACAAATAACCTGCACTTGGGAGACTGAAACTTGTGACGACGTTTCGGTCGGACTTGGACCATTAACTGGTCACACAGTTTATGTCCAAGTCAGCCCGAAGCATCTTCATAAATTTAAGTCCCCTAAGTGTGAGTTATATGTGGTGAGTAGCAGAGGAATAAAACTGGAAAAAAAATTAGCATCATAAATGTAGATAAATGACAGCCTCCAACTGCTTTGCCTCATCATGCTCACGAAATCGTAATGACACGATTGCAAACAAACCATACTACGGGTGGGGATAGAACCCGCGATCAGAGAGTCATAAAACTCCAGATCGCCCATGGCATTGTTTGCTTTGCCTCACCTGTCTGCTATATATAAGTCTCTTCTCTGCGCATATGCTGTACCTTTATCAAGATAGATGAACTGAAAACATAGACTCCAGACTGAGGGATTGCTCACCTCAAATTCCTTCTGATCTTAAATCATTCTTCTCTGTAACGGACTGACGAAGCCACTGGCTGGTGAAGCGTTTCCACAGGAAAGATGCCCAAATGTTGCACGGGTGTCTCATTCAACAAGAGACAGAGTACTGTCATGAATCGCCCTTAGCATACCAAGGAACTGACACTGTCTTTGCTCAGCAGATCTTAAAAGCTAATTGAAAAGGTACTGATATTTGCTTGTGACATTACTTCCCCTCCATCAAGATGTAAGTTTAATCGATTACTGAAAGCTTGTAGTAACCTTCCAGAGATCAAAAGGAAACTCAACGATGTCTTACTAGATGAATGGTCTTAACAGAAGAGCAAATCCTCCAGCTGTAGCAGCATCCGTGGGGGGATACTAACGTTCTAAGAGTCATTGACATGTTAACTGCCAGAAGTAAACTGCTCTATTGTGCTGTTTTGTTATTGTCGACTAACTGAACATAATGTATATGAAGAATAATTTACGTTAATCCCATCTATTTAAGATAAAGTGACTGTAAGCAAACAGACGAGCAGTAGAAATGCACTCATAGTAAAGAAAGTTTTATCTCTACGAGGTTTCTCCACTGGTTTCTACAGGTTTCTCCCTGGTTTCTACAGGTTTCTCCCTGGTTTCTCCCCCAGAAGGTAAAACATAACAGAGCAAAATATTCCTTTCTGCATACGCTGTTATACAAATCTAACCGAGCTTACATAAATATATATTTTTCTCATTGATGCAAACCACAGTATTGTCAGAAACGAGATATATTGAAAACACGGGCGAGATGCCGACGTCATGAAGCACTGTGACTTACGTTTCGCTCTGTGTAGAGCTTTATCAATTGTAATGATAGACTTGATAAAGCTCTACACAGAGCAATACATTGACATCAACAACAGCTATCTCTAAATTTATATTTATTAGAGTCAGAAACATTAGCTCTTATTAAAAAAAAATTGTTATATGGAATCTATTCGCTTCCCCAGTAATACGTAATCCAGTGGACTGCTTTTGTTGTGATCCTTTGTAATTTTTATTCCTTTATTCGATCATTGTTATCACCAATGCAGCAACTACTATACCTCCCTTAACCAGTAATGCAACCACCACCACCACCACCACCACTACTACCACCACTACCACCACTACTACCAACACTACCACTATCACAACTTTCAACTCTGTCTCAGAGATTACGAGGTTGATACTGTTCCCCTTCGTCCGAAAGTGATAAATATTCTTTCAATTTTCAATTTACCCCCATCACCCCTTACTGTTCTCTCCCCTTTCTCCTTCCTTTCCCTTTACCACTGCTAGGGGAGAATCACTTGGCTCTGCGTAATAAAGGGGGAGCAGGAGGAGCAGAATAAATATGAGATAATGAGGGCGGGGATAAATAATGGGGAATACGATGTTTAAAACCAGTGACCGTGTGAGGATAGAGGGATAGGAGTAGGATGGAGGGAGATAAGTAGGAGGGAGGGAGGGAAGAAGGATGGAGGGAGGATGAAGGGAGGGATGGAAGTATGATGGAGATGGAAGGACGATGTTGAGAGGGAAGGACGATGGAGGGTTGAGAGGAGAATGGAAGGACGAAGGGATAAGAGAGCTGAGGGATAGAAGAACAATGGAGAGATGGAAGGACGATGGAGGGAATGGAAGTAGATGGAGGGACGATAGGAAGACGAAGAGACGGGAGGAGGATGTAGAGATGAAAGGAAAAGGAGAAATGGAAAGACGGTGGAGGATGCACAGAGAATAGAGTGATGAAAGCAGGGTCGAGGAATGAAAGCAGGATAGAGAGATGGATAGAAGAAGGAAGGATAAAAGGAGGATGTAAAAGTATAACACAATATACATTTGTACTCATCTTTGGCTTTTGTTTAAATTTCAAAATACATTTCCCATCTTCTTAGAAAAACTATAACCTAACATTAACAATTACCAGAGAACTTCTCATATAGTTTGTGAAACCAGCAAAGTTTGAAAGTTAAAACTTTGATCTCTTTACAACTTTCTTATTGAGCTTGATCCTTTGCTCTGTAAATTCACTCCCATTGATGGGATGGGATTTCAGGAACATGAAGCTACTGAAACTGTGGACCAATTACAGCGTCAGGATAGTCTTCTTTCAGTGAAGTTGTATGTGTGTGTGTGTGTGTGTGTGTGTGTGTGTGTACTCACCTATTTGTACTTACCTGTTTATGGTTGCAGGGGTCGATTCACTGCTCTTGGCTCAGCCTCTTCCCTAGCCACTACTCGGTCCACTCTCTCCCGGCTTCAAGATCCTTATTGCACCTCTTCTTAAAGTTATGTATGGATCCCGCCTCCACTACATCACTCTTCAGATTATTCCACTTTCTGACAACTGTAAGGCTGAAGAAATACTTCCTAACATGCTTACGATTCATCTTAAATTTCAATTTCCAGTTGTGCCCTCTTGTTGCTGTATCCCATCTCTGAAACATTCTGGCCCTGTTCACCTTGTCAATTTCTCTCAGTATTTTATAGGTCATTATCACATCCCCTTCTCCCACCTGCTCACCATTGTCATCAGGTTAAGTTCCCTTAACTTATCATAGGATATATCCCTTAACTCCGGGACTAGTCTTGTTGTAAATCTTTGCACTTGTGTACTTACCTATTTGTGTGTATGTGTGTGTGTGTGTGTGTGTGTGTGTGTGTGTGTGTGTGTGTGTGTGTGTGTGTGTGTGTGTGTGTGTGTGTGTGTGTGTGTGTGTGTGTGTGCGTGTGTACCTGAGAACACATATCGACCCAGGTATCAATCACCTGGGAGCGTCTACCTGCCAGGTGACAGGCCATCAAGACCTGTGGTCTGTGTCAATCCCTCCACAAAACTCGCACTTTAACAAACATAATGAAACTCAAAATTGATAGCTGGTATATCACTCATGGTATATTCATATAGCCTTTCCAGGATAATGTTCATATCGATGAGGCTATAATGTCCAAGTCTTATTGTGTGAGCTTCTAATCCCGTCAACAATGCGGCTTGTGTTGTGCTGGAGAAATTCAATTTCTAAACTAATAAAGAACTGAAAGGGCTAAAAAAGAGCCCTTAACGTATGTCTTTTGTATTCGTTTATTACGTTACGATGACGTCTGTAGTTTTACATCGTGTACTGATGTATTACGCAGTTTGATGTACGGGTTACGTATGCGGTGCAGAAAGTATGGAACTTCTTCATCTGCATATTTTAACACGCCGGGTGTGACCCCCTTCCCCACGATGAGAAGATGAAACACATTCACCATCGTTCTCTCAACCACTGTCTTGCCCGAAATATAATAACGCAGATTAGAGGAAAAGTTATTTTAATTACGTCAAAAAAATCTTCTCTGGCCTTCCCGTCATTTAAACTTTTGGTTTTCAGAAATATTCAAGTTTGGTAACTTGTTTATAAACAAACATAAATGTTCGATCATTACAAAAACAATATTGTGTGGATGTTCACTCTGTGTATGTGATGGTTGTGGTGTTTTTGTTTCACGACGTGTTATTCACGCCGGGTGTGACCCCCTTCCCCACGATGAGAAGATGAAACACATTCACCATCGTTCTCTCAACCACTGTCTTGCCCGAAATATAATAACGCAGATTAGAGGAAAAGTTATTTTAATTACGTCAAAAAAATCTTCTCTGGCCTTCCCGTCATTTAAACTTTTGGTTTTCAGAAATATTCAAGTTTGGTAACTTGTTTATAAACAAACATAAATGTTCGATCATTACAAAAACAATATTGTGTGGATGTTCACTCTGTGTATGTGATGGTTGTGGTGTTTTTGTTTCACGACGTGTTATTCAGGAAATACGGAAAAGTGTATGTGAAGGTTTTATTAGGGATGAGATCGTGGTGTTTATCCTTGAATCGTTTACCGATTCTCTCTCTCTCTCTCTCTCTCTCTCTCTGTCTCTCTCTCTCTCTCTCTCTCTCTCTCTCTCTCTCTCTCTCTCTCTCTCTTCTCTCTCTCTCTCTCTCTCTCTCTCTCTCTTGTGGTTCGTTTAGCGACCCCTCCCCTCTCTAAGATTCGTTGGGTGACCTCCCTCCCTGTGCTTCGTATAGGGATCTCTCAGGTGAATTATTTAGTCTCTCTCCTCCCCTCTCCCTCTTTCTCATGTTGAAAACGACATAAAATACCCGTTGAAAATAGTATAAAATACCTGCCTTGTATGGGCCTACTGGGCCATACAAGGCAGGTATTTTATACCCATTCCCAACCACCCATTTGTTCAACCTTTTCCCAAAGCTTCCCTTGAATTAGCATAAATACTTCAGAGACTAATTAGACCCAGCCCTTCGCAAATTAGCTATTGAATGAACGATGATGAATGTGCTTTCTTTTATTACGCTTCCTTGGTAATAGACAAGCGTTGTGCCCCCCAAAATTACACATTTACATCGTGCAGCTGAAATCAATTGTCTTCAAATCATATCTTTCAGTCCTACCACGATTATAATGATTTATAATGTATAAATCAAGGGGGATTAAGCAATGCAGTCTTTAATATTTTATGAGCTAAATAATTTTCTTTTCAAGAAAACAAATTAACAATTTGGAATATACCTTGGCATTATATTTTGCAGTCAAGACTCCTTTAATTAGTTTTATGAGACAATAAAGGTATTGGATTAGTAATGTTTTCTGGTCAGGACAGCTCATTCATGGGTATGTGTTTGTTGGGTTAGAATATTTGTTATTAAATATAGTTCAGTACATAAGTAGTATGCTGCTACCTTTTTCTACACGATAATTACCATGAAGAATTCGACACTTGTGTAATATCTGGGTATCTTATTTGTAGACGTCTCGCCATCCAGTGACTTTATCAGTACAAGAGTATAATGTGAAGATTGTGGAACTGTATACATAAGATAGTTACACTGTGGAAACACCAGTAGTGTGCTATTATCCTGTTGTGTATAATAGTTCTGTTGTGGGAACACCAACAGTGTGGTGATACCCTATTGTATATGATAGCTCCGTTGTGGGAATACCAACAGTGTGGTGATACCCTATTGTATATGATAGCTCCGTTGTGGGAATACCAACAGTGTGGTGATACCCTATTGTATATGATAGCTCCGTTGTGGGAATACCAACAGTGTGGTGATACCCTATTGTATATGATAGTTCCATTGTGGGAATACCAACAGTGTGGTGATACCATATTCTGTGTAATAGCTACATTGTGGGAACACCTGCAGTTTGACACTACTCTGAGCGATAGTTACCCCTGTGGTAATACAAGCTAGCTACATGTCCCTGTGGTATTCTACCATACAGGACGGGCTTCACATGCACGAATTACTTAAATATGCTAGTCTCAGTTGGGAGACTTCAGCAGGGCACTGAGGCAAACGTTAAATAATTCACCTATGAAGTTCAGTAGCAACGGCAGCTCCAGAGCTATAGTTCCAGCAGAACTGGAGTCACTGTTACGTTCTCCTTTGGTGTATATGTGTGTGTGTGTGTGTGTGTGTGTGTGTTATGTTTTTACAGGGGTCTCTGCCCCCCAGGGGGCGACTGCGTGACACGCTCCGCATCACACTTTATTGCTCCTGCTGTCACAGACGCGGGGGCCAACACGCAATAACTTAATTATCCAGGCTGTCGTGATGATCACTAAATGTTATAACACTAATTGCAATTTCAATTTTTTATGGTATGTAAGACATATATAAACAGTTTCGTGATCCACACGATACATTCATTGGATATATAAACATGGATGTAAAATGAATGACGTCTTCACCTTCTTGATAAATAAGACTTTAAGCGCTGTCGTGAATGTGAGAGGAATTACACTTTCTCCTTTGTTGTTTATGAGAGATTATCAGAGACCACGAAGCTATGGAGCCGAGGGACTGACCACCTCAAATGTACTCCTCTTTCAAGACTGAGGGACTGATCTCCTCACATTAGCCTCTCTGCTACTTGTTTCCAGTATTTAAATCATCCCTGTATTTCGACTGAAGAAGCCTGCTGAGCAGGCGGTACGTCTCGTCAATGACGGTACCTTACTCATCTACTTAAGAGTATTGCGTACCATTAAAGTAATGAAAATCATGTCTCAAGTCATGTCAATCTGGCTAAGTTGTCGAGGCATGATTAAACTGCTCCTTGGAAGATAATTGCGTGATATTAATCTTATCATTCTTGTTTCCAATTAAATCTCTCGTTGTGGTTATTCTACTTTGTCATTCTTATTTAACGTTAACTTTATCATTCTGACTTTCTATTAGCTTCATCATTCTTCCTGTCTACTAAATTCATCATTATTCCTGTCAACTGAATTCGTCATTCTTCCTGTTTACTAAATTCATCATTCTTTCTGTCTAAATTATATATATATATATATTATATATATATATATATAATATATATATATATATATATATTATATATATATATATATATATTATATATATATATATATAATATATATATATATATGTGTGTGTGTGTGTGTGTGTGTATGTGTGTGTATGTGTGTGTGTATGTGTGTGTATGTGTGTGTGTACTCACCTATTTGTGGTTGCAGGGGTCGAGTCATAGCTCCTGGCCCCGCCTCTTCACTGATTGCTACTAGGTCCTCTCTCTCCCTGCTCCATGAGCTTTATCATACCTCGCCTTAAAACTATGTATGGTTCCCGCCTCCACTACTTCACTTTCTAGGCTATTCCACGTCTTGACTACTCTATGACTGAAGAAATACTTCCTAACTTCCCTTTGATTCATCTGAGTCTTCAACTTCCAATTGTGACCTCTTGTGTGTGTGTATGTGTGTGTGTGTGTGTGTGTGTGTGTGTGTGTGTGTGTGTGCGTGTGTGTGTGTGTGTGTGTAGGATGGAGTCCACCTCTGGTGTAAACTGTGGGACCCACAGCCTCGGAGAAGTGGATAAAAAGGCTTCAAGGAAGAATATTTGGATTTCTTCCTGAAAGCCAATTAAATATTCCACTTCCACTACCACCCAATCTTTCCATTCTTTTTTACCAATAAGTGTATTTTATTACATAATATAGTACAAAAGATTTAAAAGATACATTGCTGATATAAAGATGGCATATACAGTACAAGAGATGTGAGAGATACATGTCTAGTACATATTGTTACGTGTTTGTCACTGATTATAATGCGAAAATCTCTTCCAGCTCCTCAGAACTGGGGCGCGTGCCCAAAATACAGCAGGCATTACCCCTCTGAACAGCAACGCTGAGTCGCTGGAACAGAAAACAAGCTGCCCTAGGATCCCTAGTTACCCTGAGGAGTCTTTTGCCCAGCTCATTAAGGAACTTAGATGCACTGTTTCCCCATGAGCCAAGGGTCTCCGAGCCTAAGGGCTCGAACCTGTATTCATCACAACCTAGCCATTGCGAAATATCCAGCGACCCCCTGGAAGCCTGGGCCGAAGAATTTCACAGTTACAAACTAACGTACACTCGGGAACACCTGTTGTGTGTGTGGTTTCATTAGGTTAATTTCACCTAAGCATGGGTTAGCAGGGTTACTGTAATTATATTTTAGTAACTTTAAGAATAGTTTAGACAAATATACGAGTGAGATTAGGTGGAATTGAGAATTTGCGTAGGACTGCTGTAGTGTTATATCTCACAGCATGATGTCAGCATGATGTCAGCATGCGGGTTGACATACCTACGATGGATGATTTCATCCAATGTTTGAAAAAATAAACACAAATGTAGTTCAAATGCGATCCTTTATTGAAAACGCTTCGCCCGCACAGGGGGTTTTATCAAGTCACAAACAAACTTGTAATAAAGTTGGTAGAATTACCGACAATATGTAAAGTAAAAGGACACAAGTGCAACTAATGTGACATTTTATTGTGGCAACGTTTCGCTCTCCAGGAGCTTTATCAAGCCATTACAAACAATACATGGACACAGAGGGTATATATAGGCTCAGAGTGAGGTACAATACTAGTGGTAGTAGTAGTAGTAGTAGTAATAGTAGTAATACAATATGGTAGAGCAATTAATTCGTACATGAGTATGCTCTACCATATTGTATTACTACTACTACTACTACTACTATTTTTATCACTACTACTACTACTACCACTAGTATTGTACCTCACTCTGAGCCTATATATACCCTCTGTGTCCATGTATTGTTTGTAATGGCTTGATAAAGCTCCTGGAGAGCGAAACGTTGCCACAATAAAATGTCACATTAGTTGCACTTGTGTCCTTTTACTTTACAGATCTACTTGTGTGTGATGAATGGTTTGAAAAACCGACAAGTTGAAGATTGAGACACTTATGCAGCATATGGGAATCTTTATTCAGGAAACGTTTCGCCACACAGTGGCTTCATCAGTCCAATACAAAGAGGAAGGCGTAAGGAGAGGAGGAGAATGAGGTAATCAGTCCCTCAACCTGGAGTCGATGTGTTCAGTCCATCAATCTTGTGACATGATGAAGCCCACAGTGTGGGCGAAACGTTGTCAATAAAAGATCGCAGTATACTGCATCAGTGTTTATTTTCTTCCATCGTGTCGGTATTTTATACCATTTATCTCCTTCATCCAATGTTGTGATAAATGGTTTTGAAAACCGACAAGTTGAAGATTGAGACACTTATGCAACATATGGGAATCTTTATTTAGGAAATGTTTCGCCACACAGTGGCTTCATCAGTTTACCTGGAGTTTACCTGGAGAGAGTACCGGGGGCCAACGCCCCCGCGGCCCGGTACAAGTTCTTGCACAAGATTGATGAACTGAACACATAAACTCCAGGCTGAGGGACAGATTACCTCAAACTCCTCCTCTCCTTAGACCTTTCTACTTTGTATTGGACTGATGAAGCCACTGTGTGGCGAAACGTTTCTTCAATAAAGATTCCCATATGTTGCATAAGTGTCTCAATCTTCATCCAATGTTATTGGTTCATTTAGTTAGTCGTAAATAATTATAATTATTCTTATGCTTATTATGTTATTGTGTCTTCAACACTTGTGAGATACTCTTAGCTACTTCCTCGACTGGCTTAGCGACTCCTACTTTGTAATGATGCCAAACAGTGTATTTCGTGTACCTGTAATCCAGCACAGTGTGTAGGTTTATTTAGGAACAATTAAGTGCCGGGTAACTATTTACCAACAATGCTGAGGGAAGACACATACTACGTGCTCTTTAAGGACAGTAATCACACTGCGTGTGTGTTGGCAGTGTGTGTCTGCCTGTGTGTTGGCAGTGTCTGCCTACCTGGAAGGTATTTGTAGGAGTCAACGCCCCCGCGGCCCAATCCTTGATCGGGTGTTGAAGTCAGCCCAGCCTCTAACTGAAACACCTTGCAGGGTTATACTAAGATTCTTGAGTGGGTTGGATTTTACAAGGACCTGCCCAGTAGGCCTGTTGCAGTGTTCCTCCTTTCTTATGCTCTTTTGATGTGAGTGCACCATAAGTCTCACTCAGCAGCCTATCTTCCAGCTTACGGGATTAGGGACTGATGATCTGATATATACATCTCTGCTACTTCTGTTTTCTCCTCTGAATTTCTACTAAAGATGCCTGCTGAGCCGGAGAAACTCACGTCAATAAAGATACTAAAGTGTTGCCCATTTGTCTTACTTATCAGCTTGTCGGTATTGTTTATCGTTTATATAATTTTACAAGCTTAGCCCCAGCCCCACGAAGAATGTTTACGGGGTCAACGCCCCCGTGACCCGGTCCCAGACCAGGCTTCCCGGTGGATCAAGACTTTTGCTGCTGGCCACACGCAGTCCAACGTCCGAACCCCAGTCCGGCTGGTCAGGAACTGAATTGAGGCCTTTGTCAAGTTCCTTCTTGAAGAATGAGACACTTGTGTAATAGTTAAAAGTATTGTGGAAACATTTCGCCAACCAGTGGCTTCTTCAGTTCAGTACTGAGAATAACAGAAAGCTGAGGAGTGAGGCAATCAGTCCCTCAGCCTAAAGTAGATGAGTACTTTTCTCAGGATTGATGGACTGAACACCCCAGGCTAAGGGACTGGTTACTTCAAATTCCTCCCTCATCTTTTATCGTTCTTCTCTGTATTGAACCGACGAAGCCACTGGCTAGCGAAACTCTTCCTCAAATAAAGATTCCCAGATGTTGCACAAGTGTCGATTTTCTAACCCTATCACTTCCTTCTTGAAGACTCCCAGAGGCTTGTTGGTAATCCCTCCTATGCAAGAAGAACGTTGAAAAAATCCAGGAATACCTCTTAAACTTTTCGAAAAAAAAATGCACTGCAAAAAAAGGTAACACACAGCGAACGATGTAATATAAAGTAATCGCTCGATCGAGCTCCCGGGAACACATGAAGGGACAGACTTCGCCATTGTCAGCCACTGAGAGCTACAGCGTCGCCTTAAACAAGAGCAGCAGCATGAAGCACATGGATATATATTAGATAAATGCAGTTGATAATTCTTATATATGGCGTACATGGTGGAGGGAAGCGTTTACACGGGGGGAAGGACACGCCGGGCGGATGAATGATGTACAGGTTGTGGGAGAGTAAGTCGCGATGTACAAAGAGCGAAAACAGAGAGACAGAGACAGAGAGGGAGTGGTGAGAAACGGGTCGCTAGAGAGGGTGTCGCGATGCATAAGGCTTGAAAGAATGGCTGAGAGAGAGAGAGAGAGAGAGAGAGAGAGAGAGACAGATCGCTAGGGAGAGATGCATAGGACGCGAGAGATTGATTCGCGAGGCGCAGGCCCTGAAAGGAGTTGCAATAAACAGTTCGCAGGAGGGAAACAGTTGAAGCGCATGTCGAGAGAGATTGACCCTTGATACACTGGCCTCTGAATGACCCTTGTGGGTTTAACGCTTAATTATGATAATAATAATAATAATAATAATAATAATAATAATAATAATAATAATAATAATAATAATAATAATAATAATAATAATAATAATAATAATAATACGCTCACCGCGAGAAATAGAAAGAATTTCGACAGAGGCAGAAAAAAATCGAGAAGTACAGAAAGGAAAACAGAGAGAGAGAGAGAGAGAGAGAGAGAGAGAGAGAGAGAGAGAGAGAGAGAGAGAGAGAGAGAGAGAGAGAGAGAGAGAGAGAGAGAGAGAGAGAGAGAGAGAAAGAGAGAAAGAGAGGAAATCGCGAACTATGCATAGGTGGCGAGAGAGTGCGCAAAGCGCTACCTGCAGGTAGCAACCATCAACCCGACATGAGTATTCTTCAAGCTAAACATGACATTCCACTCTGACGCTCTTGAAAAGAAGAATCTTGAGGGTGATGATTTCTGCCCGTGACGCCGTAGTTGACGGCGCTACAAGAGTTAATGATGATGATTGTGATGATAATGTTCGTCACCATGACGAAAATTATGGTAATGGTGGCGGATCGTGTTGAGAATTACTTAATGGTGGGCACCATAAAATACCCTTCCCTTGCCGGGTAACAGTAACTCCAGTTCTGCCGAGAGGAACAGTTAAGCTTTCATAGCTACTGAACCCATGGTGGAATTATAAATTAGATATCTGGGTATCTTTATAATAATAATAGTAATAATAATAGTAATAATAAATAGTATAATAATAATAATAATAATAAATAATAATAATAATAATAATAATAATAATAATAAATAATAATAATATAATAATAATAATAATAATAGTAATAATGATAATAATAATAATAATAATAATAATAATAATAATAATAATAATAATAATAATAATAATAATAATAATATAATAGTAATACTACTACTACTAATAATAATAATAGTAATAATAATAATAATAAAAATAATAATAATAGTAATAATAATAATAAAAATAAAATAATAAATAATAAATAATAATAATAATAATAATAATAATAATAATAATATAATAATACTAATAATAATAATAATAATAATAATAATAATAATAATAATAATATAATAATAATAATAATAATAATAATAACAATAATAATAATAATAATGATAATAAAAATAATAATAATAATAATAATAATAATAATAATAATAATAATAAAAATAATAGTAATAGTAATAATAATAATAATAATAATAATAATAATAAAAATAATAATAATAATAATAATAATAATAATGATTGAGACACTTATGCAACATATGGGAATCTTTATTGAGGAAACGTTTCGCCACACAGTGACTTCATCAGTCCAATACAAAGTAGAAAGGTGTAAGGAGAGGGGGAGTTTGAGGTAATCAGTCTCTCAGCCTAGAGTCGATGTGTTCAGTCCATCACTCTTGTAGAATGTACAGCATAGGGACGTAGACGCGGCTTATATACTGTAGTCAGGTGAGGCGAAGCAGGAGGAGGTGAGGTCATAGTGGTACCATCCACTAATCTAAGTAGGTCTTCGTCCCAAGGTTGGATAAGTTTTGAAGAATTCTTTGTATCAAGATCCCATGATGCTACAGTGTCTGACAGATGTGATAAATGGTTTAAAAACAGAGAAGTTGAAGATTGACACACTTATCCAACATATGGGAATCTTTATTAAAGATTCTCATATGTTGCACACGAAAATCACTCACTACGAAAGCAAAAGACTTGGCAGACGATGCACCATCCCCCCAATGAAAAGCAGGGGTGTCACTAGCACGGTAAGAGACCATACAATAAGTGTCAGGGGCCCGAGACTGTTCAACTGCCTCCCAGCACACATAAGGGGGATTACCAACAGACCCCTGGCAGTCTTCAAGCTGGCACTGGACAAGCACCTAAAGTCAGTTCCTGATCAGCCGGGCTGTGGCTCGTACGTTGGTTTGCGTGCAGCCAGCAGCAACAGCCTGGTTGATCAGGCTCTGATCCACCAGGAGGCCTGGTCACAGACCGGGCCGCGGGGGCGTTGACCCCCGGAACTCTCTCCAGGTAAACTCCAGGTAAGTGTCTCAATCTTCAACTTGTCGGTTTTTCTAAACCATTTATCAAACGACAGGGACTCCCCATTCCAAAACTATCATACCTAAGACTATCATATATAAAACTCTCATATATAAAACTATCATATATAAAAGGATAGCAGCATCAAAATTCCGGTGTTCCCACCAATGCAACTATCATATAGAACAGTGTAGTCGCATACTGCGGCTGTCACCACAGGGTGATTATCACAGATCTGTCGCACACGTCTGACGTGCTTAAATTCCATATAAAAAATGCTAAAATGCTTATTGCGTAGTATTTCAGTGTAATAATAATATACAGTACCGACAAGTATGTGAGTAAGACAAATTTTCAAGAGTATGGTATATTTATTGTCGAAACGTTTCGCCTGCTCAGCAGCCTTCTTCAGTCAAGTACTGGGGTTACAAATATTGTAGACAGCATAAACAATGGAGAAGTAAATATGATGTGATTAGTACCTCAGCCTTGGAGAAGTGATCAGTCCCTCAGCCTTGAAGGAGAGGTGACCAGTCCCCAAGGTCAGCCCCTTAGCCTTAAAGAAGAAGTTATTTTGCGGTGGTCAGTCCCTCAGCCTTGAAGAAAAAGTGATTCTGTGGTAGTCTGTCCCTCAGCCATGACAAGTGGTCAACTCCACAACCTCGCGCCGCGATCCCTGATACGCTTACGAAATAAGCCAAAATTATCTTCCATTCAGACAATATAGATAGTAAAATGATTAATCATATATTCGGCGACTGACTCATGAACATCCATCGTTGTGTTCTCTACTTAAACTTGCAAATGCACTGAGGAGCGTACATGGTTTGTGCATTATGCTCTCGGACTGTAGAATGTGTTGTATGGAAGCGATGTAGCAAAAGGACACGTAGTGAACAGTGACACGTGGACACTGCCCTAATTAAAACAACATTTCGCCCAGTGTGAGAGTTTTTTTTTTTTTTTTTTTAAGGAAATCAATTTTACAGACTAAGAGCTGTTATTCCACCTCAGCTTAAAGCCCCAGCCCTATTGAAGGTATATTACCCGCCCCCCAAGATGCCACCCACACCAGTCGGCTTACACCCAGAGTTGTCAAGCTTGAGAAGCTCTATCGCTGAGCGAAACGTCGCTTCACTAAAGTCTTCCTCAATCCACTAGTCGATGATGTACGATACGTTGAACTGGATGAATTAATGGGGTTTAAAATAGCCGAGATTACTTTAATCCTTAAATTAGCTACTACAATAAGCTCTCAGCGTATATACACAGAATGATATACACAGAAGGATATACACAAGGATATACACAGAAGGATATGAGGAAATGGTATGGTGATACCGACAAGATGTGGAAAAAGACACTTATGTACAGTTCAGGACATTTATTAAAGGAAACGTTTCGCCACGAGTGGCTTCTTCAGTCCTAATGGACTGAAGAAGCCACTCGTGGCGAAACGTTTCCTTTAATAAATGTCCTGAACTGTACATAAGTGTCTTTTTCCACACAGAAGGATATACATAGAATGATATACACAGAAGGATATACACCTCTCCGTATATATATATATATATATATATATATATATATATATATATATATATATAAATATATATATATATATATATAGTATATATATATATATATATATATATATATTATATATATATATATATATATATAATATACATTTATTTACGAAAACTAGAGAGTCGTTGAAAGTTAAGCTATTTTATTCGACATTTTGACCATTTAAGCTCAAACTACGAATTGACTATGCTAGATTAATCTTCCAGGTAGTAATAGGAAATCTAGCGAGGTTTATAAGGTTTCTGAAGACTCCCCATTACTCACAGGAATAGGCTACGGGGTTCCTGAAGCCCCCATTGCAGGTTTTCGTGTATATGACCACCGAGGCTTCACCTCTGAAAGGATTCTTGTCTGCCCATCATGAAGAATATTCACGTTTGTAACACCTCTTGCAAGAATGGCACTTATTTGTAGCAAAACACTTATTGCGACGTTTCAGCCGGGACTAGATTTTATCGTTTCGCCCAAAAGTTTACCCTGAACGAAACGTCGTAATAGGTAAATGTTCAAGAATTTACTTTGCAACGTACTGACTAGATTTTATCCATACGTTCAGGACTTTATACCAGACGAAATGTGGCAATAAACGTTTCTCTTACACGAACCACGGATCGGGCTCGATACGGCGTATGCTGACAGTGGCCCTATAAACCCCAACAACAACAATCAGGGATCATTTTTCCAACAGTTTTAACCTCGAGAGAAAATTTCGTTAAAAAATCTTAACTTGCAATTCTACGAAAATCGTAACTTGCGTGTCTACAAATATCGTCACCTATGTACATCTACAAAAATCATACATTATGTGTTTCTACACAACTCAAAAACTCATGTGAATCTATAAAATCATAACTCGTGTTTCTGAAAAAAGCATAACTTGTTTTTGTACAAAATTCATCACTTGTCTTCCTACAAAATTCATCACTTGTCTTCCTACAAAATTCATCCCTTGTCTTCCTACAAAATTCATCACTTGTCTTCCTACAAAATTCATCACTTGTCTTCCTACAAAATTCATTTCTTGTCTTCCTACAAAATTCATCACTTGTCTTCCTACAAAATTCATCACTTGTCTTCCTACAAAATTCATCACTTGTCTTCCTACAAAATTCATCACTTGTCTTCCTACAAAACTCATCACTTGTCTTCCTACAAAATTCCTCATTTGACTTCCAACAAAATTCATCCCTTGTCTTCCTACAAAATTCATCACTTGTCTTCCTACAAAATTCATCACTTGTCTTCCTATAAAATTCATCACTCGTCTTCCTACAAAATTCACCACTTGCCTTCCTACAAAATTCACCACTTGTCTTCCTACAAAATTCATCTTATCTTCCTACAAAATTCATCACTTGTCTTCCTACAAAATTCATCACTCGTCTTCCTACAAAATTCACCACTTGTCTTCCTACAAAATTCATCACTTGTCTTCCTACAAAATTCATCACTTGTCTTCCTACAAAATTCATCACTTGTCTTCCTACAAAACTCATCACTTGACTTCCTACAAAATTCCTCACTTGTCTTCCAACAAAATTCATCCCTTGTCTTCCTACAAAATTCATCACTTGTCTTCCTACAAAATTCATCACTTGTCTTCCTACAAAATTCCTCACTCGTCTTCCTACAAAATTCACCACTTGTCTTCCTACAAAATTCATCATTTATCTTCCTACAAAATTCATCACTTGTCTTCCTACAAAATTCATCACTTGTCTTCCTACAAAATTCATCACTTGTCTTCCTACAAAATTCATCACTTGTCTTCCTACAAAACTCATCACTTGTCTTCCTACAAAATTCCTCACTTGTCTTCCAACAAAATTCATCCCTTGTCTTCCTACAAAATTCATCACTTGTCTTCCTACAAATTCATCAACTTGTCTTCCTACAAAATTCCTCACTTGTCTTCCTACAAAATTCATCACTTGTCTTCCTACAAAACTCATCACTTGTCTTCCTACAAAATTCCTCACTTGTCTTCCTACAAAATTCATCACTTGTCTTCCTACAAAATTCCTCACTTGTCTTCCAACAAAATTCATCCCTTGTCTTCCTACAAAATTCATCACTTGTCTTCCTACAAAATTCATCACTTGTCTTCCTACAAAATTCATCACTTGTCTTCCTACAAAACTCATCACTTGTCTTCCTACAAAATTCCTCACTTGTCTTCCTACAAAATTCATCACTTCCTACAAAATTCATCACTTGTCTTCCTACAAAATTCATCACTTGTCTTCCTACAAAATTCCTCACTTGTCTTCCAACAAAATTCATCCCTTGTCTTCCTACAAAACTCATCACTTGTCCTCCTACAAAATTCATCACTTGTCTTCCTACAAAATTCATCACTTGTCTTCCTACAAAATTCATCACTTGTCTTCCTACAAAATTCCTCACTTGTCTTCCTACAAAACTCATCACTTGTCTTCCTACAAATTCCTCACTTGTCTTCCTACAAAATTCATCACTTGTCTCCTACAAAATTCCTCACTTGTCTTCCAACAAAATTCATCCCTTGTCTTCCTACAAAATTCATCACTTGTCTTCCTACAAAATTCATCACTTGTCTTCCTACAAAATTCATCACTTCCTACAAAATTCATCACTTGTCCTCCTACAAAATTCCTCACTTGTCTTCCAACAAAATTCATCCCTTGTCTTCCTACAAAATTCATCACTTGTCTTCCTACAAAATTCATCACTTGTCTTCCTACAAAATTCATCACTTGTCTTCCTACAAAATTCATCACTTGTCCTCCTACAAAATTCCTCACTTGTCTTCCAACAAAATTCATCCCTTGTCTTCCTACAAAATTCATCACTTGTCTTCCTACAAAACTCATCACTTGTCTTCCTACAAAATTCCTTCCTCACTTGTCCTTCCTACAAAAATTCATCACTTCCTACAAAATTCATCACTTGTCTTCCTACAAAATTCATCACGTTGTCTTCCTACAAAATTCCTCACTTGTCCTTCCAACAAAATTCATCCCTTGTCTTCCTACAAAACTCATCACTTGTCCTCCTACAAAATTCATCACTTGTCTTCCTACAAAATTCATCACTTGTCTTCCTACAAAACTCATCACTTGTCTTCCTACAAAATTCCTCACTTGTCTTCCTACAAAATTCATCACTTCCTACAAAATTCATCACTTGTCTTCCTACAAAATTCATCACTTGTCTTCCTACAAAATTCCTCACTTGTCTTCCAACAAAATTCATCCCTTGTCTTCCTACAAAACTCATCACTTGTCCTCCTACAAAATTCATCACTTGTCTTCCTACAAAATTCATCACTTGTCTTCCTACAAAACTCATCACTTGTCTTCCTACAAAATTCCTCACTTGTCTTCCTACAAAATTCATCACTTCCTACAAAATTCATCACTTGTCTTCCTACAAAATTCATCACTTGTCTTCCTACAAAATTCCTCCACTTGTCTTCCAACAAAATTCATCCTTGTCTTCCTACAAAACTCATCACTTGTCCCTCCTACAAAATTCATCACTTGTCTTCCTACAAAATTCATCACTTGTCTTCCTACAAAATTCCTCACTTGTCTTCCTACAAAATTCCTCACTTGTCTTCCAACAAAATTCATCCCTTGTCTTCCTACAAAACTTATCACTTGTCCTCCTACAAAATTCATCACTTGTCTTCCTACAAAATTCATCACTTCCTACAAAATTCATCACTTGTCTTCCTACAAAATCATAACTAGTGTAACTACAAAAATCGTAATTTATTTGTTCCAAGAAAAATTATAGCATGTTTTTTTTTTTTACAAAAACAAAAGCAAATCACGACTTATATATACGAGAAAACATACCATAGACTGAAGTTTTTTTCTTACCATCATTTCAACTTCAGGTGCCCAAGTTGAGTATTCAGAGGACCGGGAAAGGGGTACGAAACAGCGAGGATGCGGGCATTTGTTCCCTAAAAAAAGAGGGCCTAGTCATTCGACTAGGCCCTGAGTGGTGCCCTGGAGGAGAGTCAGGAAGAGCTATGCAAACCTGCGGGTGATCTGCATATGAGAAACACTGCCACAATACGCGTGAGAACTGAGGGTGATGTGATGGATGATGAGGACTGGTCCTGGACCAGTCTTCTACACCGCAGTTTAAACCGTGTTGATTCTGGATTCCTTAGACCTATGTCAGGCCTTTTTTTCTCTTTGAAAGCCTTTGAGATGAAAGGGAAGTGTGTGTGTGTGTGTGTGTGTGTGTGTGTGTGTGTGTGTGTAGGGGTCGATTTACAGCTCTTGGCCTCGCTTCTTCGCTGGTCGCTATTAGGTTCACTCTCTCTCCTTGCTGCAAGAGCTTTATCGTACCTCTTCTTAAAGCTATGTATGGATCCTGTCTTTACTACTTCACTGCAGATTGTTCCACTTCGTGTGTGTGTGTGCTCACCTAGTTGCGCTCACCTAGTTGTGGCTGCAGGGGTCGAATCACAGCTCCTGGCTCCGCCTCTTCACTAGTCGCTGGTGTGTGTGGGAGGGTAGGTGTGGGAGGGTAGGTGTGGGTGGTGGGTGTGTATATGTGTGTTTGTGTGGGTGGGTATGTGTGTTCCCACCTAGTTGTAACAGCGGGAGTTAAGCTCCAGCTCTTTGCCTTATCTGCTACCCACAGTCCAGTGAGGTATGTCATTCCTAATTAAAAGTGGTAGTGCTTTCCTGTTGTTCTCACTCCACACAATCAAAGTATTGTTTATCACGTTCCACTGGGATAAGACAGGAGACTGGCGCCGCCCGGCAAGAGAGGGAGGGTCGCATGGATGGGCGGCTGCTTGCGTGGGCGGCGGTGGGCGTGGGCGGCTTCGGCATGCCATCAGGGCACTATTGGAAACAACTGTGACAACAGTGGATTCTCAGGCAGCTTGTAACCTTTAGAAGCGGCTGGCGGATCCATCACAATCTCGTGGGCGGCGAGGGTGGGCGTGGGGGCGTGTCGGGATTAATCATTCGTGTTATTAAAGATGTCGTTGGCGCATGTTTTGCCAATGTGAAGTGCCAAGGGTGTGATTGTTACAGTGGTGCCGTGTGGCTGGTGACGGGCTCTTGATCCAGGCTAGAACGGATTACCTCGTTTGCTCCAGGCACTGAGGACTACGGATTTAGGTCTCGCTAATGAAAGAAGTAATAATAATAATAATAATAATAATAATAATAATAATAATAATAATAATAATAATAATAATAATAATAATAATACATGCTAAAGCTCTTCTTGAGCGAAACGTTGCGTTGAAATAGTCTTGCGTGGTCAAAACTACAGATATCACCCCATATTACAGGTTCTCACACTGGGGGACGAGTATACCAGAGATGCGTAAAGAAATTTCAGGAGGTACGCGAGTTATCATCTTGTTACTGGGCTGTATGCTAGACTATGTGTGGTTTGGTAGATTATGCGTTGTATCATGGCTTGTATATTGTATATTAAGTGTTGTATGATGCTTGTAGTAGGTGATTGTGTTGTATCATAGATGGTAGTGTGTTGTTGTCCACTAGATTAGGAGTTGTGTGTAAACTACCGTCCCGCTGAGTCAGGTTTCTCGTTTGTATTTCAGTCTCTCAGGGTGTGTGCTCCTTTGAATTCCAGTACCTCTATCTCTTAGTATCTCAGTCTATTTCTCAATCTTCCAGTCTTTCAGTTTCTCAATATTTCAATCTCTGAGTCTATCTTAGCCTTTCAGCCTGTCAGTCATTGCTTCCCACAGGCTTTCAATCTCTCAGTGTATCTCTCAGTCTCTCAATCATTATCTCCCACAGTATTTCAATCTCTTAGTCAATCTCTCAACCTCTCAGTCTGTCAGTCTCTGCCTCCTACAGCCTTTCAATCACTCATTCTATCTCTCAGCCTGTCAGTCATTGCTTCCCACAGTCTTTCAATCTCTTAGTCTATCTCTCAATCTCTCAGACAGTTACCGTAGGAGGCGTCAAATTAACACATCTCTACCATCATCCTCGGATGATAGTGTACAATTCACCCACTTCCATCATCATCCTGACTCACACTCGACGCTCCAAAGCACCCTAATTACCGGGGGGATTAGAGGGAACTTCTTACACCTCTCGACCGGTAATTAGAGAGTACACAACCGGCCCCACTGACGGAGTGTAAATTTCGCTGCCCCATCTGGCTACACCCTCCTCCCGCTTGTTCCCACCTGTCTCCCCCTCCCCACCTGTGCCCTGATGCTGGCGTAGGGCTCTTGATGCAAGAGAATTTGGAGCTGGTTCTGCCATTGCCTCAGATCAGACCTGATGATCCCTACGGGCTGAGCGCTGCTGCGTGAATGTAATAATAATAATAATAATAATAATAATAATAATAATAATAATAATAATAATAATAATAATAATAATAATAATAATAATAATAATTATTATTATTATTATTATTATTATTATTATTATTATTATTATTATTATTATTATTATTATTATTATTATAACAATGTTTGATCACTCAGTGATCACTGCCGTTACTTCTGACAGGATGATCACCCATGATAACTGCAATAACATAACAGACAACAGTAAAATGATAATCTTTACCATTGTGTTAACGTACGAGGTTGACGCCGAGTGTTAACCAAAATTAATTGAGAAGAGATTAACAACAGGTTATCACTGCTTAATAGGCAGTGATAACCTGTTATTACCATGCTCCAGTGTGGTTATCATGCACGCACCTGAGAGGGAATGAAGGCTGGTCGAAACGTTGTTACGAATGATGGTACACGCATGAGCGGGTATGAAGGCTGGGCGAAACGTCTTACGAATGATGGTACGCTCATGAGTCCAGTTCTTGGGGAAATGAAGGTTGGGCGAAACGTCTTATGAATGATGGTACGCTCATGAGTCCAGTTCTTGGGGAATGAAGGTTGGGCGAAACGTTTCACGAATGATGATGCCGAACTGCTGGCCATGTGCCTTATTAACCTGACAGTATTATATACTTTTGATGTTATGAAACGACAAGGTCTCTCTGGCCTTTTCATTCCTACCCCTGAAGCTGCGCACTGAGTTTGCCTCCACAGCTTCCTCTGATCTCTTCCCCCTCCCTCGCTCCTTCCT
>NC_069456.1:15874147-15879147 GCF_026875155.1 Cherax quadricarinatus | reverse complement strand
CCCAATAGGGTCGGAGACCCTTGGAGCATGGGGCAAGTGTGCTCTAAAGTTCCTCAAAGAGCTGGGTGAAAAGCTCATCATAAAAACCAAGGACCACAGGGCGACCAGCTTCCTCTTTCAGAGACTCAGTGTTGCGATCCAGAGAGGAAATGCCTGCAGCATTCTGGGCATGCGGCCCACCGCCGGGGAGCTGGACGAAGTATTCGAGATGTAGCTCTGAGTTACCTATGTTGTTTTACTTTCTATTGTATCTTTGTGAATGTTTTGTCAATGTATTTTGTCTTTAAATAAAATATATATATTAATTAAATATAGGGGGTGGTAGGAGAAAATTCTCAAACAGCTTCAGGGAGAATCTTGAGTTTTCCCTGAAGCAAGTTTATTTTTTTCTCTGAGGATGAGGGTCCCTAGGACAGTTGTAGAGGTGGTACCTCTTTGCTGATGACTGTGCGTTTGGGAGATTCTGAAGAGAAGTTGCAGAGGTTGGTGGATGAATTTGGTAGGGTATGTAAAAGAAGAAAATTAAAAGTGAATATAGGAAAGAGTAAGGTGACGAGGTTAACAAAAAGATTAGGTGACGAAAGATTGGATATCAGATTGGAGGGAGTATGGAGGAGGTGAATGCATTCAGATATTTAGGAGTGGACGTGTCAGCAGATGGGCCTATGAAAGATGAGGTGAATCATAGAATTGATGAGGGAATAAAGGTGAGTGGTTGTTAGGTAAGACACATATGCAACAGTTAGACAACTTTATTCCGACTAAAGTTGTCTAACTGTTGCATATGTGTCTTACCTAACAACCTGTCGGTATTGTATACAATTTTGATGTTTAAAGGTGAGTGGTGCACTTAGGAGTCTGTGGAGACAAAGAACTTTGTCCATGGAAGTAAAGAAGAGAATGTATGTGAGTATAGTTATATCAACACTTCTATATGGGTGTGAAGCATGGGTGATGAATGTTGCAACAAGGAGAAGGCTGGAGGCAGTGGAGATGTCATGTGGTTGTTGAGGTGGTTCGGACAAGTAGAGAGAATGGAACAAAACAGAATGACTTCGAGAGTGTATAAATCTGTAGTGGAGGGAAGGCGGGGTAGGGATCGGCCTAGGAAAGGTTGGAGGGAGGGGGTAAAGGAGGTTTTGTGTGCGAGGGGCTTGGACTTTCAGCAAGCATGCGTATTTGATAGGAGTGAATGGAGGCAAATGGTTTTTAATACTTGACGTGCTATTGGAGTGTGAACAAAGTAACTTTTATGAAGGGATTCAGAAAAACCGGCAGGCTGGACTTGAGTCCTGGAGATGGGAAGTACAGTGTCTGCACTCTGAAGGAGGGGTGTTAATGTTGCAGTTTTATAACTGTAGTGTAAAGCACCCTTCTGGCAAGACAGTGATATAGTGAATGATGATGAAAGTTTTTCTTTTTCAGGCCACCCTGCCTTGGTGGAAATCGGCCGATGTTAATAATTATATATATATATATATATATATATATATATATATATATATATATATATATATATATATATATATATATATATTGCATTATCCAGTTTGCACATTCCCGGGCTCACCTTGGGAAAGTGTTCAGCATTAATTTAACAAATGAAGAATCTATTAGGACACACTGAGGGTTTTGCTTTTAGGTGAAAAATTATTTGGTGCCTTTGGGGTCCACAGTATTTGCAGTATTTATCTGTAAGTGAGGTCGGAGGTCCCAGGATATGTAACACTTCCTATGGCGTGTATATGTTCCTCCATTCTTCATATTATTTAAAAAATGGCAAAGGTGTTAAGGTAATCGTTGCTTTTTATACAGTTAGGATATTAAAATGTTAAATTTATTTATAAATTCCGACTCGCAGATTTTTTTACACAGTTGAATTTACTGGCTATGAGTTGTTATCATATACTCTGGCATTGAAATGCCAGAGTATACTTCCACACCTTGGAATACGACTCACACCAGTCGACTAACACCCAGGTACCTACTTAATGCTAGCTGAACAAGGCCAACAGGTGTAAAGAAACATGCCCAACCTTTCACCTCGTGCCAGGAATCGAACAACGTACTCTCAGCTTATGAACCGAGACAGATGTATTGAGATAGCAAAACTGCCGAGTCATATGGTAAGAAAATGCTATTTGCAAGTAAATCTTTAAAGAGAAACTGTGTTGTGGTAATGATTGACTTCATGAAGCATTACTCTCAAAGGAGTGTCAAAGTGAATTGCGGTTGCAATAAAAGACTGAGACAGACTTTACAAGGCAGTGTGTTGAAACACATGCATGATGAGACACATGTAACTCCTGGAAAACCTAGTTCTGGCGACGGTCCTAAATAATGAATCATCGTTGTGGCATGCAAAGAGTACATAACCTTCATTCGGCGCATGTTCACACCCTCATTGAAAGGCTATCTCCCCCAACCAGCGAACCAGGTACTAAGGGTTGATGATGGGACCCCGTCGTTCGATCGTACCCAGGTTCCAGCCAGTGAGAAGATGGTTTTGGCAATCGCAGAGGTGCTGTGGGTACCACACACCTGTCTGCCCCTGTCATTCCCATGCTAGAGTTGGTTGAAGCACGGTCTGCTCTCTAGTGGCTTCTATTCTGCCTTGTTTATCTATTGTTGTACGTATTGTATAGAGTGTACATAATTTTGTTCTTACTTTGTGAAGGATAATATAGGCCAAAAGTTTTTCTGCTGTGTTTATTTTGCTCCCTTTACACCCAGGATAACAGGCCTTTGAATTCCTGGGTTGTAATAATCGTCATCTCTATGACTGATATTCATCAACACTCAGGTGGTGGACACCTTCTAGGCCGTGGGAATAATTACCTCACGTTCTTCTGTCTCTAGTTCCTATACCTTCAAATAACCTCTGCGCTAAACTGGTATAGCCATAATCAGGTGTTGCATATACTGAACTTTCCGGCATATAAGGCGCACGACAGAACGATCATTAACGGTAAATCAGTGATCATATTCAAGGGTTAATCACCCTCTTACTTGACGCTAAAGTGTAACCCAAAAGCCTACCCTTGACCTTGATCTTAAGTATATAAGGCGGAGGCTGATTTTCCAAGACTTTAAGTGGGGAAAAAGGCGCGCCTTATACTCCGGAAAACACGGTATAATTCATCATTTTGTCAGTAATATGCTGATAAAACTCACTAATCATGTGTACGGAAATGCACCAACTTGGGCGAACTTTATGAGAATAAGACTGTGAGGTGGACAGAGAGCACTAGCCTACTATCCTTATGACCAACTTGCCTTGTGTTCGAATCCTGCCTGTTCGGGTGAGTTTTTGATGAGATGTTGATGTAGTGGCGAGCATCAACACCAGCAGAGACTGTAGCATCTTCCCTGGTAGCAGTTTAGCTGTGTAAGTGATCACCAGTTTTTACTCCAACAGTTTTTTCCTGGGGTTATTACTCCCTCGGCTTTACTCTGAAGCATCCACGCCATCATCCCAGTATCACCAGTACTACCAGTACCACCAGAATTACCAGCATCACCAGGACAACCAGTATCACCAGTACTAAAGATATCACCAGTACTACCAGCATCACCAGTACTACCGGTATCGCCAGTAATAAAAGTATCACCAGTACTATCAGCATCACCAGTACTACCAGCATCACCAGTACTGCCAGTATTACCAGTACTACCAGCATCATCCGTACTACCAGCATCACCAGTACTACTAATACCACCAGTATTACCAGCACCACCAGTACTACCAATACTACCAGTACTACCAATAATACCAGCACTTCCAGTACCTACCAGCACTACCAGTACTACCCCTATTTCCATTGAATCGACCATCACTCCAACACAGTCACCCCTACCACAATCACAATCAACAACACCATAATCAGTCACTAAAAACACTACCACAATCACCACCACTGCCACAACCACCACCACTACCACAACCACCACCACTACCACAACCATCATCGTTTATAAGGACCATCTCACAGAATAATTTCACACTATAACGCGTTTTCTTCACCACTAGAGTCATCAATGGCATAGCTATGGGTCATTGCAGATTTACCTGTGATCGCTTTCGAGAGTTTTTCTATTCATCTCACGTCTCTGTTAGATAAACAAGGTCCTCGTTACAAATGCCCCGGTGATCTCGGTATGGAGGTTCGATTCTCCTTTTCATTTTGACGAAAAACCCAGGTTCACCACGGTGTACAAGGCACCATAGATGGGCGGGTTGGTTGGTTGCTTATCAGATCACACGTTCGAAACCCAGTATGCAAATGAGCTCGTTTTATGAGCATATGGGAAAAACGGAGTCAGGCATTAGGACAAAAGTCAGTGGGGTGAATAGAGAGAGAGAGAGAGAGAGAGAGAGAGGAGAGAGAGAGAAGAGAGAGAGAGGAGAGAGACGGGGCGTAATGCGTTGGAAGCAAAGGGTTCTATGCTAATTCTTGCTTGATTTATGAGTCTGGATCAGGAAGAGGAGGGTCCGGGCTCTGAAGAGTCACAGTTTTTTGTTGAGTGTGTGTGTGTGTGTGTGTGTGTGTGTGTGTGTGTGTGTGTGTGTGTGTGTGTGTGTGTGTGTGTTCCCTACAGGGTTAAGGCCAGCATATAAATACGCGAAGTACACACCTTATTGTGGTAATGGAGGAGGGAGGGAGGGAGAGAGAGAGAGAGAGAGAGAGAGAGAGGAGGAAGGGAGGGTGTTATGAGCTGGTTAAGGGATGCAGCCTCAGAGCGCCATTGTGAACCTTGTTAGCACGCAGCAGAAATCATTTATGCCACAATGAATAATCAATTTTTATCAAGAAAAATGAACGCACTCAGACTGATGCCTCTGATGGCTGTGAGAGCCGCTCAGGAAATGACGCCACCCAGGCCCTTCTGATTTACATAACACACACACATACACACACACACAGGGAGAGTGAACCTAGTAGCTACCAGCGAAGAGGCGAAACCAGGAGCTATGAATCAACCCCTGCATCCACAAATAG
>NC_069456.1:15849147-15869147 GCF_026875155.1 Cherax quadricarinatus | reverse complement strand
GTGAAAGGCCCTGGATAGAGTGGCTAGGTATAAATATGTTACCTAGGCAGTGGGGACAAAAGCAATGCTCCCCTTTCATATTCCATTATGCAGGATATGAAGCTCATTCAAAGTGTCGAAATGTAATAGACTGAGCTGGGAAACTTCAGTAGTGCAGTTAAATACCATCAGCAGCTTCAAATATTTCGTTCTAGGAGAGCTGGAGTTACTATCACTTGGAGACTGCCATCCCTCAGAATAACCTATACTATAACATGGCTGAGGATAGAGGAGGATGTGGGGGATAGATTAGGGACAGATTACGGGGCTGGGAGAAGATTATCCTAGGATTGCATAGTTGTAGAATACAGAGAGTGGATGAATTCCCTACTCCTTGAGTTGGGTTCACTTACTTGTAGCTGGGATCACTTACCTGGGGCTGGGCTCACCACAGCTGGGGTTGTGGTTGAGAGAGTCACCAGTAAACTGGTTGAAAGATAAGACGTGTGAGAGAATCCTCACAAAACTCTGACCAGGATTTTGTTTTGTTTTCCCGTGGCTGCTGATACTAGTTTTGCCTCGACCCACCTGTCCACCCACCCTTCCACCCACCTGCCCTCCAGGCCACACGTCAATCAACTTACCCATCTTCAGCGCCCAACACACCCACCTACCTGCATCACCAGTCCACTAGTGCGTCACCTCTACCATCATAACTACCACATCACTACTACCACCGTAATCACGAAAATCGTAACAACGATACCACAATTCTGTCATCAGCACCGCATCACCAATGCCTTCCTGGAGAAAACCTGGAGGGCATTCCGTGGGACAACGCCCCTGCGGTCCGGTCCATGACCAAGCCTCGCGGTGGATCAGGGCCTGATCAACTAGGCTGTTAATGCTGGCCGCACGCATACAGACGTACGAACCACAGTCCGGCTGGTCAGGTACTGACTGGGTATCGGTACAGCTCCCTCCTGAAAGCAGCCAGGGATTTATTGGTAATTTTCCTTATGTATGCTGTGAGGCAGTTGAACAGTCTTGGGCCCCAGACACTTATTGTCTTGCGTCTTACTGTATTCATGGCGCCCCTGCTTTTCACATAATCACATAACCACCTCCAATACATCTCAAATACCACATCATCCCTTTCGTTCATGTTGCTGCGGGCACTAACAACTTAATTGATCAGGCCAGCAACTAGAAGGCCTGGTCTAGGACCGAGCCGCGGGGGCGTTGACCCCTGAAACACCCTCCAGGTATACTCCAGTTACAGGTATACTCCAGGTATATACTAATTAAACGTGTTTTTTCTCGTTATGCGATCCGGGGAAAGTCATCTCCGTATCTTATAATCCCAGCCCCGTCAACCACGAAAATCAGAAAGGGAGGTATATCCCCGTGTTCCACAAGCCTAGCCTCCTCTACCTCAATGCTCGCAAAAAACAGTAGAACAGCGTTAACCATAAGTTTATAATCCAGTCAGTCTTTGATAGGTTAGGTAAGGTTTGTCAGGAAACAGGACAAGTGTTTCCTGACGCGGGTCTTTAGGCCTATGATAACCCGCAACTGGAGCTTTTGATCATCTGACCGAGGCCTTCCGCTGGCTTACTCCTCCACTCCTTTAAAAATCATGATTATGATGTACTTCAGTCTTTGTGATAACCCCTTCCCATATAGTATAATATATTATTACCCCCAGTAACCTGTTTAAGTGTATCCCTCCCCCAGTAACCTGTATAAGTGCTCCCAGTAACCTGTATAAGTGCCCCCAGTAACCTGTATAAGTGTCCCCTCAGTAACTTGTATAAGTGCCCCCCAGTAACCTGTATAAGTGCTCCCCAGTAACCTGTATAAGTGTCCCCCAGTAACCTGTATAAGTGTCCCCCAGTAACCTGTATAAGTGTCCCCCAGTAACCTGTATAAGTGTCCTCCAGTAACCTGTATAAGTGTCCCCCGGTAACCTATATAAGTGTCCCCCAGTAACCTGTGTAAACGTCCCCCAGTAACCTGTATAAGTGTCCCCCAGTAACCTGTACAAGTGTCCCCCAGTAACCTGTATAAGTGTCCCCAGTAACCTGTATAAGCGTCCCCCAGTAACTTGTATAAATGTCCCCCAGTAACCTGTATAAGTGTCCCCCAGTAACCTGTATAAGTGTCCCCCAGTAATCTGTATATGTACCCACAGTAACCTGTATAAGTGTCCCCAGTAACCTGTATAAGTGTCCCCCAGTAACCTGTATAAGTGTCCCAAGTAACCTGTATAAGTGTCCCCAGTAACCTGTATAAGTGTCCACCAGTAACCTGTATAAGTGTCCCCCAGTTTCCTGTATAAGTGTCCCCCAGTAACCTGTATAAGTGTCCCCCAGTAATCTGTATAAGTACCCCCAGTAACCTGTATAAGTGTCCCCAGTAACCTGTATAAGTATCCCCCAGTAACCTGTATAAGTGTCTCCAAGTAACCTGTGTAAGTGTCCCCAGTAACCTGTATAAGTGTCCCCAGTAACCTGTATAAGTGTCCCCCAGTGACCTGTATAAGTGTCCCCAGTAACCTGTATAAGTGTCCCCCAGTAACCTGTATAAGTGTCCCCCAGTAACCTGTATAAGTGTCCCCCAGTAACCTGTGTAAGTGTCTCCAAGTAACCTGTATAAGTGTCCCCAGTAACCTGTATAAGTGTCCCCCAGTAACCTGTATAAGTGTCCCCCAGTAACCTGTATAAGTGTCCCCAGTAACCTGTATAAGTGTCCCCCAGTAACCTGTATAAGTGTCCCCCAGTGACCTGTATAAGTGTCCCCAGTAACCTGTATAAGTGTCCCCCAGTAACCTGTATAAGTGTCCCCCAGTAACCTATATAAGTGTCCCCCAGTAACCTGTATAAGTGTCCCCCAGTAACCTGTATAAGTGTCCCCCAGTAACTTGTATAAGTGTCCCCCAGTAACCTGTATAAGTGTACCCCAGTAACCTGCACAAGTGTCCCCCAGTAACCTGTATAAGTGTCCCCCAGTAACCTGTATAAGTGTCCCCCAGTAACCTGTATAAGTGTCCCCCAGTAACCTGAATGAGTGTCCCCAGTAACCTGTATAAGTGTCCCCCAGTAACCTGTATAAGTGTCCCCCAGTAACCTGTATAAGTGTCCCCAGTAACCTGTATAAGGGTCCCCAGTAGCCTGTATGAGTGTCCCCCAGTAACCTGTATAAGTGTCCCCCAGTAACCTGTATAAGTGTTCCCCAGGAACTTGTATACGTGTCCCCAGTAACCTGTATAAGTGTCCCCAGTAACCTGTATAAGTGTCCCCCAGTAACCTGTATAAGTGTCCCCCAGTAACCTGTATAAGTGTCCCCCAGTAACATGTATAAGTGTCCCCCAGTAACTTGCATAAGTGTCCCCCAGTAACCTGTATAAGTTTCCCCCAGTAACCTGTATGAGTGTCCCCCAGTAACCTGTGTAAGTGTCCCCCAGTAACTTGTATAAGTGTCCGCCAGTAACATGTATAAGTGTCCCCCAGTAACATGTATAAGTGTCCCCCAGTAACATGTATAAGTGTCCCCAGTAACATGTATAAGTGTCCCCCAGTAACATGTGTAAGTGTCCCCCAGTAACCTGTATAAGTGTCCCCCAGTAACCTGTATAAGTGTCCCCCAGTAACCTGTATAAGTGTCCCCCAGTAACATTATAAGTGTCCCCCCAGTAACATGTATAGATGTCCCCCAGTAACCCTGTATAAGTGTCCCCCAGTAACCTGTATAAGTGTCCCCCCAGTAAACATGTATAAGTGTCCCCCAGTATTTGTTTATTCTACTCACTTTCATTATTAGTTTAGCTCATATATTTGTCTCTCATTTTCTTCATGTTCTCCACTGTTGTAAAATATATGTTAAGTGGCAATAAATGACTCAAAATGCCTTGTATGGCAACCATTGTTTGTGTTGCCACCATCACCACCCCTCCCACCACAACCTCCACCACTATCACCGCCACCACCCCTCCCACCACAACCTCCACCACTGTCACCATCACCACCCCTCCCACCACAACCTCCACCACTATCACCGTCACCACCCCTCCCACCACAACCTCCACCACTGTCACCATCACCACCCCTCCCACCACAACCTCCACCACTATCACCGTCACCACCCCTCCCACCACAACCTCCATCACTATCACCATCACCACCCCTCCCACCACAACCTCCACCACTATCACCATCACCACCCCTCCCACCACAACCTCCACCACTATCACCATCACCACCCCTCCCACCACAACCTCCACCACTCACCATCACCACCCCTCCCACTACAACCTCCACCACTATCACCATCACCACCCCTTCCACCACAACCTCCACCACTATCGCCATCACCACCCTCCCACCACAACCTCCACCACTCACCATTACCACCCCTACCACCACAACCTCCACCACTATCACCATCACCACCCCTCCCACCACAACCTCCACCACTATCACCATCACCACCCCTCCCACCACAACCTCCACCACTATCACCATCACCACCCCTCCCACCACAACCTCCACCACTATCACCATCACCACTCCCAACACCACCACCACTACGACTACCACCACCACCACCATCACTATCACCACTCCCAACACCACCACTACGACTACCACCAACACCAGCATTCCCAACACCACCACTACGACTACCACCAACATTACCAGCACCACCACCACCACGATTATTACCATCACCACTCCCAACACCACTACGACTACTACCACCACCACCATCACCACTCCCAACACCACCACTACGACTACCACCAACACCACCACCATCCTCACCATCACCCTTTTCAACACCACCACCACCATCCCACCATCACACGGAGTATTACACTCGATCCTCCGTCCGCTATGCGCAGACTGAATCACATTATACGAAAACCTGCTATTTTTAAGACCGGCTTTCCCATGGGATCGAACCCCGTTAGGCGAATTCTATAGACATATTCACAAAAGCCCTTTCTTTTTCTTTTAGTTAGGGGTAAGAATATGGCATTATCCCAAGAAACATAAACACCAGATGGAGATCACAGCCTCCCTCATCTCCCAGCATCAGGGACGTGTTTGGCAGACTCTCCAATCCTTTCACACTATTTCTCAAACCGACGAATGCCAGAGGAATGAGAGATGGTACTGGAACCTGCTCTATGGGAACGCTGGTAGGGGAAGGGATGGTATTGGGATGGTAGAGAGGGAGGGAAGGAGGGAGGAAGGGAGTGAAGGAGGAAGGACGGAAAGGATGAGCTTGTACGGGCTATGGCTGCAGTCTTCGAAGAGGCAAGAAAGGGTTGGTGAGGAGAAAGGTAAAAGATAAGAAACAGAACGCGAAGAAGGTGAAGGATGAAGAGAAAGAAATGGCGGAGAAGAGGAAGAATGAGAAGGAGGAGGAGTAGATAGAGACACGGAAGAATGATTCTAATTCTGTTGCACTTTACTACGGAACAAACAAGCCACAGAAAATATAATAAACGTAGTGGACACATAATCTACCTGACCCCACCACCTGTTACGTCCCTGGTTCACCTGGGCCCCACTACCTGTCCCCTGGTCCACCTATCCCCCACTACATGGTCCATCTGGCCCCATTACCCGTTCTCCTGGTCCACCTGTGGCCCCCAGACGGGCACGCCTCTTCCATTCTTCCATGGAAGACCAAATCCTTTCGTGGTAAATCTTAAAGTGATGAATGAAGGTAGAACTCCAGCAAAACAACCACCGCGTTAGCACTAAATCTTGCTGGGGGTAAAGACGGGGGGAGGAGGTAGTCGAGACCAAGAATTCAACTGAGTAAAATCCTGTGATAAATAAGGATTCATAGCGTTGGTCTTACGAACGAGGAAAGAGGCAAGCGTTCGCCTCGAGTCGCATCCGTAAATCCAGATTAAACATCAGGTATTTAAACAAGGCAGGGGCTGAGATTTAGTACATGCTGACACTGAAGTAGGGATGGCTGACACTAAAGTGGGAATACCTAATGCTGAAACAGGAGTTCCTGATATTGAAGCGTGATGGGCTGACACTGGAGTGAGAAATGCTGACAGTGACACTGGGAAGTCCAGCAGCCACTCCCTGGTATTTCTCTAGCTTCCGGACACGTTTGTTCACGTGTGGGTTTCGTACTGGTGCTGCGTACGCTATATTAAGTTTAAAGATTCTTTACTAAGGTACCTGAATGCTATTATTTACGCTCTCCAGACGCGCATACCCCACCGTAGTTATTCTACAGATGTTCACCTCTGGTGATATGCTTAGTGTTATGCTGACCCCTAATTCCTTATCACTGTCTAAAACTTGTAACCGCTATCCTCACAAGTCTGTATTCTATATTCGGTATTGTCTCTTCTACTTCGATCTTCCAAACCTTGCACTTGCTAGGGTTCAAGTTCATACGTCACCTGTCAGACCACTCCAAGTCTTGCAAGGTTCCTTTGCTTGCTCCTGTATTTGTTTTGTTTCGCTTGCTTAATCACAAGCAAACAGGGATAAGCAAGATTCCATTCTGTTCGACAAATAGAACGTGTGTTTTACTCCTAAGCATCGTTCGTTCGTTTATCTCCGATCTAATAAACCACGGAAAATTAACTTGGTTGGATAGAACTTAGTGGAACGCCAGGAAAGAACTTAGCGAGACACGAGGATATTACCTTCTGGAACACCAGGATATGTCTCTATATGGCGTACCTATGACCATAATGAAGAGAGAATATACTTTGCAAACATATACATACACACACACACACACACACACACACACACACACACACACACACACACACACACACACACACACACACACACATATATATATATATATATATATATATATATATATATATATATATATATATATGTATATATATATATATGTATATATATATATATATATATATATATATATATATATATATATATATATATATATATATATATATATATATATATATATATATATAATATATATATACGTTAAGAGCTCAATACCTACACAAGGGATTAAATTATTTTTTGTCTGTGGTGAGCAGGTGTTCTAAATGATTATCGTGTAGTTGACAGGCTTCCAATCCCTTTAAACAAGCAACCAATAAGTTCTTTATTGACACGACGTTTCGATCCGTGTTGATAAAGCTCAACACAGATCGAAATGTTGTCCCAGTTTAAATTTTCTAAACTTGTTTTCAGTGTCTCTCGCTTAGAGATTCCCTTGATCTACCTGGAGTGTACCTGGAGCATACCTGGAGTGTGCCTGGAGTCGATGTCTCGGGTCATCGCCCCCGCGGCTCGGTCCCTGACCAAGTCTCTCACCACTCAAACGACTTTCCCGTTATCCTTGCCTGCTCTTTCAGTTAATGGATAATTCTCTGGGGTACGGTGCCAAATGCCATCCTAAAGAGCGCCCTCGGTAAGTTGCACTCACCTCTTTCTGTCGGTGGAAGGTTGAACTCTGGCTCCTAGACCAGCCTCTGAAGATTCATAGATCAGAATAATTGTTTTTTTTTAGCCCCTTGTCGTACCTAGGTTTAAAACTGCGTATGATATTTGCCACTAGCAGTTATGAATTCTGTTGTGTGTATTCACCTATTTGTGACTGCAGAGGTCGATTTTCAGATCCTGGCCCTGTCTGATTGTGTGTGTGTGTGTGTATGTGCGTTTGTGTGTGTCTGAGTGTGTGATAGCGTGTGTGCTTGCTTATGTATTCACTTGTGTGTGTGTGTTTGTGTGTATACTCACCTAATTGTGGTTGCAGGGGTCGATTTATAGCTCCCGGCCCCGCCTCTTGACTGGTGTGTGTGTGTGTGTGTGTGTGTGTGTGTGTGTGTGTGTGTGTGTGTGTGTGTGTGTGTGTGTGTGTGTGTGTGTGTGTGTGTGTGTGTGTACGTGCGTGCGTATGTGTGTATATGTGTTTTTTCTCCGAAAGCTACAAATACTGCCAAGACAAAAAACAGAACTAAACAAAAGAAAACATACATATTAATCCTGGTCACCGTGTGTTGTGGAGAGAGGCAGCAGCAGCAGCAGCAGCAGCAGCAGTTATACTGGTACCTCCTCGACAATGACCATAATTGAAATACTTAGCCAATAAATGGTATAATTAAGCCCACTAACTCTCACCAGGACCGCTATAATTACACCGGTAATCCCTGGTAATGCACGAGGTAGTAGCCTAGAGAGGCCCTAACTACCCTTCCTGGTTCTTATAAACACAAGTCTTTACAATGATCCCGACTCAGCACTCCCAGCATTCTGGAGAAAACTGCCTCGAGTAGGCGTTTACAGTGGTGTAAATTCCTTGTAAATCAAGGCCTTGGGCTTGTAAATAAAACCGGGAGGACAACAGTGGTTGACTGTTCCCTTCGTGTGCATTAGCCTATCAGGTTCCATTACCCCTGAAAAAAAACGATATTAACTTGGTAGAACACGATGATTAAACTCGAGTTACGATAACCCCGGATACGATAGCTTAACCTCCATGGCTATACTTTATCCTTTGGCTGACGTAACTCTAACCCTATCGTTAGATCACTTAAATCGGAGGTTACGATGTGTCGGGCCCTGATCACAGTCATTTTGATCATCACGAATGCGACTGCTTAAGTCCCACAGTAAGATAATTTGGGTATAAAATTAAGAGGAGCTTCAGAGTTTCTTTGAGCTGCGACTCAGACTCTACAAGGAATACTTAAGCTCATCACAAGCTCCTTTATTTAGCTTTAAAGTTACAGAATAAGACGCGTCTGCACCTCTTTGAGTTAACTTTATTGCCGAAAGGAGTTACACAAGTGTTAAATATTATTTTATTCATTAATAAAGTTACCTAAGGGTTGCACATATGTTTTATTCATTAATAAAGTTATGCAGGTGTTGAACATGTGTTTTATTCATTAATAAAGTTATGCAGGTGTTGTACATGTGCCTTATTCATTAATAAAGTTATGCAGGTGTTGTACATGTATCTTATTCATTAATAAAGTTATGCAGGTGTTGAACATGTGTTTTATTCATTAATAAAGTTATGCAGGTGTTGTACATGTGCCTTATTCATTAATAAAGTTATGCAGGTGTTGAACATGTGTTTTATTCATTAACAAAGCTATGCAGGTGTTGTACATGTATCTTATTCATTAATAAAGTTATGCAGGTGTTGCAGATGTATCTTATTCATCAACAAAGTTACCCAAGTATTGCACATGCTCATCGTTCATCAAGTTGTTGAATTTGTAAGACTTCAATAATACGATACTTTCAAAATTGGTTATCGGAATTACCTCTAGATGAAAAAAACTCCCTATAACTCCAGGACTTCGCTTACAGCTGAGCGAAACTCTACCGGTGAGCGAAATGTTGTGTAATCAAGGCTTGATATGCTGTAAGCGTCTTTGTATTACTCTAATTATTAGGGTTTTACCTTCCATCCAGTAATATAAGGTATGGTGTAATTGTATGGTCTTTGACCTGTAAAACCCTCCATTGGCAGTAATGTAGGATCAGATTGCAACTCAGATGGAATTGGAAGCCAAGCAAAAACATAAACGTAATTTGGAACCGCTGGAGCAGAGTCCAGTCTTAGGAAAGTACGTTAAACTGCGTCATCCTTGTCTTTATTTCTACAAGTACATGTACAAGGTATACAGACCTTGTTGACACTATTATCATGCTAATATATAGAAAGCCACTTGTTATGCAGAACATTTCGGGTAAATTAGGTCAATTTTGTCCTCAGGATGCGACCCACACCAGTCGACTAACACCCAGGTACCTATTTTACTGCTAGGTGAACAGGGACAGCAGGTGTTCTAAGGAAAAACGTCCTAATGTTACCACCCGTACCGGGCATCGAATCACGGACTTCAGCTTGCGAGGTGAGTGCGCTAGCAATCGAGATAGGTTCTGCTAGGTTACCTTAGCTTGGGTTAGGCTATGTTAGGTTACCTAAATCTACTTAAATGTACTTTTATCAACAAATGTGTCCGAAATACTCTGCGTTTCGCTACACGTTAGGCAAAGCGGCAACTGAGCAACACCAGAAAAGGTTGAAAAATGAGAGTGTTTCGCTCATGGTACGAGACTGGGTCGAAAAACGACAGAGCTCTGGCGAGGATGTTTCAAACTCTAAACGAGGCAGTGATGATATATTAGAAAGATGTGAAGGGAAAGGAGTTGAAGACCACTGCATCAGAGGACACAGATCGTGTCCAGCGCCAGAGGGGGTCCTGACGGTCGTTCACTCATCATGTTTCAAGCACGATCATGTCTACTGGTCAAGGGCCCAGACAGAGGTGAGAAGGGAAGGTGATTGGCAAGAACGTAATGACGCGGTTGTAAACAACTCACCAATATTCGAACTCATGGTAAGCCCATTCAATCACTATATTAATGATAAACATTATCCATAAGTAAATATGGAAAACACACGTGTAACAGTTTGAAATCTTTACTGACAAGATGTCTCACCTGCTTAGCAGGCTTCCTCAGTCGAAATACAGAAGGGACTTGGATATTGAAAAAGAAAAGGAAGTAAGTTAGAGTTGGTCAGTCCCTCAGCCCTCTATAAGTGTTCGATCAAGTCATACCTCAGACAAGCAAACTGGATACATGTTCAACACCTGGGTATCATCTGTATTGAAAGACGTTTCGCCCAGCAGTGGCCTTTTCAATTCAGTACAGATATATTATGCGAAGACAATAGAAGATGTGGTAATCAGTCCCTGAACCTTGCAAGACTATACACAGAAGACAGTGGAAGATGTGGTAATGAGTCCCTCAACCTTGCTGCACTACACAAAAGACAGTGGAACTGAGGTAATCAGTCCCTCAGCATTGCAGTACTACACACAGAAGACAGTATCTAATTCCTCATCCTGTCGGTACTGTTTATCATTATTGTGGTAAAACTAGCAGTCATGGTGCAGTAGACAGTACATTGGTTGGCTGGTCTTGGGACGGGGTTGCCCTGGGTTCCAACCTTCGGTTCGGTGAGTTGAAGACGCGAGATGTATCCCAAGAACGACGAATTGTCTGTGATTGGCTGAGTCACTGGTGACGTCAAATCGAAGCCGACTTAACGAATCTATTCACAGAATATAACCCTTGTTGTCCGCCTGTGTGATAGATAACCCGACTCTCGTCTCTCTCTCTCTCTCTCTCTCTCTCTCTCTCTCTCTCTCTCTCTCTCTCTCTCTCTCTCTCTCTCTCTCTCTCTCTCTCTCTCTCTCTCTCTCTCTCTCTCTCTCCAGGATGAAGAGAAATTGCAAAACGAGAATAAGAAAGCGACGCAAGGGAGAAAAAAACCTTAGAGAAATATGAGAGACATATTTTGTCGTTATACAAAATCTTGTTTGTGCACCGCAGAACTGAATGAGCCACTGCCACCAACATCGATTTTTAGATTTTGAAACCCCGCTTTTAAGAGGCTTCAAAGCCTGTCGTTTCCTGGCCAGCCCAGGCTATGTTTCACCGGCGAAATGTAATTAACACTCGGGTTAATCCCCGTGCAAGATAATCCCCCCCCTTCCCTAACTCAAGACCACGCCGTAAATCCCATCTGGGAAACGCTATCTCACTTAGTCCGAATCTTTAAGCAACGGGGAAGACTCTGCTGGAAAATATTCCTGCTCTTGATAGCAGTGATTGACGCCCATTTTATGTAAATCCCAGGTCGCCATTGTGCAACCCTGGCCGGAATCGAACCTGGTATTTTGTTCGGGTTGGAGCCGGTCCCTAAGCCGGTCACAGCTGGGCCATTGGTCTGGCCTCATCTGGGCCCTGAGCTGGCCACAGCTGACCCTTCAGGTCGCCCTTGACGGATAGAAGACCCTAACTAACCCTTGCTGATTCTGGCCAATGTTTGCGCCTCGGTTAGGTTTAGCAATTCATAATCTAGCCTTTGTTCATCCCTGAGCCGGCCTTTGTTCATCCCTGAGCCTGCCTTTGTTCTTCTTTGATCCGGCCTTTGTAAGTTATTAAGGAGGCTGTGGCCGGCTAATTAGTAGTTCCGATAGTTAATCTTAAGTAGTTTTTCCCTCATTAATGTGCATGTAATATATAGACTATACAAATCATTGTTAGTGTAAATGTACGTGATTGTTAGTGTAAATGTACGTGATTGTTAGTGTAAATGTACGTGATTGTTAGTGTAAATGTACGTGATTGTTAGTGTAAATGTACGTGATTGTTAGTGTAAATGTACGTGATTGTTAGTGTAAATGTACGTGATTGTTAGTGTAAATGTACGTGATTGTTAGTGTAAATGTACGTGATTGTTAGTGTAAATGTACGTGATTGTTAGTGTATACGCAAGTGATTGTTAGTGTATATGCAAGTGATTGTTAGTGTATACGCAAGTGATTGTTAGTGTATACGCAAGTGATTGTTAGTGTATATGCAAGTGATTGTGAGCTAGTGTAAATTAGTAAATGAACATGATTGGTAGTGTAAATATAAATGACTGTGAGCTAGTGTATATTTGTAAATGCATGTGATTGTTAGTGTAAATGCATGTGATTGTAACCCAGTGTAAATACAAGTGATTGTTAATGTAAATGCGATTGTTAGTGTAAAAGCAAGCTATTGTTAGTGTAAATGTAAGTGATTTTTAGTATAAATGCAAATGATTGTTAGTGTACATGCAAGTGATTGTTAGTGTACATGCAAGTGATTGTTAGTGTACATGCAAATGATTGTTAGTGTACATGCAAGTGATTGTTAGTGTACATGCAAGTGATTGTTAGTGTACATGCAAATGATTGTTAGTGTACATGCAAGTGATTGTTAGTGTACATGCAAGTGATTGTTAGTGTACATGCAAGTGATTGTTAGTGTACATGCAAGTGATTGTTAGTGTACATGCAAGTGATTGTTAGTGTACATGCAAGTGATTGTTAGTGTACATGCAAGTGATTGTTAGTGTACATGCAAGTGATTGTTAGTGTACATGTAAGTGATTGTTAGTGTACATGCAAATGATTGTTAGTGTACATGCAAGTGATTGTTAGTGTACATGCAAGTGATTGTTAGTGTACATGCAAATGATTGTTAGTGTACATGCAAATGATTGTTAGTGTACATGCAAGTGATTGTTAGTGTACATGCAAGTGATTGTTAGTGTACATGCAAGTGATTGTTAGTGTACATGCAAGTGATTGTTAGTGTACATGCAAATGATTGTTAGTGTACATGCAAGTGATTGTTAGTGTACATGCAAGTGATTGTTAGTGTACATGCAAGTGATTGTTAGTGTACATGCAAGTGATTGTTAGTGTACATGCAAGTGATTGTTAGTGTACATGCAAGTGATTGTTAGTGTACATGCAAGTGATTGTTAGTGTACATGCAAATGATTGTTAGTGTACATGCAAATGATTGTTAGTGTACATGCAAGTGATTGTTAGTGTACATGCAAGTGATTGTTAGTGTACATGCAAATGATTGTTAGTGTACATGCAAATGATTGTTAGTGTACATGCAAGTGATTGTTAGTGTACATGCAAGTGATTGTTAGTGTACATGCAAGTGATTGTTAGTGTACATGCAAGTGATTGTTAGTGTACATGCAAATGATTGTTAGTGTACATGCAAGTGATTGTTAGTGTACATGCAAGTGATTGTTAGTGTACATGCAAGTGATTGTTAATGTACATGCAAGTGATTGTTAGTGTACATGCAAGTGATTGTTAGTGTACATGCAAGTGATTGTTAGTGTACATGCAAATGATTGTTAGTGTACATGCAAATGATTGTTAGTGTACATGCAAGTGATTGTTAGTGTACATGCAAGTGATTGTTAGTGTACATGCAAGTGATTGTTAGTGTACATGCAAGTGATTGTTAGTGTACATGCAAGTGATTGTTAGTGTACATGCAAGTGATTGTTAGTGTACATGCAAGTGATTGTTAGTGTACATGCAAGTGATTGTTAGTGTACATGCAAGGAAGTTTATAGATTAAACCTCTGTTGAAGAAAAGTTACACGTTTCATAAACATTGAAAGACAGCGTTTCGCTCTGTGTAGAGCCGTATTATGACTTGATAAAGCTCTGCACAGGGCGAAACGTTGCCTCAATAAAAGTTACAGTAGCAAATCGCTCTACCTAATTACATGATCTGGGAAGCACATGCAGACCCTACGGATTGGGAATCAATCACATTTGATCCGAGGAACTGGAGGGACGTTCCAGTTCCCAGAATCAAGAGCCCTTGAGCAGCACAAGGACACGCCCCTTGAAGGATCTGCTCCAAGCAGCTGTTAGAGTGATCCTGGAAGTAATCCAGATGAGGTTAGGTAAGATCGTCAGGAGACAGGACAAGTGTTTCCTGACGCGGGTCTTACGATGACCCGCCGCTGGAGCTTTAGGTCATCTGACCGAGGCCTTCCGCTGGCTTACCCCCTCCACCCATTTAAAAATTATGGCTATAATAATAATAATTTTTAATTTATTTTGATCTGTTTAAGATTTTTTAAGTTAAGTTATCCATTAGTTAGGTTCGAGTCGCTTAGGTTAGTTTCTTGAGCCAGCTGGTGTTTGCACTGAAATAGATAATAATATCTACTATGGTTAGATTACTTGCTAGGTGGGTAGGTTGCTTGCTAGGTGGGTAGATTGATTGCTAAGTGAGTAGATTGCTTGCTAGGTGGGTAGATTGCTTGCTAGGTGGGTAGATTGTTTGCTAGGTGGGTAAACTGCTTGCTTGGTGGGTAGACTGCTTGTTTGGTTGGTAGACTGTTTGCTAGGTGGGTGGATTGCTTGCTAGGTAAACATAGCCAAAAATTGCCTTGATCCCAGCTGACCTATGACTGAGTAGCATGAGCCTGCTAGGGAGGGAGGAATAGAAGGGAGAAGGAGGAGGGGAAGGGAGAAGGAGGAGGAGGAGGTGAAAGCGGAAGGGAGAAGGAGGAGGAGGAAGAGGAGGAGGTGAAAGCGGAAGGAAGATGGTATGGAGAGAAAGAAGAGGAATAAGGAAAAAGGGGAGAGGTGGGAAGGAAGAAAAAGAGGAGGAGGAGGAGAAGAGAAGCCTGGAGGAGGGAAAACAAGAGGAAGGGAGATGTGGGGGAAGAATTATTTAAGAGAGAAGGGATAAAAGTGGAGCACGGGAGGTGGGGGGAGGGAAGGAGAGAGAGAATCACCAACAGCCCTGAACAAAACCCATCTTTTGTTGATATTCAAATCAAGGCTCTATAACCCACGTCTCCTCAGCACCACTATGCTCGCCTCATCGTCTCCTCAGCACCACTATGCTTGCCTTAGCGTCTCCTCAGCACCACTATGATTGCCTTAGCGTCTCCTCAGCACCACTATGCTCGCCTCAGCGTCTCCTCAGCACCACTACACTCGCCTCGGCGTCTCCTCAGCACCACTTTGCTCGCCTCAGCGTCTCTTCAGCACCACTATGCTCGCCTCAGCGTCTCCTCAGCAGTACTATGCTTGTCTCAGTGTCTCCTCAGCACCATATGCTCGCCTCAGCGTCTCCACAGCACCACTATGCTCGCCTCAGCGTCTCCACAGCACCACTATGCTCGCCACATCGTCTCCACAGCACCACTATGCTCGCCTCACCGTCTCCACAGCACCACTATGCTCGCCTCAGCGTCTCCACAGCACCACTATGCTCACCTCAGCGTCTCCACAGTACCACTATGCTCGCCTCAGCGTCTCCACAGCACCACTATGCTCGCCTCAGCGTCTCCACAGCACCACTATGCTCGCCTCAGCGTCTCCACAGCACCACTATGCTCACCTCATCGTCTCCACAGCACCACTATGCTCACCTCATCGTCTGCACAGCACCACTATGCTCACCTCATCGTCTCCACAGCACCACTATGTTCACCTCAGCGTCTCCACAGCACCACTATGCTCGCCTCAGCGTCTCCACAGCACCACTATGCTCGGCTCAGCGTCTCCACAGCACCACTATGCTCGCATCAGCGTCTCCACAGCACCACTATGCTCGCCTCAGCGTCTCCACAGCACCACTATGCTCGCCTCAGCGTCTCCACAGCACCACTATGCTCGCATCAGCGTCTCCACAGCACCACTATGCTCGCCTCAGCGTCTCCACAGCACCACTATGCTCGCCTCAGCGTCTCCACAGCACCACTTTGCTCACCTCAGCGTCTCCACAGCACCACTATGCTCACCTCAGCGTCTCCACAGCACCACTATGCTCGCCTCAGCGTCTCCACAGCACCACTATGCTCGCCTCAGCGTCTCCACAGCACCACTATGCTCGCCTCAGCGTCTCCACAGCACCACTATGCTCGCCTCAGCGTCTCCACAGCACCACTATGCTCACCTCAGCGTCTCCACAGCACCACTATGCTCGCCTCAGCGTCTCCACAGCACCACTATGCTCGGCTCAGCGTCTCCACAGCACCACTATGCTCGCATCAGCGTCTCCACAGCACCACTATGCTCGCCTCAGCGTCTCCACAGCACCACTATGCTCGCCTCAGCGTCTCCACAGCACCACTATGCTCGCATCAGCGTCTCCACAGCACCACTATGCTCACCTCAGCATCTCCACAGCACCACTATGCTCACCTCAGCGTCTCCACAGCACCACTATGCTCACCTCAGCGTCTCCACAGCACCACTATGCTCGCCTCAGCGTCTCCACAGCACCACTATGCTCGCCTCAGCGTCTCCACAGCACCACTATGCTCGCCTCAGCATCTCCACAGCACCACTATGCTCACCTCAGCGTCTCCACAGCACCACTATGCTCACCTCAGCATCTCCACAGCACCACTATGCTCGCCTCAGCGTCTCCACAGCACCACTATGCTCACCTCAGCGTCTCCACAGCACCACTATGCTCACCTCAGCATCTCCACAGCACCACTATGCTCACCTCAGCGTCTCCACAGCACCACTATGCTCACCTCAGCGTCTCCACAGCACCACTATGCTCGCCTCAGCGTCTCCACAGCACCACTATGCTCGCCTCAGCGTCTCCACAGCACCACTATGCTCGCCTCAGCATCTCCACAGCACCACTATGCTCACCTCAGCGTCTCCACAGCACCACTATGCTCACCTCAGCATCTCCACAGCACCACTATGCTCGCCTCAGCGTCTCCACAGCACCACTATGCTCACCTCAGCGTCTCCACAGCACCACTATGCTCGCCTCAGCGTCTCCACAGCACCACTATGCTCGCCTCAGCGTCTCCACAGCACCACTATGCTCGCCTCAGCGTCTCCACAGCACCACTATGCTCACCTCAGCGTCTCCACAGCACCACTATGCTCGCCTCAGCGTCTCCACAGCACCACTATGCTCGCCTCAGCGTCTGCACAGCACCACTATGCTCACCTCACCGTCTCCACAGCACCACTATGCTCGCCTCAGCGTCTCCACAGCACCACTATGCTCACCTCAGCGTCTCCACAGCACCACTATGCTCGCCTCAGCGTCTCCACAGCACCACTATGCTCGCCTCAGCGTCTCCACAGCACCACTATGCTCGCCTCAGCGTCTCCACAGCACCACTATGCTCGCCTCAGCATCTCCACAGCACCACTATGCTCACCTCAGCGTCTCCACAGCACCACTATGCTCACCTCAGCGTCTCCACAGCACCACTATGCTCACCTCAGCATCTCCACAGCACCACTATGCTCACCTCAGCGTCTCCACAGCACCACTATGCTCACCTCAGCGTCTCCACAGCACCACTATGCTCGCCTCAGCGTCTCCACAGCACCACTATGCTCGCCTCAGCGTCTCCACAGCACCACTATGCTCGCCTCAGCATCTCCACAGCACCACTATGCTCACCTCAGCGTCTCCACAGCACCACTATGCTCACCTCAGCATCTCCACAGCACCACTATGCTCACCTCAGCGTCTCCACAGCACCACTATGCTCGCCTCAGCGTCTCCACAGCACCACTATGCTCGCCTCAGCGTCTCCACAGCACCACTATGCTCGCCTCAGCGTCTCCACAGCACCACTATGCTCGCCTCAGCGTCTCCACAGCACCACTATGCTCGCCTCAGCGTCTCCACAGCACCACTATGCTCGCCTCAGCGTCTCCACAGCACCACTATGCTCGCCTCAGCGTCTCCACAGCACCACTATGCTCACCTCAGCGTCTCCACAGCACCACTATGCTCGCCTCAGCGTCTCCACAGCACCACTATGCTCGCCTCAGCGTCTCCACAGCACCACTATGCTCACCTCAGCGTCTCCACAGCACCACTGTGCTCGCCTCAGCGTCTCCACAGCACCACTATGTTCGCCTCAGCGTCTCCACAGCCCCACTATGCTCGCCTCAGCGTCTCCACAGCACCACTATGCTCGCCTCAGCGTCTCCACAGCACCACTATGCTCGCCTCAGCGTCTCCACAGCACCACTATGCTCACCTCAGCGTCTCCACAGCACCACTATGCTCGCCTCAGCGTCTCCACAGCACCACTATGCTCGCCTCAGCGTCTCCACAGCACCACTATGCTCGCCTCAGCGTCTCCACAGCACCACTATGCTCGCCTCAGCGTCTCCACAGCACCACTATGCTCGCCTCAGCGTCTCCACAGCACCACTATGCTCACCTCAGCGTCTCCACAGCACCACTATGCTCGCCTCAGCGTCTCCACAGCACCACTATGCTCACCTCAGCGTCTCCACAGCACCACTATGCTCACCTCAGCGTCTCCACAGCACCACTATGCTCACCTCAGCGTCTCCACAGCACCACTATGCTCACCTCAGCGTCTCCACAGCACCACTATGCTCGCCTCAGCGTCTTCACAGCACCACTATGCTTACCTCAGCGTCTCCAAAGCACCACTATGCTCACCTCAGCGTCTCCACAGCACCACTATGCTCACCTCAGCGTCTCCACAGCACCACTATGCTCGCCTCAGCGTCTCCACAGCACCACTATGCTCACCTCAGCGTCTCCACAGCACCACTATGGTCGCCTCAGCTTCTCCACAGCACCACTATGCTCACCTCAGCGTCTCCACAGCACCACTATGCTCACCTCAGCGTCTCCACAGCACCACTATGCTCGCCTCAGCGTCTCCACAGCACCACTATGCTCACCTCAGCGTCTCCACAGCACCACTATGCTCACCTCAGCGTCTCCACAGCACCACTATGCTCGCCTCAGCGTCTCCACAGCACCACTATGCTCACCTCAGCGTCTCCACAGCACCACTATGCTCACCTCAGCGTCTCCACAGCACCACTATGGTTACCTCAGCGTCTCCACAGCACCACTATGCTCGCCTCAGCGTCTCCACAGCACCACTATGCTCACCTCAGCGTCTCCACAGCACCACTATGCTCACCTCAGCGTCTCCACAGCACCACTATGCTCGCCTCAGCGTCTCCACAGCACCACTATGCTCACCTCAGCGTCTCCACAGCACCACTATGCTCGCCTCAGCGTCTCCACAGCACCACTATGCTCGCCTCAGCGTCTCCACAGCACCACTATGCTCGCCTCAGCGTCTCCACAGCACCACTATGCTCACCTCAGCGTCTCCACAGCACCACTATGCTCGCCTCAGCGTCTCCACAGCACCACTATGCTCACCTCAGCGTCTCCACAGCACCACTATGCTCACCTCAGCGTCTCCACAGCACCACTATGGTTACCTCAGCGTCTCCACAGCACCACTATGCTCGCCTCAGCGTCTCCACAGCACCACTATGCTCACCTCAGCGTCTCCACAGCACCACTATGCTCACCTCAGCGTCTCCACAGCACCACTATGCTCGCCTCAGCGTCTCCACAGCACCACTATGCTCACCTCAGCGTCTCCACAGCACCACTATGCTCGCCTCAGCGTCTCCACAGCACCACTATGCTCGCCTCAGCGTCTCCACAGCACCACTATGCTCACCTCAGCGTCTCCACAGCACCACTATGCTCGCCTCAGCGTCTCCACAGCACCACTATGCTCGCCTCAGCGTCTCCACAGCACCACTATGCTCGCCTCAGCGTCTCCACAGCACCACTATGCTCGCC
>NC_069456.1:15839147-15844147 GCF_026875155.1 Cherax quadricarinatus | reverse complement strand
TATTTTTGGGTGTCTGGAATGGTTTAATTGGATTTACACTATTTCCTATGAGAATTATTAACAAAACATACATTTTATAGATAATAAAAATAATTTTGCATACAGAAAAGGCACTACTAAATTCGAGGGTCCACTGCAAAAACCACAGGGGGGGGGGAGCTGAATGAGAGCTGTAGGTCTTTCGTGTTTCAATCAACACATCGTCAGGAGATTGCAATATTGCAGAAATATAGCAGAAATTCCAGAAAAATCCGTTCATGCGAATGGTTCTCTCAAGGTATATAAATACACACACATACACACACACACACACACACACATACACACGCACACACACACACACACACACACACACACACACACACACACACACACACACACACACACACACACACACACACACACACACAATGGATCAGGGAATACTTGTCAGGAAGACAACAGCGAGTCATGGTACGTAGCGAGGTGTCAGAGTGGGCACCTGTGACCAGCGGGGTCCCACAGGGGTCAGTCCTAGGACCAGTGCTATTTCTGGTATTTATGAACGACATGACGGAAGGAATAGACTCCGAAGTGTCCCTGTTTGCAGATGACGAGAAGTTGATGAGAAGAATTCATTCGATCGAAGACCAGGCAGAACTACAAAGGGATCTGGACAGGCTGCAAACCTGGTCCAGCAATTGGCTCCTGGAGTTCAACCCCACCAAGTTCAAAGTCATGAAGATTGGGGAAGGGCAAAGAAGACCGCAGACGGAGTACAGTCTACGGGGCCAGAGACTACAAACCTCGCTTAAGGAAAAAGATCTTGGGGTGAGTATAACACCAGGCACATCTCCTGAAACGTACATCAACCAAATAACTGCTGCAGCATATGGGCGCCTAGCAAACCTCAGAACAGCATTCCGACATCTTAATAAGGAATCGTTCAGGACCCTGTACACCGTCTACCGTAGGAACCCACACCTAGCCAAGCAAGTAAAGAAACTAGAGGAAGTACAAAGGTTTGCAACAAGACTAGTCCCAGAGCTAAGAGGTATGTCCTACGAGGAGAGGTTAAGGGAAATCAACCTGACGACACAGGAGGACAGGAGAGATAGGGGGGACATGATAACGACATACAAAATACTGAGAGGAATTGACAAGGTGGACAAAGACAGGATGTTCCAGAGATAGGACACAGCAACAAGGGGACACAGTTGGAAGTTGAAGACACAGATGAATCACAGGGATGTTAGGAAGTATTTCTTCAGTCACAGAGTAGTCAGGAAGTGGAATAGTTTGGGAAGCGATGTAGTGGAGGCAGAATCCATACATAGCTTAAAGCAGAGGTATGATAAAGCTCACGGTTCAGGGAGAGTTACCTAGTAGCGACCAGTGAAGAGGCGGGGCCAGGAGCTTGGACTCGACCCCTGCAACCACAACTATGTGAGTACACTCACACACATATATATGTGTATTGATAATGTCCTTAAGACTGCCATTGGGTCGTGACGTCTGTGCATTTCTGTAAGGCAGTTCAGGAATGAGTGATGGTAAATGCGTTTTCCTTCTTTGGAGTCACCCCCCCCCATAGCGGGATATGGCCAACGTGTTAAAAAATAAAATTAAACTCACGCACAATAACGCTTAAAATACCTAATACATCCTGAAGATAAAGAATTCGTGCGAGGAATTGAAAAAGAGAGCAAGTATTGGTCACACTCCACTTGCGTTGCTTCCCCACTCTCCCTCCCTCTTTTATCTCTCACTCCATAACAACTCCAACCCTTTCCCCCACTCACCGCACCAAATCCCCCCTTCAGCCCCCCTCACCCATACCTTCCTTACCTCGACTACTCATACCCATGTGTCGCTAAGTTTGCTTGCATCCCCACTGTGCAACTGTCATATAGAGTAATGTAGAAGCACACTGCTGATGTGTCCAATTTTGTCGAAAAAATAATTGCCTTGTTAACTCACACTCACATTCCGTGAATTTTTCAACTTGACAAGGTTCAAATATATATATATATATATATATATATATATATATATATATATATATATATATATATATATATATATATATATATATATATATATATATATATATATATATATATATATATATATATATAAAATATGTCGTGCCGAATAGGCAGAACTTGCGATCTTGGCTTAAATAGCAACGCTCATCTTGCCATATAGGACAAGTGAAAATTTGTGTATGCAATAATTTAGCCAAAATCATTCTGAACCTAACGAAAAAAATATATTTCACTGTGTTTGTTTAGTATTAAATTACTGTAAACAAATCTAAAATATATTTAGTTGGGTTAGGCTAAAATAAATTGTTCTTGCTATAATAAGGTTAGGTAAGTTTTCTAAGATTCTTTTGGTGCAAAATTAAAAATTTTTACATTAACATTAATGAAAAAAATATATCTTTAAACATATAAAAGAAAATTTCAGAAAGGACTTAATTTTAAATGAGTTCTTGCTAATTGACCAGTTTTACATATTCGGCACGACATATATATATATATATATATATATATATATATATATATATATATATATATATATATATATATATATATTATATATATATATATATATATATATATATATATATATGTATGTTTTTCTTTACAATGATATTTTATTGAGAGAGGAATAAAGTGCGATATTAGAGGTGTGACGGGTGGGGGAAGATGAGGGATGAGACAGATTATGGATGGTGTTTCGTGCAATGTTGCAATAACATATTGTTTTGCATGAATTGCAGCGTGTTGATGATGTGCCTGTCTTTCATCTCCTTACTGATATATTCTTTTTATCGCAGATTGATGACGTGAATAGTAATGGTTACCACACACACACACACACACACACACACACACACATATATATATATATGTATATATACATATATATATATATATATATATATATATATATATATATATATATATATATATATATATATATATATATATATATATATATATGGTAATAATTTTACAAATTTGTATATACACTAATGCTCACCTTTGTGTATATACGCCGATGCTCAGCCTTGTGTATATACTCACCAAGTGATTTCTTCCTTGTGTATATAAAAATCGAGGGATGTTCATCCTTGTGCATACACACACCGAGGGATACTCTTCCTTGTGTATACACACACTGAGGGATACTCTTCCTTGTGCATACACACACCGAGGGATTCTCTTCCATGTGTATACACACACCGAGGGATTCTCTTCCATATGTATACACACACCGAGGGATTCTCTTCCATATGCATACACACACTGAGGGATACTCTTCCTTATGCATACACACACCGAGGGATTCTCTTCCATGTGTACACACACACCGAGGGATTCTCTTCCATGTGTATACACACACCGAGGGATTCTCTTCCATATGTATACACACACCGAGGGATACTCTTCCTTGTGTATACACACACACCGAGGGATTCTCTTCCATGTGTATACACACACACCGAGGGATACTCTTCCTTGTGTATACACACACCGAGGGATTCTCTTCCATGTGTATACACACACCGAGGGATTCTCTTCCATGTGTATATACACACCGAGGGATACTCTTCCTTGTGCATACACACAACGAGGGATACTCTTCCATGTGTATACACACACACACACACACACACCGAGTGATGCTGAATATACGTATATACACTGAGTGGTGGAAAAAACCACAAGTAACGAGTTTACCTGGAGAGAGCTCTGGGGGTCAACGCCCCCCGCGGCGTTGACCCCCAGATAAAAATTAAAGAGAGCATAAATCCCTAATACCACAGTAGTAAAGACCGATGGTATACAATACCGTCAAGTTGAAGAAAAAGACTTGTGCAACATCATGGTATCTTTATCGCAGGCGAAACGTTTCGGCAATAAAGATATGCAAGTGTTGCACATGTGTCTTATTCGTTAATAAAGATATGCAAGTGTTGCACAAGTGTCTTATTCGTTAATAAAGATATGCAAGTGTTGCACATGTGTCTTATTCGTTAATAAAGATATGCAAGTGTTGCACATGTGTCTTATTCGTTAATAAAGATATGCAAGTGTTGCACATGTGTCTTATTCGTTAATAAAGATATGCAAGTGTTGCACATGTGTCTTATTCGTTAATAAAGATATGCAGTTTGCCCATGTGTCTATTCGTTAATAAGTATGCAAGTGTTGCACATGTGCTTATTCGTTAATAAAGATATGCAATTTGTTGCACATGTGTCTTATTCGTTAATAAAGATATGCAAGTGTTGCACGTGTGTCTTATTCGTTAAAAAAAGATATGCAAGTGTTGCACATGTTCTATTCGTTAATAAAGATATGCAAGTGTTGCACATGTGTCTTATTCGTTAATAAAGATATGCAAGTGTTGCACATGTGTCTTATTCGTTAATAAAGATATGCAAGTGTTGCACATGTGTCTTATTCGTTAATAAAGATATGCAAGTGTTGCACGTGTGTCTTATTCGTTAATAAAGATATGCAAGTGTTGCACATGTGTCTTATTCGTTAATAAAGATATGCAAGTGTTGCACGTGTGTCTTATTCGTTAATAAAGATATGCAAGTGTTGCACATGTGTCTTATTAGTTAATAAACATACATAAGTGCTACACATGTGACTTATGAATTAAAAAATATATTCAGGTGCTATACATGTATCTTAATCATTAATAAAGATACCTATGTGTTGCACATGTGACTTATTCTTCAAGATTGATTAAGAATAATTAGGAACTGTCACATATTGTTTCCTAAGGTTTAAGACGTTCAACGCTGAAGCTCTTTGTTTCTTGTTCCCACACCCACGACTATATTCCCACACCCACGACTATATTCCCACACCCACGACTATATTCCCACACCCACGACTATATTCCCACACCCACGACTATATTCCCACACCCCCGAAATATATTCCCACACCACGACTATTTTCCCACACCCACGACTATATTCCCACCCACGA
>NC_069456.1:15831647-15834147 GCF_026875155.1 Cherax quadricarinatus | reverse complement strand
TGGCAAATAAACAAGTTCAGCCATACAAACTCAGAGTCCTTAGTAGGTAATCTGCTGCTGGCGAGGAATGATGTGAGCAGCTGCTCTGTCTCCATTAACATAGCCTCGCATACACACTTTCTTACTCACTGTTTTTTTGGGACGTATTCTGCAGCCTACACACAAGTGTGTAGCCTCTGAAAGGATAGGTCGTCACTCTGAACTTCATTTAAAGTATCCTTAAAACACTTATGCTTTCATTAACACACCTGGAGGTTACCTGGGGGTTATTCCGGGGATCAACGCCCCCGCGGCCCGGTCCACGACCAGGCCTCCCGATGGATCAGGGCCTGATCAACTAGGCTGTTACTGCTGGCCGCACGCAGTCCAACGTACGAGCCACAGCCCGGCTGATCCGGCACTGACTTCAGGTATCTGTCCAACTCTCTCTTGAAGGCAGCCAGGGGTCTATTGGCAATTCCCCTAATGCTTGATGGGAGGCTGTTGAACAGTTTTGGGCCCCGGACACTTATGGTGTTTTCCCTTAGTGTACCAATGGCGCCCCTACTTTTTATTGGGGGCATTTTGCATCGCCTGCCCAGTCTTTTACTTTCGTAGGGAGTGATTTCTGTGTGCAGATTTGGGACCATTCCTTCCAAGATTTTCCAAGTGTAGATTATGATATATCTCCCCCTCCTGCGTTCCAACGAGTACAAGTCAAGTGCTTCCAAGCGTTCCCAGTAGTTAAGGTGCCTGACATAACTTATACGTGCAGTAAAAGATCTCTGTACACTCTCTAGATCTGCGATTTCACCTGCTTTGAATGGAGATGTTAATGTACAGCAGTATTCCAGCCTAGAGAGAACAAGTGATTTGAAAAGGATCATCATGGGCTTGGCATCTCTCGTTTTGAAAGTTCTCATTATCCTAGCCTTATTTCATTGTGAACTTGGTTTCTTCACCTTGCCACATTTGGACATAGTCTGAGGTGTCAGTCTGAGGTGCCAGTCTGAGGTGTTAACTCTAGGTCAGTTGACCTTACTGTTTTCTGCTGTTGGCACATAATTCCCGTGAGTCAAAATGGGCCAAGTCTGTTGCGTGGAGACATTGCGTGGTTAACTGTAGCACACAGACTGGAGCCTGGGGCTTGAGCAAGAGTCTAAGCGGCTTTAAGACCATAAGACCAATGTGTGTATGCTGTGATGTATTAGTAGGAGTATTAGTAAGCCAGTGGAAGGACTCTATCGGGTGACTAAATACTCGACTAAACGGGTCATCACATGGCTAACTCCATCGTTAGCAGAAAAATCCTCAGTCCTCCTGATAACTAAATACCGCTTCTTGCGAGTGGATTAAGTGTATGCTTGTCGATAAGTTAAGAATTTCATGCGTTTAAGTGCTACATAAATGCCAGTTTTGTGTTCTTATCGTCGCTGCTCGGGGAGCTGAAGGAGAATGGGAAGGTGGAGGAGGGTGGGAGGGGGTTTAAGGGGATGGGTAGTGGCAGTGTGGGTGGGGGTTGAAGTAACGGTGGTGGCAATATTTTTTTTAATTGTGGTATATGGTGTATGGGAGTACGTGAGAAATAAACTTATAAGACAGATAGCAGAGGACTTGGTAAGTTCACACCGAGGCATTCTGCTGAGAAGAATTATCTGCTTCCAGTAGTTGTGGTGGTTGTGGTAGGAGAGGGTGGTTGTAGCGAGAGTGGTGGTGGTAGCGAGAGTGGTGGAGGCAATGGGTGAAGTAATGGTGTTGGTAGTGGGAGTGGTAATAGTGGTGGTTCTGGCGTTGGTAGTGAAGGCTGTTGCGAAGTGGTGGTAGTTGTGGTAGCAGTGAGAGTGGTTGCAGTGAAGCAAGCAGGGTTAGTGGGGACAGTGGGAACATGAAAAATGAAGTTACTAAAAGACTGAAGATAGCTAAATGATATACCTCTGGTCCTGGATCAAACTACCCAAACAATGACAGTAGTACAGGACCTCAGACCAAGCTAACCCACCCCACCTCTCCATAAAAAAGGAGCAGATTCTGATTAGATTTAGATTTTGACTCCGAAGCGAATGGCTTTTTGTGCACCCTATATTCATAATGTGGACGGTAGTGGCTAGTTTATTGTATACCCCATGTCTATCCTGTGGACGGTACCGCAGGAACATATACACAAAAGGCCTAGAAACTAAGCCCCAAAAGGGTTAACAGGAGTACATCTAGATACATATTTTGCAAGCAACTTTAGAAAAATTACGTAAAATACCTGGTATCTTTATTTTCATTAATAAGACACCTTGACATATATAGATTATTATATTGTCTATCTCTAAAAGGTAAGACACAAAAAATAAAAGCATAAAAACCCAGGGTGCTTGGAGTGGATCTTGAAGAGTGGGGTGGAACGGGCGAATATTGAAACAGCACGGGAAGCCTCACGCACCTCAACAATTAACTTAATGATTGCCGCTGCCTGTAAAGAGGCCGCTATTTATCATACATTTATTCCCCGGTAATAATAGAGCAGCGGACG
>NC_069456.1:15724147-15826647 GCF_026875155.1 Cherax quadricarinatus | reverse complement strand
AATAAAGTTAGGAATCCTTAACCTGTAAATAGCTTGTCAATAAAGCTAGGGATCCTTAACCTAACCTGTCAAACCCTGTGTAAAAGAGAGAGAGAGAGAGAGAGAGAGAGAGAGAGAGAGAGAGAGTTTACTCTTCAGTATAAAAGAATTGTAAACTACATCTTAGGATGTAAGAAGTGTAGGATACATCCTAGGATGTCTGGGCATAACAATAATAATAACAACAATATAAAGAATAATAACAACATTAACATCAACAACAACAATAATAACAACATTAACATCCACAACAACAACAGCAGCAGCATCATCAACAACAACAACAACAACAACAACAATAACAACATCAACAACAACAACAGCAGCAACAGCAACATCAGCAACAACAACAACAACATTAACAACAACTGCAATAATAACAACAACAACAAGCCACTATCACCTCGATCAATCACCTTGGAACAACACACGTTTATTCACCCATGGTAAACAAGACACTGAACACCATGGGAAGGAGAGAAACCCGAAGTGGGTCCACTGTAGCAGCATCAGCAACAGTCTGGTTGTACTGTATCAGGTCTCTGGCAGCTGGAGAGCTTTACCACCTGCACCACCTGCCTGCCATCTAGTCTCAACACTCAACACCAAACACCGATTTGAAAAACACTGTATAAGGAAAGGTCAACCGCGCGCATGCGCACACACTATTATTAATATATATATATATTTAATATATATATATATATATATATATATATATAATATATATATATATATATATATATATATATATATATAATATATTATCTTTGTGTGTATGTATATATGTGTATATCTGTGTGTATGTGTGTGTGTGTAAATACATTCACCACACAATTTACTAACGTAGGTTGAAACCTCAGACACCACAAACGGGAGCGCTAAAACCGTAGCTGGTTCATTCAGGAAGTGAGGGACAGGAGGATACGAGACACGGGGGGGTTGGGGATTGGAGTCGGGGGTATATCAGGTTCTATGCAAAGATTTGATGGGTAACTCCAATTTCTTGGATGAAGATGCCCTGAGCGACATCGAGGCACCTTCCTTGGAGGAGTCAAGATGGCACAAGATGCAAGATTATGACTGATAACTCATGAAATAGTCTGCTAGTGTTCTTGCTGTCTTGTGAGGCACTCAGTGCCAACTCTGACTCCGCACGTAGGGTGAGAGGGAGAGGGAGGGAGCGAAAGAGAGAGAGAAAGAGCTAGAGGGAGAGGGGGAGAAAGGAAGAGTGCTTGTATGTGTGTAGTTAATAACTGTCAAAGGTACTTGTCGACAGACACAAGGCATGCACTCTTTTATATATATAATATATATATATATATATATATATATATATATATATATATATATATATATATATATATATATAGTATATATATAATATACTATATATATATATATATATATTGTAGTATTGTGTATTATTGTATATTTTATGTGTGTGTGTGTGTGTGTGTGTGTGTGTGTGTGTGTGTGTGTGTGTGTGTGTGTGTGTGTATCTACATACTTGATATGAGAGAGATGCTAAGATCATCTTGCCATGAGACCTATCAATTACACGAGGGTCATTAAGGCTACATGTTACCTGTTAAACAACAGTGAAGAATACTCTAAACCCTAAAATAGGTAATAGTGTAAACTCTAGGCGTATATAATCTGATATATACGTCGGGGTGTATATTAATAACTGATAAATATAAATGATAATCTTTATCTCCATGAAGTAAACAAGTGATACAGGATTGGTTAACATGATACTTCCCTCGGTATAAACACAAATTATCTGTTATAGCTTATGGATGCTGGAGAGTTTTCTCACCCACACTGAGATGAGTAAGGATGGGCAACCAAGCGGCTCGGAGCACTTACCGGCTATTCTTCAGTTCTGAGTGGCCCGACACATCATTCTTGGTTTCTGATTGGGCCAGGCTTGTGTGATCTACACCCAGGAGAGTATATCACAAACACCCCACAAAACATAAATGTTTATACTAGTTAATTCTTGACGTTCTCCATCAGTGTTAATCGCTTGTGTTGCCTCAGTATATTGTCGATTTAAAGGAAACTAGAGTGGGTTAAGTGATATTTTAGCAAGTGTTGAAATACTGTAGAACTTAAGAAAACAAATGGAGAGAGGTTTAAAATATTCGTTAGAAGATATACATTAATTAAACATATGTTTGTTGATTTCGCTGCAGACGCAGCTTTCTGGGAGTTAAGGTAATGAAGTGTCGTGACTGTGAGCCAGCAGGTTTTACAGGTCATATAGTGTGGCAGAAGTTTTCCTTCTAGACAAGGTCAGTATAGTGTGGGCCAGAAGTCTATCCTTCTAGACAAGGTCAGTATAGTGTGGGCCAGCAGTCTATCTTTCTAGACAAGGTCAGTATAGTGTGGCCTAGCAGGTTATCCTTCAAGACAAGGTCAGTATAGTGTGGGATAGCGGCCTATCCTTTTAGATAAGGTCAGTACAGTATGGGACAGCAGTCTATCCTTCTAAACAAGGTCGGTATAGTGTGAGACAACAGTCCAGCCTTCTAATCAAGGTCAGCATTCACCTTGGCTGAAGACAATCAGGTGCGTGACCTTCACACATTTGACATGATTATTGTACAGTGTATTGTACAATACATTGTACAGAGTACTGTGCAATCTGCCTGGCAGGTTCCCGTTGTCAACTTGTGCTTCGAAAGTTCTTATGACTTTATGTATCAATGTTCTTACCTTGTTTGATATTACAGTTGTGTAAATTATGTTTAAAGACAACCGTCTTACCCATCCAAAAGTAACCCAGCCAAATCTTACCTAAATTAAATTAACCTGAACTAACCTAAATTGCTTATACAGAAAAGTTTGCTTAAAACCACTGTGTAAGAAATTGACATAAGCCTGGGAAAGACAAGGTTGAGTGTGTGTTATGAGTAGTAGTGGTAGTAGTAGTAGTAGTAGTAGTAGTAGTAGTAGTAGTAGTAGTAGTAGTAGTAGTAGTAGTAGTAGTAGTAGTAGTAGTAGTGGTGGTGGTGGTAGTAGTAGTAGTAGTAGTAGTGGTAGTGGAAGTAGTAGTAGTGTAAGTGTTCTTGTGCATAGAGTATATGTATCAGTGTTTAGACAGAGTCCTGTTCTATACTAAGTCATCTTTAAGTATCCAACCCGTATAGATGATCCCCCAAAGTACCTACACACACTGAGAACCTCACATTTACTTTTCTAAATCCCAGCATCTCCGAGAGCCTCACATTCCCCATTCTCTCTAAACCCCAGCATCTAAATAATTTACCCACGAAACATTACATAGATAACAATCATCTCCTCCCCTAGTTCGATATTTTTATTTGCGTCCGACGACAACAGAAACATCCCCACTAATGCCTTTTACATGATCCTATACATTACTTTTTTTTTGTAAATTATACCCATAGTTGGTGCCGTCAAATGCAGCGTTGTAAAAATATAAGCAATGGGAGGGGCAGGCATTTTTACTTTTAGCTTTTGTATACCAGAATAATGAGTATAATAATCTGGCGTTTGACAATGGGATCATGGGCTAAGACGGCTACACCCATTCTTTTTAAACTGCTTTTCGAGAGGATTTGATGCTGATCCTAGGAGTTGGATCTGGTCTCTTCTTCACTGCATCAAGCCTGAGTGCCCTCCCTTAGGACAAGTTTATACTGAAGTCTGGAAGTCAACTGAAGTTTGGCTAACACAGCAAAGTGCCAGAGGTGAACGATGGGTTACTTCTACACAAATGATAAATCTTGTTTCAGAATGTTTCGAATGTTTGTATTCTAGGCTTGCCTGAGTGATAACAACTGATAAGTGGACGTCACGGGCAGTTGGAATAGATTCACTTGGTAATATAGTAGGTATCTTGTTTATGTGTGAAATGATTTGCTAGCGACTGTAGGATTCAGGAAGAGGTGGGAGGTGAGGTCATGGAGAGAGAGAGAGAGAGAGAGAGATAAATATACGTCTTTATAGGATTATATAACCTGACCAATAAAAGTTATTTATGCAGAGAACGTTCAGAAACTGATTCTAACATTAGCATAAAATAATAATAATAAAATAATAATAATAATAATAATAATAATAATAATAATAATAATAATAATAATAATAATAATAATAATAATAATAATAATAATAATAATAATAACAATAATAAATAATACTAATACTAATACTAATAATAATAATAACAATAATAATAATAATATTAATAATAATAATAATTATTATTATTATTATTATTATTATTATTATTATTATTATTATTATTATTATTATTCATGGGTATGCACTAAACCAGTAGAGGCCACATAATGCCTGGAAAATGGAAGCTGATCAATACACCTCCCTCTCCCCTCTGGAAGACTTTAAAATCTGTAGCGGATTCAGCTGTTAACTTTTTATCTGGTTCCCTGCGTAACCAACACATAGAATAGGGTAGCAGCATACTGCGGATATATCCAATTTTCCTGAAAGGGTGTTGTTCAATTTACGGAAAAATGTTTACATACTAAGGTTTTTTTTTTAAGTAAACTCTTAAAAGTTTAAGCTTGAAAGGGGAAATGTTCTCTAGTGCAGGATCAAGAGAGAATGTAGAGAAAAGGTCTAGTGAACGTATGTAAAATATACATATCGTATACTGATTCTTACTAAAAGGCCAAATTTTTACCTGAACGAGAACCTTTTCAAGTCTAAATCAAGTTCTATCGATTGTATTGCAGTCACTACCGTCTTGTTTCTGAAGCTAAGCTTGCAAGACTAATACCAAAAGCAAGCTGACGTAACGCGTGGTTTAAAGATTGTCCACTAGAAGTCTATGGCGACTTAAACAACTGTTGTAGATTAATGAGTCTCGTGGGTGACCCCATATTAGATTTACGTCAGGGCTGAGTATGTGTGTGTGTGTGTGTGTGTGTGTGTGTGTGTGTGTGTGTGTGTGTGTGTGTGTGTGTGTGTGTGTGTGTTGTGTGTGTGTGTGTGTGTGTGTGTGTGTGTGTGTGTAGTTGTGTGGTGTGTGGTGTGTGTGTGTGTGTGTGCTGTATGTGGTGTGAGTGGTGTGTTGTTAGTGTGTGTGTGTGACTCACTATGGGTTGCAGGGGTCGATTTTCAGCTCCTGTGTGTGTGTGCGTGTGTGTATGGTCAGTCGGACCGTCTACTGGACGTGGAGTGACGCTTGTAGCTTGCCCAGGTGATCTGTCATGAGTCACAAGCGACAAATACCTGCCTCGCCTCCCCTACATATTCACCTCGGACAAACGTCACAAGCGTTGATTATTTCACGTCTCAAGAGGCTGCTGGCCTCAGCCGGAGGTTATTAACAGCATAGAGGACTGGCGTCAGCCGCTGGTAGAAGGTCACATCACGTTAAGCAATATGTCTGTCTCACTGAAAGATGTGATAAATGGTTTAGAAATCCGACAGGTTGAAGAATGAGACACTTGTGTAGCATTTGGGAATCTTTAATGAGGAAACCTTTCACCAGCCAGTGGCTTCTTCGGTCCAATACAAAGAAAAACGGTGGAAAAAGGAGTTTGAGGGGGGTCAGTCCCTCAGCCTGGAAGGGATGTGTTCAGTCCATCAGTCATGAAGAAAGTACAGCACATGATCAGAACATACGTTGCACTTTCTTCATGATTAATAAACTGAACACATCACTTCCAGGCTGAGGGACTGATTACCTAAAACTCTTCCTCTTTTTCCACTGCTCTGCTTTGTATTGGACTGAAGAAGCCACTGGCCGGTGAAATGTTACCTCAGTATAGATTTCAACAGGTTACACAAGTGTCTCATTCCTCAGAGAAAGATACTGACGCCCGACCAACTTCCATTCAAGCTTTTGGTACGCTTGACTCTGGGTTTAAAGCTTTCTCTAGTCTTAATAAAGCTCTACTTAGACCGATACGTCGTCTCTAAATTAAAGCTGGCTTTTATCGTATTGCCATTTACCTATAATCATTGGCAAGTCTCAGCATTCAGCATTTAGGGACGTTTAATAACTTATCTAATTGTGGGAATTATTGAGACGAAGATCGTCACAACAAAAGTATTTAAGTTAGTCTTTTATCTGTTATTGATATGTATAGGAGGAATAAAATAGCCAGTTACCCTGATGAGATTTTATTCGGATTATTATCCCGGAGGGTTAATACCTGGAGGTTACCTGGAGGTTATTCCGGGGATCAACGCCCCCGCGGCCCGGTCCATGACCAGGCCTCCCGATGGATCAGGGCCTGATCAACTAGGCTGTTACTGGCTGCGCACGCAGTCCGACGTACGAGCCACAGCCCGGCTGATCCGGCACTGACTTTAGGTATCTGTCCAGCTCTCTCTTGAAGGCAGCCAGGGGTTTATTGGCAATTCCCCTAATGCTTGATGGGAGGCTGTTGAACAGTTTTGGCCCCGACACTTATGGTGTTTTATTCTCTTAGTGTACCAATGGCGCCCCTACTTTTTATTGGCGGCATTTTGCATCGCCTGCCCAGTCTTTAACTTTCGTAGGGAGTGATTTCTGTGTGCAGATTTGGAACCATTCCTTCCAAGATTTTCCAAGTGTAGATTATGATATATCTCTCCCTCCTGCGTTCCAACGAGTACAAGTCAAGTGCTTCCAAGCGTCCCCAAGAAATGCCCTGGGGATCCTTTAGTCTTCATGAGATTTCACCTATGACACCGTTAACGCCTAGATGGCTACTGACACCGTTAACGCATAGGTGCCTACTGACACCGTTAACGCATAGGTGCCTACTGACACCGTTAACGCATAGGTGCCTACTGACACCGTTAACGCATAGGTGCCTACTGACACCGTTAACTCCTAGGTGCCTGTTGACCGCTAGGTGAACAGGGGCAGAAGCTGTGAGGACACTTGCCCAGCATGCCCACTAATGCCGGAGGCGCTACCACTGGAGCAACTTGTCCCACTCTTGGGTCTTTTGGTATACCGAGAGAGAGAGATAAAATTTACTGCTTCATATTAAAAGTTTATGGAGACAGTCTGCCAAATTTGGCAGTTAAGATCCAAACTGCTGTATTTTTCGAGATATAAACAGTCTTGTAGTTGGATACAACGGGGTTAAAATTCTTCCTTACTGTAACAACGTTTCGCCATACTTTCTACGCAGAGCGAGAAGTTCTCTCCATAAAAGTCTGCACTGCACCTCTCTCTCCTTTTTTATTAAATAATAACCCAGTGGTCAGGCTAGAGACTGTGAGATCTAGGAATGTGAAAAAGACAATCATATATCAAGAGTGTGTAACCTATAGCATAGGAAGACCACCATGCCAAGGAGAGATAATTGACGCTTTGAACACAAGTGCACGGTTAGTGAGCGGAAAATATTCCTGACTATTTTGGCAGCGTAACAAGTCTGTGGTGGCTTGTTATAACTTCCTCTTACGTACAGAAATCACTTATGATTATTATTATTGCTATTATTATTATTATTATTATTATTATTATTATTATTATTATTATTATTATTATTATTATTATTATTATTATTATTATTATTATTATTATTATTATTTAAATTATAGTTTATTATTATTATTATTATTATTATTATTATTATTATTATTATATTATTTTTTATTATTATTATTATTATTATTATTATTATTTATTATATTATTATTATTTAATTATAGTTTATTATTATTATTATTATTATTATTATTATTTAAATTAAGTTTATTTATTATTATTATTATTATTATTATTATTATTATTATTATTATTATTATTATTATTATATTCATGGAAGAGCAGTTTCAATTCCATGGATCAAGAGCGCTTAACGGGATCACTTTACGTTGCAAGACATAACAGCGACACTTCGACCAGCAAGACACAACAAGAAGTCGTCTCGTCTTTCTACGCCAATACTCCCACTCGACTACAAGAAAGAACATTAGAATCTTATCGCTTCTCCGTCTATATTATCCTCATTCTTCGAGGTCATTATGCTATCGCTGTCAAAAAAAGGCATTTTAAACGTCTTTATCGCCTTGTCGTCGGCGCCTTTTACTGGCTATCACATTCTTCAAGGAGTTCTCAGTTTCTCTCTTCCAGTATATAACGAGTGTTGTCATGGCCGCTCCATCAGCTTTATCTCAGTGGGATGGTGTTGGTAGCCTCATCCGGTTCAACAATTTCCTGCTCATGACAGATGTTCGTGTCTCGTGTGCATGGTTATGATGTGATGCTTCAGCCTTTAATGGCCATCGAACATAACGAGAGTTTGATTTCCTATATGTTAAGCCACTCCATAATACCTACATATTATGGTTATTGAGGGTTGTGTATAGATACGTTTAGATTATTTAACTTTCAAGTAATGTAATGTAATCTAATCTAGATTAAAATAAAGTAATTGAAATGAACCCAAGGTTTAGAAATGTGTCGTGGCGTCGAGAGTTCTATAATAAACGCTTTTAAACGCCTTAGACAACGACGACGTATTATGAGCAGGAGACGTTGAGTATATTCATCTAGTGACGTGTACAAGCGTCTTGGTATAAACCTTGGTAATAAATACCGACAAGTTGGTTTAGAAAGACACGTAAGCAAACACTATAACATATTTATTAGAAAACGTTTCGGCCCTGAAGTGATCAAGGTCCCAGGACCGAAACGTTTTCTAATAAATATGTTATAGTGTTTGCTTACGTGTCTTTCTAAACCAACAAGCGTCTTGACTCACTCATCCTCGCCCCGCTGAGTTACCTAGAGGACATCAAAGGGTATTACCCCTTAACTCATCCTCCCACTTTGGGTAGTGAGCTTGGGGATATCAACATTCCGAATGGACGATGGAGATAAATGACACAAAATACCGACACAATGGAAAAAACTTGACATAAATACATTATAATGCATCTGTGACTTGATCAATCCCATTATACTGCATAATATTGTATAAAACTGCGTGATGCGTCCGTTCAAGTTATTTTGTTAATTTACGTTACCATAACTTAATTTAGCTTGACCTAACCTTGAATAAGAAATATTAAGGTTTGGATGTTCTTGGGCGGTAATACTTACATGTACTATATTGCGTTCGAAAATGCTAGGCTGATAAAGAGGACAGGTTTAAGAAAAAGACATGCACGTTTTGGTTTGGGTATTTTTTTTGGTCCCAGAGCGAAACGTCGTCAGAATAAAAGCTTGCTATATACTTGCGTCTTCTACACCATCCCGACACCATCTCGCCCTTGTATAAAGAGGACGTTAGGTTAGGTAAGATTTGCCAGGAAATAGGCCAAGTGTTTCGTGACGAGGGACTTAGTCATATGATGACTCGCCACTGGAGGAGCTTTTGGTCATCTGACCGAGGCCTTCCACTGGCTTACGCCCTCCACCCCTCCAGAGGACAAGTTGCATATCCCCAGCATGTGGGAAGCACTTCACGCCAGCAGCCTCTCTAAGCCGTCAGTATCTCACTGATGCTTGTCTCCTCACATTCATCTTCCCCGTACATCATTGTCTTACAGCCACCCGGGGAAATCAGAGTTCACCTTCAGTCCTCAGCATCACTTTCCTGCAAAACTGTACGAGTGCCATGTACACGCGATTATCGTTATATTTATTTTTATTTGACTTTTAGATTTCAAAAGTTTCTCTGTGTAGATTGTGCATCACGTTACTTCCCAAGTGTAGTGTAAAATACGATAGGGTTGGTTGTCTAATGGGGTTTAAAGGCTATTGACTACACTTGAGTCGTTAAGGCTTACATCTAGATTTTTCACCACCAGTCAAGGATACTCTAATTCTTTAAATTGGGATTAACGTAAACTATTAGAATATATACGTTGAGAAACATGCACTTTTTAATGCATAACACACACACACACACACATACACACACACACACACACACACACACACACACACACATACACACACACACACACACACACACATACACACACCACACCACACACACCACACACACACACACACACACACATACACACACACACACACACACACACACACACACACACACACACACACACACAGAAGACTCAAGGTTTGCTCTATATACTGTCAGCCCTTTCCCACCTCTGTCGCCTCCACTTTCCTCTCAGTTCTTAAAAAAAAAAAAAAACTTCATAATTTTGATTGTTATTCGTTTGTCATTAGGACAACAACACCAGTGACAACAGCAAAACCATAGCAAAAAAAGTAATCCACGAAAACAAATCAAGTCCAGTGAACCACAAACTCTCTCCCAGGCAGCTCCTAGAAATCTGTGTAACCTCCTTTTGGTTGCTCTTCAACAAGTCTTACTTACTGGTGAGAGGCAGCTCAAGTACTTAGACAAGAGATCATGAGAAATAAAGTTTCTGACAGAATTGACACGTAAATTTCTCCTTTATTAAGCTGATGCGTTCCCCTCCTTTTTTTTACAAGTGTTTTTATTGGTAATAATAAAGTCACGTATCTCTGGGAAATTGAAATATAAATCCGAGCGATTTCGAGATTGCTCACTGACGGAGGTCGTGTTTTTACAGGCTTTTGTGGGTCCTTAAGACGATGTTAGGTCGTGTATTTACAGGTTTTTGTGTCTTCAAGATGATGTTAGGTCGTGTATTACAGGCTTTTGTTGGTCTTCAAGACGACGTCAAGTCGTGTTTTACTGGCTTTTGTGGGTCTTCAAGACGACGTCAAGTCGTGTATTACAGGCTTTTGTTGGTCTTCAAGACGACGTCAAGTCGTGTTTTACTGGCTTTTGTAGGTCTTCAAGACGACGTCAAGTCGTGTTTTACTGGCTTTTTGTGGGTCTTCAAGATGATGTTAGGTCGTGTATTACAGGCTTTTGTGGGTCCTCAAGACGATGTTAAATTTATGAGTGAACGATGTTCATACTTCTTTTCCTCTTCCTCCTCTCCTTCTCCTCCCCCTCCTCCTCCTCTTCCTCTTTTTCCTCCTCGCCTCCTTAACATAAGATCAGCCATAAACATGACTAACAATTGCTCCTCAGTGATATAAAATCCATAAATTTAAATATAAAAGTCTTTTGTCTTTTTTTAATGTTTATTTTTCCTCAGCTTTGCATATTATATTTTATTTACATACATTTTTTTTATGTTTAATATCCTGTTTTATTCCTGATGACTAAATCCTCAAACTGGCTTATAATAATAATAATAATAATAATAAGAAGAAGAAGAAGAAGAAGAAGAAGAAGAAGAAGAAGAAGAAGAAGAAGAATACTGGATTCCCCACAGCATGGATTCAGAACTGGAAGATCATGTGTTAAGAACGTGTTAGAGAGATAAATCCTGACCTGAGATCAGGAACGAAGGAAGGAAAGAGAGGGAGAGGTGGACTGCATGTTCCTAGACTGCACGGAGACTACGACAACACAGAAGGTTATGTTCACTTATTTTAAGAGGGAGGGGAGGGTTGGAGAGGTGAGCCAGCTGAAGGCCTCTGTCATGTGTCCAAAAAAGTTCCAGGGGAGAACATATCAAGAAGTAATTAAAAGTACTGTAGATAATTATCGAAAAGACCAAGTAGATAATTCCGTACAAGTAAAAAAGACCAAATAGATAATAATACATAAATAAAAAAGACTAAATAGAGAATAATATATAAATAAAAAAGACCAAATAGATAATTACATTTAAAAAAAAAACATTATATAATAACAGGTAAAAAAAAGTCCAAATAGATAATTACAGATAAAGAAAGACCAAACAGATAATTACAGGTGAAAAAAGACCAAATAGATAATTACAGATAAAAGTACGCGCTTGCGCACACGCACAGTCACATGGTCAAATATACCAGAGGAGAATCACTGCCTCTCCTCTACACCTTTCTCCCCTCCCCTTCCCCTCCCTCCCCTCCCTTCCCCTCCTTCCCCTCCCTTCCCCTCTCTCCTCTCTCCCTCTCTCTCTCCTCTCTGGCCCCTTTCTCCCCCCTTCCTCGCCCTCCCTGAGTTAGTATTAATAACATCATAATGCGTAGTCGACTCACCTGTGGCAGGTAGTACCAACGCCACCACTGGTGACGGCACCTTTGCTCACACGCCACCACTGGTGACGGCACCTTTGCTCACACTCCACCACTGGTGACGGCACCTTTGCTCACACGCCACCACTGGTGACGGCACCTTTGCTCACACGCCACCACTGGTGACGGCTCCTTGGTCATACCACCACTGGTGGCGGCACCTTTGCTCACACCACTGGTGACGGCACCTTTGCTCACACCACTGGTGACGGCACCTTTGCTCACACCACTGGTGACAGCACATTTGCTCACACTCCACCACTGGTGGCAGCACCTTTGCTCACACCACTGGTGACGGCACCTTTGCTCACACCACTGGTGACGGCACCTTTGCTCACACCACTGGTGACGGAACATTTGCTCACACCACCACTGGTAGCGGCACATTTGCTCGCACTCCACCACTGGTAACATCACCTTTGCTCGTGATCTCCGGCTGAGATATTTCAACACCATTAAATCCATCCAGAGTGGTCGTACATGGCAGTAAACAACATTTTTTTCCCACAATAGTACTATCATACTACTGGTTTTACTATCTATCGTATAGAATAGTCTAACAGCATACTACTGGTGTTCCTATAGTTTTATTATCATGAGATTTAAAATGGTATGAAATACCGACAGGTTGTTAGGTAAGACACATATGCAAGAGTTAGGTATCTTTATTTCGAAACGTTTCGCCTACACAGTAGGCTTCTTCAGTCGAGTACAGGAAAGTTGATAGAAGCAGAAGAGACTTGAAGACGATGTAATCAGTCCATCACCCTTAAAGTTTTGAGGTGGTCAGTCCCTCAGTCTGGAGAAGAGCATTCTTCCAGACTGAGGGACTGACCACCTCAAAACTTTAAGGGTGATGGACTGATTACATCGTCTTCAAGTCTCTTCTGCTTCTATCAACTTTCCTGTACTCGACTGAAGAAGCCTACTGTGTAGGCGAAACGTTTCGAAATAAAGATACCTAACTGTTGCATATGTGCCTTACCTAACAACAGTTTTATTATCATACTGGCTCGGTTAGCAGCATATTGCTGATGTCTACCTGGAGTCTACCTGGAGGGTGTTTCAGGGGTCAACGCCCCCGCTGCCCGGTCCACGACCAGGCCTCGCGGTGAATCAGGGCCTGATCAATCAGGGTGTTGCAACCGGCAGGCCGTGTCCAATTTTCTGAAATGAAAAGCTAGAAGGGTGTGAGGTGAGGAGTTTGGATGACTGTGGTTGACGCACGGAGGCTGCCCCAGCCCCTCACTGACACAAACTGCCTGAAAAATCACCCATAAACTGTCAGACAAGGTGTCTCCCTGACACCAGGGCGGGGGCGGCACACCCGCCCTCACCCACCATATTGTCGGGACAGGGAGGAGAGGGAGACGCGCAGGATAAGAAAAAAGGGAGAGAGGCAGACTAGGATAAGGAGAGAGACAAGATAAGAGGCAGGAAGGGAGGCAGATAGAAAAAGAAGATAAGAGAGAGAGGCAGACGAACAGAGAGGCAAAATGAAAGAGGGGAAGGCAGACAAAGAGGCAAGAAGAGAGAGAGAAAAGAGAGAGAGAGAGAGAGAGAGAGAGAGAGAGAGAGAGAGAGAGAGAGAAGAGAGAGAGACAGACAGACAGACAGAGACAGAGAGACAGACAGACAGAGAGAGGCAGAGAGGCAGGATGGCAGCAGAGCTAAGATGAGAGGGAGGAAGGGAGGTAGGAAGGCAGACAGAGAGGCAAGATGAGAGGAAGGAAGGGAGACAGGAATTCTGACATAGAGGCAAGGTGAGAGGGAGGAAGAAAGGCAGGAAAGCAGACAGAGAGGCAAGATGGTAGGGAAGAAGGGAGGCAGAGAGGCAAGATGATGTATTGCACCTTTGCTTTGTACCTGCTGCTCACCATAACAAATATTGACATATATACCTTTAAATCTTAAAATGCTAACTCTAAATGAATGGAAGCAATCTGTTTTCCTCTACCAATCAGATGTAAACATCGCGAGACTCAGATTGCATTAAGTAAATAGTTATTATTAACAACTGTCTACTTATAGGGCGTTTTATAAATTAATAGATAATTAGATACATATTATCTATTTTCAAAATATATTTCATTTTGAAAGAAAAAAATTCACAATACCGTGATTGAAACAACACACAAATGACCCGCATATAGGAGAGAGGACCTTACGACGACGTTTCGGTCCGACTTTGTGTAGTTAATAGGCCAAGTCGGACAGAAACGTCGTTATAAGTTTCGATCTCTTATGTGCGGGTTATTTGTATATGTTGTGTAAACTGCATTTACAGTTCTTAACAAACAGTGATTCAGCCATAAAACACCAGAAGACAATTCTTAACAGTGATTCAGCCATAAAACACCAGAAGACAATTCTTAACAGTGATTCAGCCATAAAACACCAGAAGACAATTCTTAACAGTGATTCAGCCATAAAACACCAGAAGACAATTCTTAACAAACAGTGATTCAGCCATAAAACACCAGAAGACAATTCTTAACAGTGATTCAGCCATAAAACACCAGAAGACAATTCTTAACAGTGATTCAGCCATAAAACACCAGAAGACAATTCTTAACAGTGATTCAGCCATAAAACACCAGAAGACAATTCTTAACAGTGATTCAGCCATAAAACACCAGAAGACAATTCTTAAAGTGATTCAGCCATAAAACACCAGAAGACATTCTTAACAAACAGTGATTCAGCCATAAAACACCAGAAGACAATTCTTAACAGTGTTCAGCCATAAAACACCAGAAGACAATTCTTAACAGTGATTCAGCCATAAAACACCAGAAGACAATTCTTAACAGTGATTCAGCCATAAAAACCAGAAGACAATTCTTTAACAAACAGTGATTCAGCCATAAAACACCAGAAGACAATTCTTAACAGTGATTCAGCCATAAAACACCAGAAGACAATTCTTAACAGTGATTCAGCCATAAAACACCAGAAGACAATTCTTAACAAACAGTGATTCAGCCATAAAACACCAGAAAACAATTCTTAACAGTGATTCAGCCATAAAACACCAGAAGACAATTCTTAACAGTGATTCAGCCATAAAACACCTGAAGACAATTCTTAACAAAACGTGATTCGGCCATAAAACAATGATTCTAAATATTGAAGTTACTGTAACACCCGAAGAATATTAAAGAGTTAAAGGCATACCGAAGACTCGACGAAATTCCCTTAACAGCAGAAGAGTCTTTGAGTTAGCACGCCATATCTAACAATCAGAAGGTAAAGAGGGAGACTTTAAATATAGTTTCTGACAATTAAAGCTGGACGTGTCCCGTACTTCATCACATATTAGCATATTATCCGTCTAATTTCTCTTCCTTTCGTATAACTTAGCGTCGAAAAGACTTATGGGAGAGACTTGAGCAGACTAGGAAGTTACGAGCCCTCGCTCCCACCAGCACTCGTGTAACAAATTCTCTATTGTGCTCTGAATATAGGTGACACAGGCTACACATAGGTACAGCATCACTGTCTGGGTGTGGTGCAGGCTGGACTGTTAGTGCAGGCTGAGTGTGGTGCAGGCTGGGTGTGGGGCAACACGATTTAGGAGCAGGTAAACCTTCCCAGACACCACCTGGGAAGAATTGTAATATTCAAAGGAAAGCATTAAGCCCATAGGCGTCATACAGCGCCACGGGAATCGGAGACGAGGAAGTCTATGAGGAATTGTATAACCAGTGTAAATAGGAGCAACACCAGTCATAGAAAAAGGGTTTAGCATCGCGTACTTGAAACAACACTCAGAACAGGGAAAGAGGTAAAAAAAATGAATGAGCTGAGTATATCATAAGCAGAAGATGCGACAAAATATCACCGTGAAATCTTCGAGAGGGAGAAGGAACAGTAACTGAACCACCAGCTAAGTCTACAAGTCAATGAATACAGAACAGTTATCAGACATCTAGAAGACAGTGGATATAGTCCCAACACTAAAGAGACAGACAGGAAGCAGCAAACTACGGTCAAGCATCACTGACATGCATACTATACAAGGTAATGGGGAAAATAAATAGAAGGAGAGTGGTGGGGCACTTCATAATCAATAACAAACAAGGGTTTAGAAATGTCAGATCTTATCTCACTAACCTGTTGGGCTCAAGAGCGGAGTAGCAGAAATGCGGCAGGAGAGAGAGATGGGTGGAATGCATTTTCTTGGACCGCAAAAAAACACAGGAATATTTAGACATATATTACGGAGGATCAAAGAGTATCTCATTGAGAGGAAACAAAGAATGAGTGTATGAGAAGAGATGTCAGTATGGGAAAGTGTAAGAAGTGGGGCTCCAAAAATATTAGTATTAGTATCAGTACAATTTCAGAAAAGATAGTCAGACGCATCCTTGTTTGCAGATGATGCGAAAATAATGAAGAGAATTGAAATCGATAAGGACAAGAAAATGTTATAAATGAAATTGGAAAACTACAGAAATGGTCAGACAAGTGGCTACCTGAATTCAACCCCAAAAAATGCGAGTTTATGAAAGTCGGAAGGACAAAAAGATCGGAAACTGAGTAAGAACGTTAGCGACAGAAGCTGCAAACTTCACTTAGGTTGGAAAAAAGGACCTGGAGGTGAGCATAGTACCGAGCATATCGCTCGAGGCAAATGACAGCCGAATAATCTCTACAGAAAGATGTTCGTTTGGCAGACGCGGGATCGTGACAATCACGAGATCGCGACAGACACTGGAAGGTAAGGTACAGATGAAGGTCACCGTACTGCAAGTAACGTTCACGCAAAGTGGACGTTGTGTGCACATATAGTGACTGGGCAGTCAGTATCTTGGCACACGAGAGAGGGCATCAGGTCAGAGAACGTCCCATGCAAAGGCACGTTCTCTTGACGTCAACGAGACATCAGCGAACGATATAATATCGAATAAATCACTGCTAATGTGCTAATTTTCCTCCCTTTTAAATTAACATTACCTTTCCCCCGCCCGTTGGACTAGTTAATTCGAGAAACACAAACGGATATGCGATACTTAAGACCAGTTATATAAACAGCAGGGATGACTTGCCAGAGATGAGTGGCATGTATCATCATCAGGCCACACAGAGTCATCAAGGAGAATCTTCATGACTGGCACAGTGGGTATGATCGTCAGGATGGAAAGGATGGAAATCCCAGGGTCACCATACCACAAGTTCGAATTTCGCTCACGATAATGAATTTGATTACTTCTTTCATTCATTCATATATACATAAAATATAATACTATATAAAATATTAATATAATATATATATATATATATATATATAATATATTATATATATATATATTTTATATAATTATATATATATATATACATATATATATATATATATATATATATAATATATATATTATATATATATATATATATATATAATATATATATATGTCATGCCGAATATGTAAAACTGGTCAATTAGCAAGAACTCATTTAAAATTAAGTCCTTTCTAAAATTTTCTCTTATACGTTTAAAGATATATTTTTTTCATTAATGTTGATGTAAAAATTTTTAATTTTGCACCAAAAGGAACTTTGAAAACTTACCTAACCTTATTATAACAAGAACAATTTATTTTAGCCTAACCCAACTAAATATATTTTAGATTTGTTTACAATAATTTAATACTGAACAAACACAGTGAAATATATTTTTTTCGTTAGGTTCAGAATGATTTTGGCGAAATTATTACATACACAAATTTGCACTTGTCCTATATGGCAAGATGAGCGTTGCTATTTAAGCCAAGATCGCAAGTTCTGCCTATTCGGCACGACATATATATATATATATATAAAATATATATATATATATATATATATGTATATATATATTTATAATATATATATATATATATATATATATATATATATTATATATATATATATATATATATATATATAATATATATAATATATATATATTATATTTATATATATATATATATATATATATATATATATATATATATATATATATATATATATATATATATATATATATAAAATATATATAATATATATATATATATATATATATATATATATATATATAATATTATATATATATTCTCATAAATTCTCATAAAAACTCTTTACAGCATTTAGTAACTTACCACCTATTCCATATACTTGCAACATCTGCCACATTGCTCCCCTATCCACTCTATAATATGCCTTTTCTAAATCCATAAATGCAATAAAAACTTCCCTACCTTTATCTAAATACTGTTCACATATATGCTTCAATGTAAACACTTGATCTACACATCCCCTAAACCCACTCTGAAACCTCCTTGCTCATCCGCAATCCTACATTCTGTCTTACCTCTAATTCTTTCAATAATAACATTACCGTACACTTTTCCTGGTATACTCAATAAACTTATTCCTCTATAATTTTTACAATCTCTTTTGTCCCCCTTCCCTTTATATAAAGGGACTATACATGCTCTCCGCCAATCCCTAGGTACCTTCCCCTCTTTCATACATTTATTAAACAAAAGTACCAACCACTCCAACACTATATCCCCCCCTGCTTTTAACATTTCTGTCATGATCCCATCAGTTCCAGCTGCTTTACCCCCTTTCATTCTCCGTAATGCCTCACGTACCCCCCCCCCCCCACACTTACATTCTGCTCTTCTTCACTCCTAAAAGATGGTATACCTCCCTGACCAGTGCATGAAATTACCGCCTCCTTTTCTTCCTCAACATTTAAAAGTTCCTCAAAATATTCTCGCCATCTACCTAATACCTCCTCTCTCCATCTACTAACTCCCCTACTCTGTTTTTAACTGACAAATCCATACTTTCCCTAGGCTTTCTTAACTTGTTTAACTCACTCCAAATTTTTTTCTTATTTATTACAATCTCTTTCTACACATAACTCAATTAGAGGCTCCCCATTCACATTTACCCCTGGCACCCCAAATTTACCTACTACTCCCTCCACAACATTTTTACCCACTTTAGCAATGAAATCCCCAACCACAAGTACTCTCACACTTGGTTCAAAACTCCCCACGCATTCACTCAACATTTCCCAAAATCTCTCTCTCTCCTCTACACTTCTCTCTTCTCCAGGTGGATATACACTTACTATAACCCACTTTTCACATCCAACCTTTATTTTACTCCACATATTCCTTGAATTAATACATTTATAGTCCCTCTTTTCCTGCCATATCTTATCCTTCAACATTATTGCTACTCCTTCTTTAGCTCTAACTCTGTTTGAAACCCCTGACCTAATCCCATTTATTCCTCTCCACTGAAACTCTCCCCACCCCTTCAGCTTTGTTTCACTTAAAGCCAGGACATCCAGCTTCTTCTCATTCATAACATCCACAATCATCTCTTTCTTATCATCTGCACAACATCCACGCACATTCAGACTTCCCACTTTGACAATTTTCTTCTTCTTATTCTTTTTAGTAATTATTACAGGAAAAGGGGTTACTAGCCCATTGTTCCCGGCATTTTAGTTGACTTTTACAACACGCATGGCTTACGGAGGAAAGATTCTTATTCCACTTTCCCATGTTACTGCTGGTCGTACGTCGGACTGCGTGCGGCCAGCAGTAACAGCCTAGTTGATCAGGCCCTGATCCATCGGGAGGCCTGGTCGTGGACCGGGCCGCGGGGGCGTTGATCCCCGGAATAACCTCCAGGTAACCTCCAGGTATGGATATAAAAGGAAAAGTAATAGGACCAAGAACTATTAAGATAAAATCAAAGAAAACTCAGATGAGTGTGTATAAATAAACGCGTACATGTATGTGTAGTGTGACCTAAGTGTAAGTAGAAGTAGCAAGACATACCTGTAATCTTGCATATTTATGAGACAGACAAAAGACACCAGCAATCCTACCATCATGTAAAACAATTACAGGCTTTTGTTTTACACTCACTTGGCAGGACGGTAGTACCTCCCTGGGTGGTTGCTGTCTACCAACCTACTATATATAATATATATATATAATATAATATAATATATAATATATATATATAAATATATTAATATATAATATATATATTTATATATATAATATAAACACAAGCTTTGTATTCACTAAACATCATAAAATAATGTCAGCGAGCACTTTCCTGTTTTTGTTGGTCGTAAATCCTAAAATCTGATTTGCCTATTAAGAGCAGGATAATAAGTTTGTACATTTTTCCCTGACGTCTTTCATCATATAAATGCTTCTCTTGTGCCTGCCTTGGCAGTATTGTTTATCCAGTGTTAAACTCAATATTCGCAAATTAATTTATTTATGAATGCATAAAAAAAAACAGTGTATATTTATTTTGCTCATTTCTGAGCTCGGCTATCAACAATAGAATTTAATGTTATTTCAGCCTTCTCTGTTGTTTTCCAAGATGCTTATGGAATAAGTTAACGATTTTCTTTTTGTGTTCTCAGTTTAGTGAGGTTGTGTTGTGTGTGTGTGTGGTGTGTGGTGTGTGTGTGTGTGTGTGTGTGTGGTGTGGGGTGTGTTGTTGGTGTGTGTGTGTGTGGTGTGTTGTGTGTTTTTGGTGGTGGATAGTGGGGGTAGGGTTTTGGTGGAGGGTGGGGGTGGAAAGTGTTGGTGATGTTTTGGTGGTTTCCCCGAGGGGAGAGAGAGAACTCGGGGATGAGATCACATAGGGGATTGTTGAGTCGGGAAAAAGGGACAAGGTTGAGTGTTGTGGGTTTTATGTGACAAAAACGTCGGGCACGACTCCCTTTCCTCCTCACATACCCCCTTCCATGCCCCCTACCAGCTCCACAGCCTCTCCAACTACCACACCAAACCCCCCACTCAACTAACCCCCAATAAAAACCCCTCCCCTACCCACACCAACCCCCCACATCACTCCCACACTAACCATCCACCCACTACCCCCCCAAAACCCCCCATTTTCCCCTAACCCCCCAAAACCCCTCACTCCACTTACCCCACCAACTACCCACTCCCCCTACCCCCACCAACCCCCCACACCACTACCCACACCAACCATCCACTCCGCTACCCCACACCAACTACCCACTTCACCACCACACCAACTACCCACTAAGAGTAGTGGTCAACAGAGTTAAATCGGAGGTTGCCATAGTGAAGAGCTCTGTTCCACAAGGCACAGTACTCGCCCCATCTTATTCCTTATCCTCAAATCAGACATAGACAGAGATATACACCACAGCACCGTACCATCCTTTGCGGATGATACTAGGATCTGCATGAGGCTATCATCTGCTGAGGACGCGGTTAACCTCCAAGAAGATATAAACAAAGTTTTCCAGTGGGCAACGGTAAACAGTATGATGTTCAATGAGGACAAATTCCAACTATTTCCGTTATGGAAAACTGGAGGAGATAATACTAGAACAGAGTATACTACTGCCCTCCGGCCAAAATAGAGCGGAAAAATAATGTAAGGGACCTGGTAGTAGTAATGTCTGAGGATCTCACTTTCAAGGATCACAACAGTGCCACGATCGCACGTGCAAAGAAAATGATAGGAAGGATAATGGAACTTTCAAAACCCGAGAGATCCAAGCCAATGATGATCCTTTTCAAATCACTTGTTCTCTCTAGGCTGGAATACTGTGTACATTAACATTCCATTCAAAGCAGGTGAAATCGCAGATCTAGAGAGTGTACAGAGATCCTTTACTGCACATATAAGTTCTGTCAAGCACCTTAACTACTGGGAAAGATTGGAAGCACTTGACTTGTACTCGTTGGAACGCAGGAGGAGAGATATATCATAATCTACACTTGGAAAATCTTGGAAGGAATGGCCCCAAATCTGCACACAGAAATCACTCCCTACGAAAGTAAAAGATTTGGGCAGCGATGAAAAAATCCCCCCATAAAAAGTAGGGGCGCCATTGGTACACAAAGGGGAAAAAAACACCATAAGTGTCCGGGGCCCAAAACTGTTCAACAGCCTCCCATCAAGCATTAGGGGAATTGCCAATAAGCCCCTGGCTGCCTTCAAGAGAGAGCTGGACAGATACCTAAAGTCAGTGCCGGATCAGCCGGGCTGTGGCTCGTACGTTGGACTGCATGCGGCCAGCAGTAACAGCCTAGTTGATCAGGCCCTGATCCATCGGGAGGCCTGGTCATGGACCAAGCCGCGGGGGCGTTGATCCCCGGAATAACCTCCAGGTAACCTCCAGGTAACCCCACCAACCACCCACTCCACGGCCCCACTATCCAGCAATCATTCTCGTTGCTTACCTGCGGTTCCGCCAGGTAAGCAAGTGCACCACTAGGCTAGAAGATACATATAAGAACATATTTAAATGTTAATTATGTCCTTATTTGACAGGTTTACAGGATAGTTGATATTCCTTACTTCAAGGTGGAGGCGATCTACGGTACAGGGGTTGCAGGGGTCGATTCACAGCTCCTGACCCCGCCTCTTTGCTGATGGCTACTAAGTCCACTCTCTCTGCTCCAAGAGCTTTATCGTACGTCTTCTTACAGTGTGTGTTCAAAAAAAAAAAAAAAAAAAATATATATATATATATATATATATATATATTATATATAAAATAAAATATATTTTTATATATATAATATATATTATATATATATATATGTATATGTGTGCTTGTTGTGTGTGTGTGTGTGTGTGTGGTGTGTGTGTGTGTGTGTGTTTTATTTTCTTATATTTCTCCGTAGTTACAATAACAATGGTGTCTTTCCTCCGAATAAATTTCTCCCTTTAAACATTTATAAAATTGTCAATTCTTTGTAGCAACAATGTCCCTCTTTGATCCCATGTTTGCTGTCAGCCACTCTATTTGTGTGTGCCTTACACACACACACACACACACACACACACCACACCACACCAACACACACCCCACCCCACACACACACACACACACACACACATACACACACATACACATACACACAAACACACACACATACACAATACACACATTACACACACACAACACTACACACATCACAAAGGAAAAAGGGCTCCGAAGTGTCCCTGTTTGCAGATGACGTGAAGTTGATGAGAAGAATTCATTCGATGAAGACCAGGCAGAACTACAAAGGGATCTGGACAGGCTGCAGAACCTGGTCCATCAATTGGCTCCTGGAATTCAACCCCCCCAAGTGCAAAGTCAGAAGATTGGGAAGGGCAAAGAAGACCCCGACGGAGTACAGTCTAGGGGGGGCAGAGACTACAAACCTCACTCAAGGAAAAAGATCTTGGGTGAATAAACACCAGGCACATCTCCTGAAGCGCACATCAACCAAATAACTGCTGCAGATATGGGCGCCTAGCAAACCTCAGAACAGCATTCCGACATCTTAATAAGGAATCATTCAGGACCCTGTACACCGTGTACGTTAGGCCCATATTGGAGTATGCGGCACCAGTTTGGAACCCAAAACCTAACCAAGCACGTAAAGAAACTAGAGAAAGTGCAAAGGTTTGCAACAAGACTAGTTCCAGAGCTAAGAGGTATGTCCTACGAGGAGAAGTTAAGGGAAATCAACCTGACGACACTGGAGGACAGGAGAGATAGGGGGGGGGGCATGATAACGGCATATAAAATACTGAGAGTAATTGACAAAGTGGACAGAGACAGGATGTTCCAGAGATGGGACACAACAACAAGGGGACACAGTTGGAAGTTGAAGACACATATGAATCACAGGGATGTTAGGAAGTATTTCTTCAGCCACAGAGTAGTCAAGAAGTGGAATAGTTTGGGAAGCGATGTAGTGGAGGCAGGATCCATACATAGCTTTAAGCAGAGGTATGATAAAGCTCACGGTTCAGGGAGAGTTACCTAGTAGCGACCAGTGAAGAGGCGGGGCCAGGAGCTTGGACTCGACCCCTGCAACCTCAACTAGGTGAGTACAACTAGGTGAGTACAGGATCCTGTACACCGTGTATGTCAAGCCTATATTGGAGTATGCGGCACCAGTCGGGAACCCACACCTAGCCAAGCACGTAAGGAAATTAGAGAAAGTGCAAAGGTTTGCAACAAGACTAGTCCCTAAGCTAAGGGGTATGTCCTACGAGGACTGGTTAGGGGTAATCGACCTGATGATACTGGAGGACAGGAGAGATAAGGACGGATGTGATAACGACATATAAAATACGGAGTGGAATTGACAAGGTGGACAGAGACAGGATGTTCCAGAGATGGAACACAGCAACAAGAGGTTACACTTGGAAGATGAAGACTCAGATGAGTCACAGGGATATTAGGAAGATTTTTTTTTCAGTCACAGGAAGCGGAATAGTCTGAGAAGTGATGTAGTGGAGTCAGGATCCATACATAGCTTTAAAAGAGTATGATAAATCTAATGGAGCAGGAATGTGACCTAGTTCGACCAATGAAGAGGTGGGGGCCAGGAGCTGTGAATCGACCCCTACAACCACAACTAGGTGAATACAACTAGGTGAGTACCCACACTAGGATGAGTCACAGGGATGTTAGGAAGTATTTCTTCAGTCATAGAGTTGTCAGGAAGTGGAACAGTTTGAAGAGTGATGTAGTGGAGGCTGGATTCATACATAGCTTTAAGAAGAGGTATGATAAAGCTCATGGAGCATGAAAGAGTGGACTTAGTAGCGACCAGTGAATGAGCGGGGCCAGGAGCTATGTCTCGATCCTTGCAACCACAATTAGGTGAGTACACACACACACACACACACACACCACACACACACACACACACACAAACACACACACACACACAGATCTGGCAAGGAATTAGTCAAAGTGATGTAAGCATTCATATCACTCACTAGCATCCATGACCAATCACTGTAACAAGGATGACTTCGTAGGAACGACCCGTTGAGAAGAACCTCGCGAACACAGCCACGGGAGTACGACCTTATGATAAGGTCCACTTGGAAACGATCTCTTAACTACCTCTTCAGAAGGACTAAGCTCAGCAACTGCTTCCTCTTAACCCTGTCTTTTTATCCTCTAATACTTAAATTTGCTTTAACAGATAAGTGAACTGTAAATAAATCAAGATGTATTCCTGTTAACCGTTTCAGGGCCTATTTCTTAGGTCTTTTGTGTATGTATATGCTCTTGCGCTACCGTTCACGGGATGGATACGGGTTGCACAATAAACTAGCCACTTCGGTGGCAAAATCTAGAAATCTTATACTCTGTCCTCTTTTCAGAGAGTTTTCTGCTTTTCTATCCTTGGTTCACACACACAGATAATACACAATAATCGTTAATCTGGATAATAGCAAATAGCTCCTAGTAGATAGAGTTGGTGTGAACTTCCTAGTCATCTACTGTTCGTCTTTCCCTTGTACTTCATAGACTCCCATACATAAACCAAAACTAGCCATTCCACGGGTGGGGATAGAACCCACGATCAGAGAGTCATAAAACTCTAGACCGACGCGTTAGCCAGTGGGCCAGCCGATCGAGGATTCCATCTCCCGTGGAATGGTTTCTTTGCAATCGTGTCCTTACGATTTCGTGAGTCATGACTCCCACACGTATATTGACGTTTATCAAAGAACGTTTAGTTCTATGTACAGCATTATCAAATCAATAAAGCTCTACATAGAGCGAAACATTGGCGCTTGAGTCTTCCCTGCAATGCGAGGGGGAAAAAAACTCTCTTCTGAGAAGGTTACAGATTCGTTTCAGTGATAATTGCTAGCAACAAGAGCAGCTGCGGCGCCTCCTCTGAATTCTCACTTTCGTCATTGTCGATATTTTGACGGTGACTGATGATGCGGGGAATGTTTCGCGATTTCATGAGTTACGGCGAATAAAACTAGAAGCGGAACCCCCGTGTAGCTGCGATTTTGTCATTAATTTCGCGAAATTTGCACCGAGGGTGGTGTGTCCAATTTGGGGCCCGGCTCAAGGCGGGCCCTTACGAATTTCTCATTGCCAAATCCTTGACTTTAGAACTGTCCTCTTCTTCTGTGAGTTAGACCCTAATACTTCTCTTTCCCTAGGTGCTGTAGGGTTCTGGTGGAACAATGCAGCGCCTAGGTGGGACCATAGACGATATTTCGGTCCACCCTGGGACCATTATCAGGTGATGTGATCGAAATGTTTAATTGCCTCTTCTCTCCAAGGGTCCTTTTTGTGAATAGTACCAGCCACGGTATTTGGTTTTTAGTCCTCAGTAAAATTATGTTAATAAAAATAATGTACTACTATTACTACTACTACTACTACTACTACTACTAACTACTACCACTACTACTACTACTACTACTACTACTACTATTACTACTACTACTATTTACTACTACCACATACTACTATCACTACTACTATAACTACTATTAACTAAACTACCACTACTACTACTACTACTACTACTACTATTACTACTACCACTACTACTACTACTACTACTACTACTACTACTACTACTACTTACTACTACTACTATTACTACTACCACTACTACCTACTACTACTACTACTACTACAATACTACTACTACTACTACTATTACTATTACTACTACTACTACTACTACTACTACTATTACTACTACACTACTACTACTACTACTATTACTCTACTACTACTCTACTACTACTACTACTACTACTATTACTATACTACTACTACCACTACTACTTACTATACTACTACTACTATACTACTACTACTACTACTACTACTACTACTACTACTACTACTACTATTACTACTACTACTACTACTACTATTACTACTACCACTACTACTACTACTACTACTACTACTACATACTAACTAATAATAATAATAATAATAATAATAATAATAATAATAATAATAATAATCATAAATGATTGATAACGCAGCATTTAGCTCTGAACAATAAATCATGTAAACACAATGCTAGGCTGTGTACCAGCAAGTGTAGCGGCTCTTGTGTTCATTGTTCACTATAATGCGACAAGCCCTGGCCTCCCCCTCACACTCTTATGAATCCCAATTGACGGGTTCGATCAGGATTAATAATATTGCTGCAAATATCCAAGAAGAAATGCTTTACGTTTCTTTCTCTTTTTTTTCGGGTCACACTGCCTCGGTGGGAGACGGCCATTGTGTTGAAAATTATCTGTTACGGGAAAAAGTTCTCACCTCGGGTACTTTTCGCTCGCTTCACCTGTTCCCCATTTGTCCCTTTCGTAAGGATAAAAATCTAATAAAAGCGATAAGCAAGGTTTTCAAAGGAGCCGAAATAGGTTAGACCTTGTAAATAAAGGTAGACATTCTTTAACGAAACCTTGTAAAAAATTAATAGAACAAAAAACGAGCTCTATAATGAGCGAAACGTAGTCACAATTATGTCTTTATATTCTCACTGTCGTCATTACGCCTCTACTTCCATTCACAATATTGATGAGAGAATTTACCAGCGTGTGTGTGAAGCTAAAGGAACATTATGGTCGATTTTAGCAATTACTGCATAATTGTATGCATGAATTCTTTAGCGCGATTCTTTTCCTCAATAGATGGTAATTTGTGCATGACAAGAATTCATGGAAAACATCTGGTAAAATCATGGAGAAATAATTTATTTGAGAATAACTCATATTACAGATAAAGAAATGCTGGATCGTGGATAATTTTTTTTTTGTGGATGTGTGTGTGTGTGTGTGTGTGTGTGTGTGTGTGTGTGTGTGTGTGTGTGTGGTGTGTGTGTGTGTGTGTGTGTGTGTGTGTGTGTGTGTGTGTGTGTGTATGTGTTCACCAACGTGAGATTAAAGGGGTTGAGTCACAGCTCCTAGCCTAGGTTTTAACCTGCGTATCGTGTTTGCTTCCACACCGCTTCCCAACGACTGATGCTGTAAAAGTTCTTCCTAACATCACTGGGTGTCACCCTCATCTTCCCCTTCCAATCAAGATTCCTAGTTTTGGATCCCTGCCTTTCAAAAAAAGTTTCTCTCTCTCCTTTGATATCTTCCAAGCACCCTGCACCCATGTACACTCTCTCTCTCTCTCTCTCTCTCTCTCTCTCTCTCTCTCTCTCTCTCTCTCTCTCTCTCTCTCCTAATACTCCTTTGCTCTCTCTTTCCTTTGGTTTTTCCTTTTTTATTCTCTCACGTCAAGCATAAAAACCATCTCCTGTTCCTAGCCTCGGTCTCCATCTATTTTCTGCCCTCGGTAAACAGGCTCAAACAGCCAACGACATCTATTAATTGCAGCGGAGGGCCTCAGCTCGCTCAGGTTACACTGTTTGTTGAGTAAAAACTACAACCGGGCTGGGAGTCGCCCAAGGCTCCTCTATCTTAGCCATGTTATGTTGATAACTTGGGCCCTGACGACTCTTCAAGGGACATCTTGATGGCAGTGAAGAGCTCTTGATTTATTGGACTGCAGGTAACCTTTCTTTTCTTTCAAAGATGATTACCTTGTATTTCTCAGTCGCTGAATAACCCCTACGGAATAAGCACGAAGATATAATATATATATATATATATATATATATATAATATAATATATATATATATATATTTATATATATATTATATATTTATATATATATATATATATATATACACATAACATTACACATACAATACACACACACACAAACACATACACACACACACATACACACACACACAACACAACACAACACACACAACACACAACACACACACACACATATATATATTATATTATATATATATATATATATATATATAATATGTCGTGCCGAATATGTGAAACTGGTCAATTAGCAAAAACTCATTTAAAATTAAGTCCTTTCTAAAATTTTCTCTTATACGTTAAAGATATATTTTTTTCATTAATGTTGATGTAAAAAATTTTTAATTTTGCACCAAAAGGAACTTAGAAAACTTACCTAACCTTATTGTTACAAGCGCAATTTATTTTAGCCTAACCCAACTAAATATTTTAGATTTGTTTACAATAATTTAATACTAAACAAACACAGCGAAATATATTTTTTTCGTTAGGTTCAGAATGATTTTGGCGAAATTATTGCATACACAAATTTTCGCATATATATATATATTATAATATATATATATATTAAATATATATATATATATATATATATATATATATATATATATATATATTTATATATATATATATATAATATATATATATATAATATATATATATATATAATATATTATATGTAGGTAGTAGGTTGGTAGACAGCAACCACCCAGGGAAGTACTACCGTCCTGCCAGATGACTGTGAAACAAAAACCTGTAACTGTTTTGCATGATGGGTAGGATTGCTGTGTTTCTTTTTCTGTCTCATAAACACGCTAGATAACAGGGATATCTTGCTACTCCTACTTACACTTTGGTCACACTTCACAGACACGCACATGCATATATATATATACATACATCTAGGTTTTTCTCCTTTTTCTAAATAGCTCTTGTTCTTTTTATTTCTTCTATTGTCCATGGGGAAGTGGAAAAGAATCTTTCCTCCGTAAGCCATGCGTGTCGTATGAGCGACTAAAAAATGCCAGGAGCATGGGCTAGTAACCCTTCTCCTGTATACATTTACTAAAAAAGAGAAGAAGGAAAACTTTATAAAACTGGCATGCTTAAATGTGCGTGGATGTAGTGCAGATGACAAGAAACAGATGATTGCTGATGTTATGAATGAAAAGAAGTTGGATGTCCTGGCTCTAAGCGAAACAAAGCTGAAGGGGGTAGGAGAGTTTCAATGGGGGAAATAAATGGGATTAAATCTGGAGTATCTGAGAGAGTTAGAGCAAAGGAAGGGGTAGCAGTAATGTTAAATGATCAGTTATGGAAGGAGAAAAGAGAATATGAATGTGTAAATTCAAGAATTATGTGGATTAAAGTAAAGGTTGGATGCGAAAAGTGGTCATAATAAGCGTGTATGCACCTGGAGAAGAGAGGAATGCAGAGGAGAGAGAGAGATTTTGGGAGATGTTAAGTGAATGTATAGGAGCCTTTGAACCAAGTGAGAGAGTAATTGTGGTAGGGGACCTGAATGCTAAAGTAGGAGAAACTTTTAGAGAGGGTGTGGTAGGTAAGTTTGGGGTGCCAGGTGTAAATGATAATGGGAGCCCTTTGATTGAACTTTGTATAGAAAGGGGTTTAGTTATAGGAAATACATATTTTAAGAAAAAGAGGATAAATAAGTATACACGATATGATGTAGGGCGAAATGACAGTAGTTTGTTGGATTATGTATTGGTAGATAAAAGACTGTTGAGTAGACTTCAGGATGTACATGTTTATAGAGGGGCCACAGATATATCAGATCACTTTCTAGTTGTAGCTACACTGAGAGTAAAAGGTAGATGGGATACAAGGAGAATAGAAGCATCAGGGAAGAGAGAGGTGAAGGTTTATAAACTAAAAGAGGAGGCAGTTAGGGTAAGATATAAACAGCTATTGGAGGATAGATGGGCTAATGAGAGCATAGGCAATGGGGTCGAAGAGGTATGGGTTAGGTTTAAAAATGTAGTGTTAGAGTGTTCAGCAGAAGTTCGTGGTTACAGGAAAGTGGGTGCAGGAGGGAAGAGGAGCGATTGGTGGAATGATGATGTAAAGAAGTAGTAAGGGAAAAAAGTTAGCATATGAGAATTTTTTTACAAAGTAGAAGTGATGCAAGGAGGGAAGAGTATATGGAGAAAAAAAAGAGAGGTTAAGAGAGTGGTGAAGCAATGTAAAAAGAGAGCAAATGAGAGAGTGGGTGAGATGTTATCAACAAATTTTGTTGAAATAAGAAAAGTTTTTGGAGTGAGATTAACAAGTTAAGAAAGCCTAGAGAACAAATGGATTTGTCAGTTAAAAATAGGAGAGGAGAGTTATTAAATGGAGAGTTAGAGGTATTGGGAAGATGGAGGGAATATTTTGAGGAATTGTTAAATGTTGATGAAGATAGGGAAGCTGTGATTTCGTGTATAGGGCAAGGAGGAATAACATTTTTGGGGGGAGGGAAACGTAATTTAAAAAAAATTTTAATTTTAAACCAAAAGGAAAATTTGAAAATTTAAATAATTTTTGTAAAAAATTTTTTTTTACCAACCCCAACCCAAAAAAAAAACCAAAATACAAACAAACACACGAAATATATTTTTTTTCGTTAGTTTCAGAATAAATTTGGCGAAATTATTGCATACACAAATTTTTCGCATATATATATATATATATATATATATTTTTTATTATTATCACACCGGCCGATTCCCACCAAGGCAGGGTGGCCCGAAAAAGAAAAACTTTCACCATCATTCACTCCATCACTGTCTTGCCAGAAGGGTGCTTTACACTACAGTTTTTAAACTGCAACATTAACACCCCTCCTTCAGAGTGCAGGCACTGTACTTCCCATCTCCAGACTCAAGTCCGGCCTGCCGGTTTCCCTGAATCCCTTCATAAATGTTACTTTGCTCACACTCCAACAGCACGTCAAGTATTAAAAACCATTTGTCTCCATTCACTCCTATCAAACACGCTCACGCATACCTGCTGGAAGTCCAAGCCCCTCGCACACAAAACCTCCTTTACCCCTCCCTCCAACCCTTCCTAGGCCGACCCCTCCCCGCCTTCCTTCCACTACAGACTGATACACTCTTGAAGTCATTCTGTTTCGCTCCATTCTCTCTACATGCCGAACCACCTCAACAACCCTTCCTCAGCCCTCTGGACAACAGTTTTGGTAATCCCGCACCTCCTCCTAACTTCCAAACTACTAATTCTCTGCTTATATTTCACACCACACATTGCCCTCAGACATGACATCTCCACTGCCTCCAGCCTTCTCCTCGCTGCAACATTCATCACCCACGCTTCACACCCATATAAGAGCGTTGGTAAAACTATACTCTCATACATTCCCCTCTTTGCCTCCAAGGACAAAGTTCTTTGTCTCCACAGACTCCTAAGTGCACCACCTCACTTCTTTTTCCCTCATCAATTCTATGATTCACCTCATCTTTCATAGACCCATCCGCTGACCACGTCCACTCCCAAATATCTGAAATACGTTCACCTCCTCCATACTCTCTCCCTCCAATCTGATATTCAATCTTTCATCACCTAATCTTTTTGTTATCCTCATAACCTTACTCTTTCCTGTATTCACCTTTAATTTTCTTCTTTTGCACACCCTACCAAATTCATCCACCAATCTCTGCAACTTCTCTTCAGAATCTCCCAAGAGCACAGTGTCATCAGCAAAGAGCAGCTGTGACAACTCCCACTTTGTGTGTGATTCTTTATCTTTTAACTCCACGCCTCTTGCCAAGACCCTCGCATTTACTTCTCTTACAACCCATCTATAAATATATTAAACAACACGGTGACATCACACATCCTTGTCTAAGGCCTACTTTTACTGGGAAAAAATTTCCCTCTTTCCTACATACTCTAACTGAGCCTCACTATCCTCGTAAAAACTCTTCACTGCTTTCAGTAACCTACCTCCTACACCATACACTTGCAACATCTGCCACATTGCCCCCCTATCCACCCTGTCATACGCCTTTTCCAAATCCATAAATGCCACAAAGACCTCTTTAGCCTTATCTAAATACTGTTCACTTATATGTTTCACTGTAAACACCTGGTCCACACACCCCCTACCTTTCCTAAAGCCTCCTTGTTCATCTGCTATCCTATTCTCCGTCTTTCTCTTATTCTTTCAATTATAACTCTACCAACACTTTTCCAGGTACACTCAACAGACTTATCCCCCTATAGTTTTTGCACTCTTTTTTTATCCCCTTTGCCTTTATACAAAGGAACTATGCATGCTTCTGCCAATCCTAGGTACCTTACCCTCTTCATACATTTATTAAATAATTGCACCAACCATTCCAAAACTATATCCCACCTGCTTTTAACATTTCTATCTTTATCCCATCAATCCCGGCTGCTTACCCCTTTCATTTTACTACTGCCTCACGTAACTTCCCCACACTCACAACTGCTCTTCCTCACTCCTACAGATGTTATTCCTCCTTGCCCTATACACGAATCACAGCTTCCCTATCTTCATCAACATTTAACAATTCCCAAAATATTCCTTTCCATCTTCCCAATACTTCTTAACTCTCCATTTAATAACTTCCTCCTATTTTTAACTGACAAATCAATTTGTTCTCTAGGCTTTCTTAACTTGTTAATCTCACTCCAAAACTTTTCTTATTTTCAAAAAATTTGTTGATAACATCTCACCCACTCTTCATTTGCTCTCTTTTTACATTGCTTCACCACTTCTTACCTCTCTCTTTTTCTCATATACTCTTTCCCTCACTTGCACACTTACTTTGTAAAAACTTCTCATATGCTAATTTTCTCCCTTACTACTCTCTTTACATCATCAGTTCCACCGATCGCTCCCTTCCTCCTGCACCCACTTTCCTGTGTGTGGTTGTGTGTGTGATGTGTGTGTGTGTGTGTGTTGTGTGTGTGTGTGTGTGTGTGTGTGGTGTTGTGGCGTGCCGAAGTATGTAAAACTGGTCAATTAGCAAGAACTCATTTAAAATTATGTCCTTTCTGAAATTTTCTCTTATACGTTTAAAGATATATTTTTTCATTAATGTTAATGTAAAAATTTTTAATTTTGCACCAAAAGGAACTTAAAAACTTACCTAACCTTATTATAACAAGATCAAATTATTTTAGCCTAACCCAACTAAATATATTTTTAGATTTGTTTTCATAGTAATTTAATACTAAACAAACCAGTGAAATATTTTTTTTCGTTAGTTTTTCCAAATGATTTTGGCGAAAATTATTGCCTACGCAAATTTTCACTTGTTCCTATATGGCAAGAGAGCGTTGCTATTTAAGCCAAGATGGCAAGTTCTGCCTATTCGGCACGACATATATATATATATATATTATCTATAATATATATATATATATATATTATATATATATATATATATATATATTATAATATATATATATATATTATATATATTATATTATAGAGGATATATTATAGGGATATTTTTGAACAGAAGAGATCTGTTACTCTACTGTGGAGATGACGGGAGAAGGTGGGAGTTGATTAGAGTGGGATGGGAAGAAGGATAGTTGGTGATGGGTGCAGGTGGGGTTGGGGAGGAGAGGGATGACTGGATGTGGTTGGGGAGGAGAAGGGTGACTGGATGGGTTGGGGAGGAGAAGGGGTGACTGGATGGGTTGGGGAGGAGAAGGGGTGATTGGATGGGGTTGGGAGGAAGGGATGACTGGATGGGGTTGGGAGGAGAAGGGGTGACTGGATGGGGTTGGGGAGGAGAAGGGTGACTGATGGGGTTGGGGAGGAGAAGGGGTGACTGATGGGGTTGGGGAGGAGAAGGGGTGACTGGATGGGGTTGGGGAGGAGAAGGGGTGACTGGATGGGTTGGGGAGGAGAAGGGTGACTGGATGGGGTTGGGGAGGAGAAGGGTGACTGGATGGGGTTGGGGAGGAGAAGGGGTGACTGGATGGGGTTGGGGAGGAGAAGGGGTGACTGGATGGGGTTGGGAGGAGAAGGGGTGACTGGTATGGTTGGGGAGGAGAAGGGGTGACTGGATGGGTTGGGGAGGTTGAAGAGGGTGACTGGATGGGTTGGGAGGAAAGGGGTGACTGGATGGGATTTGGGGAGGAGAAGGGTGACTGATGGGTTGGGGAGGGAAGGGGTGACTGGATGGGGTTGGGGAGGAGAAGGGGTGACTGGATGGGGTTGGCGGAGGAGAAGGGTGTGACTGGATGGGGTTTGGGAGGAGAGGGGTGACTGGATGGGGTTGGGGAGGAGAAGGGGTGACTGGATGGGGTTGGGGAGGAGAAGGGGTGACTGGACTGAGCTGGGGAAGAGAATGTGATGACCGTAGACTTTAACAGTTGTTTCTTTCAGTGATGAGTTAACTAGATATGTTATACACCCAAACACAGCTTTCACTCCCTCCCAAAACCCCCTTTTCCCTCCCGAAACCTACTTTTTCCCTCCCGAAACCTACTTTTTCCCTCCCGAAACCTACTTTTTCCCTCCCGAAACCTACTTTTTCCCTCTCGAAACCTACTTTTTCCCTCCCGAAACCTACTTTTTCCCTCTCGAAACCTACTTTTTCCCTCCCGAAACCTACTTTTTCCCCTCTCGAAACCACTTTTCCCTCCCGAAACCTACTTTTCTCTCCCGAAACCCTAATTTTTCCCTCCACCAATCATCTGTCCCCTTCTAAACTCACCCTTCCCCCATCCAAAACCCCTTCTCCACCACCCTCCTGAATTCCATCTTCTCACCTCTCCACTATCACTCATCCCCACCTCTCCACCACCACTCATCCCCACCTCTCCACCACCACTCATCCCCACCTCTCCACCACCACTCATCCCCACGTCTCCACCACCACTCATCCCCATCTCTCCACCACCACTCATCCCCACCTCTCCACCACCACTCATCCCCACCTCTCCACCACCACTCATCCCCACGTCTCCACTACCACTCATCCCCATCTCTCCACCACCACTCATCCCCACGTCTCCACTACCACTCATCCCCATCTCTCCACCACCACTCATCCCCACCTCTCCACCACCACTCATCCCCACCTCTCCACCACCACTCATCCCCACGTCTCCACTACCACTCCATCCCCCATCTCTCCACCACCACTCATCCCCACGTCTCCACTACCACTCATCCCATCTCTCCACCACCACTATCCCCACCTCTCCACCACCACTCATCCCCACCTCTCCACACCACTCATCCCCACCTCTCCACCACCACTCATCCCCATCCTCCCCAGACTCGTCTCCCAGCATGCCAAGCTTGTCAGTTCCCCACGCATTATGTGTCGTATCCTCTCCACATATCCCCCTTATGAAAATTCTCTCCCCCCCCTTCTTCTAAATTATCGAAAGTATAATGCCTGTAGATTCCTAGCAGAAACAGCCTGGTTGAGCAGGCAGGCAGCCGTCAAGAAAATCTGGTCAGAGAGACTTTCTCGTCCCGTAGATATCTCCCTCACGTCTCCCCTCACTCACTGGGTATCATATATAGATACCGGTGCATTATATAGCCGCGCTATTTGTCTAACTTCAACACAAGTATGGGGCAATTAGCTCCTGGGTTCCTGAGACAGAAATAGCTGACGTTTTTACCACTCGAAGACAGTGACACCCTGCATCGGTCATTCACATTCTGCTGCTGGTATCTTATTTGTCAGAATTATTATTATATTGACGGGTAACTAATGAATTCGTAGGAGTTATGCAGCGCTTTTGGAAATGAAAAGTAATGAGGTATCTTTCAAAGGTGAGGGTAGCCTCATTTCCTTTGCTTAACATCCCTTCACCAGCATTAAGATATTAAACAGAGGTAGTCGATTCTCCGGCTATGTCACCCCGAAGTAATTTCTTCTACTCCAGCTTCGCCAGTCGAAGCTGTGATGTGTCTACAGCTTCGTCACCGGCACTGGTGACGTGTTTGCAGCTTCATCATCTGAAGAGGAGCGATAAGTTCCTCAACATCTCCCTAGGGTCCGTCTAGCACCCCTGGCGGGCAGCAAGACGTGGCTGCCTGTCATTAGCTAGGCCGAGACGAGACTTACTCTGCTCCTCACCTCCATAAATCTTGCAGTAAGGCAATAATTGCATCGAGTAGTCGTAGCAGTGAGGCTGGAGGCCGCTATCACGGGAGCTGCGGCCGCCATTATAGAGATGCGGCTACTATTATATAGATGCAGCCAGGAGCAGCACATAGCCGATATTTTTCTGGAAATCGCGGAAGAGTGGAATAATGAAAGGGAATAAGAAGAAAAAAAGGTGTATTGGAAGCATGAAGACATGAAGAAAATGAAGAAGAAATGAAAAAAGTAATTAAAAGGAAGGGCATAACAAGAAAGAAAACAGAAGGGAAGGGGAGACGAGAAGAAAACACTGTAGGATACAGTATGATCGAATGATCGAACCGGTGTTCCCTAGAAAGTGTAACGCTCGTGTTACCCCAGAAGCAAAGACAGATACAGAAGAGAGAAAAACAGCATGTAAACACGAAGACGAAACAGGAGAAAGACAAGCGGCAATTAAGAATAAGGTGGAAAATTCCAGTCAAGTCTTCCCTCGCGGGTAGAGCTGTGATTGATGGCAGGCATCAACAGCAGACTGTGGGTGAGATAAGGCAGGCAGCATTATGGAGAATCATGGCTGTATCAAAAAAGAAAATGTATTTATGCACAATCATAGCCTCTCTGCAGTAAAATTATAACTCCATGGCACGCTACTTGGCAAAACTGCTGCAGTGATGTATGACCGCGTGTAGCTGGGGTGAAAAGAGACGATGGAGATGACGTGTGAGACGTGGGAGCTATGAATATTAAGATCTAGCAAAAATTTTTGCCATTCTCATTGACAATGAGATATTAAGATAGCGAAGGACAATGGAGAAAAAAAGGTGGACGTAGAGGCGGGTAATGCCCTGCAGGGATGATTGTATCCCAATTTTCAAGGTAAGGACGCCAGTTAGATGATGATAGTCCCAAACCGCAGGAGATAAATGGACCGCCACGGGAACCACCATGGGGCTTGGTCTGGTTGATGATGCAGCTTCTGTGGTTCTGGATGATTCTGCTCCTCCTTTAGCAGGTCTCAAAACTGCTGGGTATCAAAACCCGCTCGTGGTTAGTTAGCTTAGACATTTACTACAACAATAATAATAATAATAATAATAATAATAATAATAATAATAATAATAATAATAATAATAATAATAATAATAATAATAATAATAATAATAATGATAATATCTACAAGTACACATGTACAACTTATACAGACCATAGCTGATATTAATGACATACTGTATAAAAAGTCCCTTGTTATGCAGATCATTTCGGGAAAAATTAGGTTAATTTTGTCCCCAGGGCTCTGGTGGCCTGGTGGTTAACGCTCTCGCTACACACGGTGAGGGCCTGGGTTCGATTCCCAGCCAGAGTAGAAACATTGGACGTGTTTCTTTCCACCTGTTGTCTATGTTCCCCATCAGTAAAATGGGTACCTGGGTGTTAGTCGACTGGTGTGGGTCGCATCCTGGGACACTGACCTAAGGAGGCCTGGTCACAGACCGGGCCGCGGGGGCGTTGACCCCCGGAACTCTCTCCAGATAAACTCCAGATAAACTCTCCAGGATGCGACCCACACCAATTGGCCAACACCCAGGTACCTACTTACTGCTAGGTGAAACGAGACAGTAGATGTCTTAAGGAAACACGCCCCAATGTTTCCACCCGTACTGGGGATCGAACCACGGACCTCAATGTGTGAGGTGAGTGCGCTACCAACCGAGCCACGGGAACCAGCAAGTCCAACGTTGAACCAGCTAGTACCGTGCATTTTGAAACATATTCGTTGTATGTGATGGGAAAATTTAATTTGGAGTATATGGTGTGTGTATATATGTATGGTAGTGAATGGTTGTTAGGCTTGTCCTGGAGGTTACCTGGAGGTTATTCCGGGGATCAACGCCCCCGCGGCCCGGTCCATGACCAGGTCTCCCGATGGATCAGGGCCTGATCAACTAGGCTGTTACTGCTGGCCGCACGCAGTCCAACGTACGAGCCACAGCCCGGCTGATCCGGCACTGACTTTAGGTATCTGTCCAGCTCTCTCTTGAAGGCAGCCAGGGGCTTATTGGCAATTCCCCTAATGCTTGATGGGAGGCTGTTGAACAGTTTTGGGCCCCGGACACTTATGGTGTTTTCCCTTAGTGTACCAATGGCGCCCCTACTTTTTATTGGCGGCATTTTGCATCGCTGCCCAGTCTTTTACTTCGTAGGGAGTGATTTCTGTGTGCAGATTTGGGACCATTCCTTCCAAGATTTTCCAAGGTAGATTATGACATATTTCTCCCTCCTGCGTTCAACGAGTACAAGTCAAGTGCTTCCAAGCGTTCCCAGTAGTTAAGGTGCTTGACAGAACTTATACGTGCAGTAAAGGATCTCTGTTCACTCTCTAGATCTGCGATTTCACCTGCTTTGAATGGAGATGTTAATGTACAGCAGTATTCCAGCCTAGAGAGAACAAGTGATTTGAAAAGGATCATCTTGGCTTGGCATCTCTCGTTTTGAAAGTTCTCATGATCCATCTATCATTTTCTTTGCAGTGCGATCGTGGCACTGTTGTGATCCTTGAAAGTGAGATCCTCAGACATTACTACTCCCAGGTCCTTTACATGATTTCTCCGCTCTATTGTATGGCCGGAGTCAGTAGTATACTCTGTTCTAGTTATTATCTCTCCAGTTTTCCATAACGGAGTAGTTGGAATTTGTCCTCATTGAACATCATATTGTTTACCGTTGCCCACTGGAAAACTTTGTTTATATCTCTTGGAGGTTAACCGCGTCCTCAGCAGATGACAGCCTGCATGCAGATCCTGTATCATCCGCAAAGATGATACGGTGCTGTGGTGGTATATCTCTGTCTAAGTCTGATATGAGGATAAGGAATAAGATGGGGGCGAGTACTGTGCCTTGTGGAACAGAGCTCTTCACTATGGCAGCCTCCGATTTAAACTCTGTTGACCACTACCTTTGTGTTCGATTTGTTAGGAAGTTTGAAGATCCATCTCCCCACTTTCCAGTTATTCCTTTAGCACGTATTTTATGGGCTATTACGCCATGATCGCATTTGTCAAATGCTTTTGCAAAGTCTGTGTATATTACATCTGCATTCTGATTTTCTTCCAGTGCATCCAAGGCCATGTCATAGTGATCCAGTAGTTGTGAGAGGCAGGAGCGACCTGCCCTGAACCCATGTTGCCCTGGATTGTGCAGATTTTGGGAATCCAGGTGATTTGCAATCCTGCTTCTTACCACTCTTTCAAAGATTTTTATGATGTGGGACGTCAGAGCTATTGGTCTATAGTTCTTAGCTAATGCTTTGCTGCCCAGTCACCCTCACCGTGACCCTGGTGGTGGTACGATGTCTGCGCCACCTGTTATTCAGATTCCAAACTTCACTTGAGTGATTCACCTGCTAACGTGGAAATTTCTGTTTCCCTACGCCTCAAGGAAGGTTCCTTGAAGTTGGTTAGGGGCTCTTGATCTAGGGAATTAAGCCTGAATGCCTTCCACACTCCCTCCACAGGCGCTGCATAGTCCTACGGGTTTAGCGCCTCCTTTGATTATAATAATGCTTCCCTACAGCTGCGGTCATACTTTACAGCCTTCTAACCTGATCAAGGAGTCATCACCTCACTCAACCTCGTACTCGAGCGACACACGAGATGAATATCCTCAGCAACTGGTGTTCAATTGGTGCAACTTGTCGTTGGTCAGCTGTACCGAATTCACACAGACATGTATTTACCCATTTCCATTTTTGACACTTTTTTTTGGGTGTGTCTGGTAACCTTCGCTTTTTTTTTTTTTTAACCCAGCCTATAAGATTTAGCTTGGGACGTATTTTGAATTATTTCAAGCATTTTAAGTAGATTTAATTTTGCCACTAAAGATATCTTTTGGACATAATTTAGCGAGAAAATGCCTAAATTTATAGATTTTAATTTAAAAAGAGTGAATCATAGACTGTTCCGTGATGGAATAAAGGAAATTGTATTCAATCAGTGATAGGTAACAGGCAACAAAATCACAGTAACAGGTTAACGCACTGACCTGTGAGTTTTATAACTCACTTGCCACGGGTTCAACCACTCGTTCTTTGTGTCCCATGGCTCGATCGCTAGCGCACTCACATCACACATTGAGGTCCGTGGTTCGATCCTCGGTACGGGTGCAACATTAGGACGTGTTTACTTAAGGCACCCGCTGTCCCTGTTCATTTAGCAGTGAAATATGTACCTGGGTATTAGTCGACTGGTGTGGGTCGCATCCTGGGGGCAAAATTGACCTAATTTACCAGAAATGTTCTGCATAACAAGGGGCTTTCTATACAGTAGTATATCATTGATGTCAGCTATGGTCTGTATACCTTGTACATGTGCTTGTAGAAATAAAGATTATTATTTTTTGCTACCGTCACCACCAGACGAGGCTCGAGGCTCGGCTTGTATCCACGTCAACAGCACCTCGGGTGTGACTTGGCTTACTGGTGATGTACAGTACCACGGCGGTAACACTCCACTTTCCATCGTTCAAGACCAACCCACGTACTACAGTCTGCCAACCCATGTACTTCAGTCTGCCAAACCACGTACTTCAGTTTGCCAACCCACGTACTTCAGTCTACCAATTTACTGAAAGATATTCTCACTAATTTCATGTCTTTTCCTTTTGCTAGTCCTTAGAGTTTTAGCTTTTATTTCTTTCATTTTGTTTCTCTTTTTATTATTTTAATAAAGGTATTTTTTCATCGTGTCTAACTACTTCTTCATTATTTTACATATAAATATTTTTCCCTTACATTTCCCTTAAATCGCAATTTTTAATGTAGTTTATATTTTTTTTACCTCACAAAACTGAGAGGACTGATTACCTCAGAACAACTACTACTGTCTGTGTTCGACTGAAGAAGCCTTAACATGCCATTTTAAAACACCATTAATATGGTGATATATAGAGAATGTTTGATTATTTTACATCAGTACATTTTAAACTAGCATAAAATTACGGACAGATGGAGACGACCGTAGCGAGACACAAGAAGCTTCACCGTCGCTAAAACAAAGTAAGCACAGCGAGGATGCTTACTGAGGCCTCGGGAGATGTAAGAGAAAGATGCTTGATCGTGAGAAGAGGAAGCTGCGGGGGCTTGAGAACCGGATGTTACACTTTTGGAAGACATGAAGCAACACATTCCAATCCTCTAATAGAGCTGTGTATTCTGGGACTTCGGTCGAAGTCAGTGTTCCATAATTTTAAGTTGCACATAAGAGGAAATAGAAAGAAGCGAGAAACCAAAAATATAAGGAAGATGAAGGAGCAACGAGTTAATAAAAATGCAGAAATGTGAGGAAAAGTACATAAATCCTGTTCTTTAACTAAACTTTTAGAATTCACAAGATACCCAGCCTCTGTAACACAGAGGCTGGGTATCTTGTGAATGGCGCTAATCACTCCGACGGACCCGAGTGATTAACGCCACCTGTTAGACGTATCTGTAGTTGCAAGCTTCTCCTGGAACCTTCTGGTATGGGTTCTAGTGACGCTTCCTGCCTATTATTATTTTTATTTAGTGTTTGTGTAGAAAGTGAGGGTGAACACGTCATCCTCAACACCTCTCTGGACCAGGTAGGGTTCTATGTACCTCTGTGACCCTTGTGGGTTTAGCGTTTAGTTGTGATTATAATAATCTAACTGTGTACTTGTTCTTCGACGTATTGAGTTGTTCTTTCTCAGATTTAAAACATTAATGTTTCATGGTTATCAGTAATGACTCAGTGTAAACAAACTGTGTGGAAGTATTGGTCGCCATGTTGGTAGTACACTTGTCAAGATGTGTAATCAACGGCCGAATTTGCTGCCCGAATCCTCATGTACATCTATGTTTAAAATATTAAGTAAATCCCCCTTTTTTTTAATCTCGCCTTCAGCTACTTACGTATTTTTTTTCTTCTATCTGGTTATCTCTGTGTTTCTTCCTTAGTTGAAGCTGTTCGGTCAGCTACGGAAGACGCTGGAATATTGGAGTAGACAAGATACTAGTCAGCTCTATAAGAATTAATACATCTGAAAGGAAGACAATCGCCACATCCTCTCTTCCAAGTAAGGTTAGCAATAGCAACGACTGCAAAAAACGGGTTAAATACTTGGTATAAGGGCATGAAAGACTTCAAAAATGTGAGGGTAAAACCCGTTGATTGTATTGTATCGTTCTCCATTCTCCTGTGTGTGTGTGTGTGTGTGTGTGTGTGTGTGTGTGTGTGTGTGTGTGTGTGTGTTTGTGTGTGTGTGTGTAATGGCAGGCAGATCGGAAACGGGAGTGAAAGTGTGAGATCGGACTTAACGATGATCTAACGCCTGAAGGAAGCTGTACATTCCATACCTTAATACTGACGTGATTACTTCGAGCTGTTGAAGGTAAGATGTACATAATAACAGTACGAATAAATAAATAAATATATGTATATATATATATATATATATATATATATATATATATATATATATATATATATATTCGTACATCTTACCTTGAGATGATTTGCGTCCGGATCCGCGTTACTTAAAAAAAAAATTTTACACTGTTTAAACCCCTCAAGGGAAGGGCTCTTGATCTAGGGAATTGGATCTGTGCTCCAGTTCCCTGAATTAAGCCTGAATACCTTTCATCCCCTCCCTCCACAGGCGCTGTATAATCCTACGGGTTTTGCGCTTCTCTATGATTATAATACACTATTTAATCCATATGGATTTGCGCTGCTTAATCCTTGCGGACTTTGCGCTTCTTAAGCCGAAGATTAGTTTTAGTGGTAAGGCATAAAAATAGCGACAGGTGAAACCACAAGAGAAGCGTAGCCTCTGGGCGCTAAGATCTGAAACAGGTGGTGGCCCGTGATGCTGGGTGGGAGGGGAGATGGGGAGGGACGGGGAAGGGGAGAGCTGAGAAACATGGGAGGGGGAGGTAAGAGGCATACGAGCAGGGAAGTGAACGGGGGTAAGGTTAAAAAAAAAAAAAAAAAAAGCCTGAGCAGTATAATGTGATTCTTTATGGACAACGTTTCGCCCACACATTGGGCTTTATCAAGTCACAAACAGAGGGAAGGCGACTAAGCAGATGGAGTTGTGAATGCTTTAAAGTTAGCGTAGATGGAGGGGAAGTAGTAGTGAATGGGAGGAAGAAAAATAACTAGAAGGGATGAGAAGCGATGGAGGAACGGGGGATAATGAAAGGAATAAAAAGGAAATAAGGATGTGAAGGGAGTTGTGAAAAGCAGAAGACAGTAAGGAACAAATCATAGAAATATACCAAAATTCTTGGAGTATGCAATACACAAATAACCCCGCATATATGGTCCAAGGCGGACCTAATACTTATCATGTCCTCTTTCATATCTGCGAGTTATTTTTTTATTGTTCCAGTCACGGTATTGTGCCTTTTTCTTATTTATACTTGAAGTATACCCACAGATATCCCTATATAATAAAACGCTACGTATCTGTTACGACTGGTATATACTGATGAACCATAAAATATACCCAGTTGGATGAATCTTATTAAAACCACCTGGCCGAGTGGTTAACGCACTGGCCAGTATGTTTTAGACTCGCTTGTCATCGGATCAGACCCCACCTGTTCCCTGATTTGACACTGATGAAGCCTGCAGCGCGGGCGAAACGTTACGCTAATAATTTCTAGAATTGCCTACGAGTGTTTCTCTTAAGTTTATTTAGATACATTAGCGCTTAGTTTTGATTATAATAATATTTAGGCACAGTTACATATAAATAGTTACATAAATTATCATACATAGTAACATGGAGGAAATCACAATAAAACGTGTGATTATAAACATGAAAAAAATACTACAGTGATGCCTTTTTCACATAGTAACATATGTGCAAATTACTTCTGATAACCCCCACCCAAAAAAGTTAAAGTGGCTTATTTCCACTTATCTGTCAGACCCATTTCCCTGAAAGATGACAGTGACAGCCAGCATATGACACAGATTTCAGATACTGCCTGAAATGGCTAATTTAATGTACACCTTTTAGCCATCCATCAGACGGTAGCGAAGGAGTTGGGTAAATACAAAAAAAAAAAGGCTAATGAAAAAGTATGCGATTCACAAATGGCTCAGAATTTCTGTCTTAGTGTAATAAGATCCCGTGGCACATCATATGGGTTAGTTAACTATCTCTGTATTCCTCAATACGTGGAGGGGGAAAGTATACCTGGAGGGGATTTCGGGGGTCAACGCCCCCGCTGCCCGGTCCGTGACCAGGCCTCGTAAAGTTGATACTTCGGATATGTACAAGAAAGGGAACGTAAAGTTGACTGCATTCTTTACATTTAGTTTGCTCATCATCTGTTAATTGTTGCCATCTGCCCGAGATGCATGTAAACAAAGGCTAAGCCAGGCCTCTTCAACATCTGTGAAAGCACTTGTAATGAAGACAAAGCCAGGCTTCTGTAGCATCTATGAAGCACCTGTAATGAAGCCAAAGCCAGGCTTCTGTAGCATCTATGAAGCACTTGTAATGAACACAAATCCAGGCTTCTGTAACATCTATGAAGCACTTGTAATGAACACAAATCCAGGCTTCTGTAACATCTATGAAGCACTTGTAATGAACACAAATCCAGGCTTCTGTAACTTATGAAGCACTTGTAATGACACAATCCAGCTTTGTAACATTGAAGCACTTGTAATGAACACAAATCCAGGCTTCTGTAACATCTATGAAGCACTTGTAATGAACACAAATCCAGGCTTCTGTAACATCTATGAAGCACTTGTAATGAACACAAATCCAGGCTTCTGTAACATCTATGAAGCACTTGTAATGAAAACAAATCTAGGCTTCTGTAACATCTATGAAGCACAGTAATCAAGACAAAGCCAGTCTCCTACATCTGTCAGATTCTGTTAAAACCAGTTTTAAGGCATGTTTTCCACGAACAATTCGCTCATGGCAAACAATTATCCACACTTACTTGATATTCTAAACAAGTTTTCTCAATTTGTTCACAGCAAATAAATTAAAACTCGTGAATAGAATATACTTGGCCATGTAGGCCTAGGTTTTTTGCGTATATATATATTTTTCCTCCTGTGTTACTGTCCACTGCATGGATAAGACGTACACAAAAAAATAGTGGTTTCGGAGGGAAAAATCTAAATATTATTGCCCTTATAAATATTATATATATATATATATATATATATATATATATATATATATATATATATATTATATATATATATATATATATATATATATATATATATATATATATATTTCTTAGCACACTGGCCGATTCCCACCAAGGCAGGGTGGCCCGAAAAAGAAAAACTTTCACCATCATTCACTCCATCACTGTCTTGCCAGAAGGGTGCTTTACACTACAGTTTTTAAACTGCAACATTAACACCCATCCCTCAGAGTGCAGGCACTGTACTTCCCATCTCCAGGACTCAAGTCCGGCCTGCCGGTTTCCCTGAACCCCTTCATAAATGTTACTTTGCTCACACTCCAACAGCACGTCAAGTATTAAAAACCATTTGTCTCCATTCACTCCTATCAAACACGCTCACGAATGCCAGCTGGAAGTCCAAGCCCCTCGCACACAAAACCTAATTTACCCCCTCGCTCCAACCTTTCCTAGGCCGACCCCTACCCCGCCTTCCTTCCACTACAGACTGATACACTCTTGAAGTCATTCTGTTTCGCTCCATTCTCTCTACATGTCCGAACCACCTCAACAACCCTTCCTCAGCCCTCTGGACAACAGTTTTGGCAATCCCGCACCTCCTCCTAACTTCCAAGCTACGAATTCTCTGCATTATATTCACACCATACATTGCCCTCAGACATGACATCTCCACTGCCTCCAGCCTTCTCCTAGCTGCAACATTCATCACCCATATATATACATATATATATATATATATATATATTATATATATATATATATATATATATATATATATATATAATATATATATAATTATATATGTCAGTGCACCACAGAGAAACAAGCGGGTATATATAAAGATCTCAGGTAGCAGGATTCGAAATCACGTCAGGGGAGACGGGTAAGGTTCTCCAAGTGAGGCTCTTCTCCACTCAAATAGCCTTGTTTACAAACCATATTTCTTTCCAGCCCGGGCACACCAGGGGGCTTCAAGCTATTTCATTCTCCTGTATGTATGCGCGCGTGTGTGTGTGTGTGTATATATATATATATATATATATATATATATATATATATATATATTATATATATATATATATATTTAAATATATATATATATATATATATATATATATATATATATTATATATATATATATATATATATATATATATATACTATACATACATATGCAAGGAATTCGCTAGAGCATGCGAAATATACACAAACACTGATCTCTGGCTGAAGGAGACTCGAACCTACGAACCTTAGGACAAGGTATGCAGTGCTTTACCAATCTACCCACACTGGTCCATATATATATATATATATATATATATATATATATATATATATATATATATATATATTATATATATATATATATATATATATATATATATATATATATATATATACAAAACAACCACTCTGAAAGAATAGAGAAATTCCAAGCGCTTTCGTGACTACTCACATTATCAAGGAACTATGAAAGTGAAGCATCCAAGGAAGCTATATAAGGGGTCCGGCCAGCACCTCACTATCAGATCCCACAACGGTTAAACACGTGACGCGCGGCGAGCCAACTTGGATAGGTCCTTTGCAAAACTCACCCCCAAGCTATTTATTTGTCCAGTGTATTATTAAATTCTTCCCAAATTCTATTAATTATAAGTGGATCTAATTTATATAAACCAAAGGAAATATTCATATTATTGTCAGAACTGCTTTTTATGAAACAAGATTCAATTATATTCCTTTCGACCATGGACTTGCTTGATACTACTTTCTCAACTTTTTGAAAATCAATTGGATGGTTAAAATCTCTTACATGAATAAATAGAGCATTGGAATCTTGTCCAGTTCTAATGCTATATTTATGTTGTTTTAATATAGCATTAGAACTGGACAAGATTCCAATGCTCTATTTATTCATGTAAGAGATTTTAACCATCCAATTGATTTTCAAAAAGTTGAGAAAGTAGTATCAAGCAAGTCCATGGTCGAAAGGAATATAATTGAATCTTGTTTCATAAAAAGCAGTTTTGACAATAATATGAATATTTCCTTTGGTTTATATAAATTAGATCCATTTATAATTAATAGAATTTGGGAAGAATTTAATAATACACTGGACAAATAAATAGTTTGGGGGTGAGTTTTGCAAAGGACCTATCCAAGTTGGCTCGCCGCGCGTCACGTGTTTAACCGTTGTGGGATCTGATAGTGAGGTGCTGGCCAGACCCCTTATATAGCTTCCTTGGATGCTTTACTTTCATAGTTCCTTGATAATGTGAGTAGTCACGAAAGCGCTTGGAATTTCTCTATTCTTTCAGAGTGGTTGTTTTGCATATTTTAAAATCACCTGTTTACTGTGATCTTATTGCATATATATATATATAATATATATATATATATATATATATATATATATATATATATATATATATATATATATATATATATATATAATACATCATCGGTCTACATCTTGCACAGTTTCCCAGGAGATAAAATCTGGTGCAGTTTTAAATGAAAGAAAAACATATACCACTTATAAGTCTCGCATGTTTCTAGGTTAACAAAAAATTAATATTTATCTTTAATTTACGATGAAAGAATAAACTGCTATTAAGACGCGTTACAAAAAAAATATTTTTTTTTTTTTTTTTGGAAATCCTGCAGCCAGATACAGTTTGTGAGGAGTAATTGCTCCATTATTAGTAAAGGTTTATGTAAGAGATACACTTAGAGATTTTAGAAACATTTCCCACAGCCTCCCTTAAAGTTATCAGTACTACACTGAGAGGTTTGTCTCTCAGTGTATGTACACTGAGAGTTTAGGTGGCCCGGTGGTCTGGTGGCTAAAGCTCCCGCTTCACACACGGAGGCCCCGGGTTCGATTCCCGGTGGGTGGAAATTCCGACATGTTTCCTTACACCTATTGTCCTGTTCACCTAGCAGCAAATAGGTACCTGGGTGTTAGTCGACTGGTGTGGGTCGCATCCTGGGGGACAAGATTAAGGACCCCAATGGAAATAAGTTAGACAGTCCTCGATGACGCACTGACTTTCTTGGGTTATCCTGGGTGGCTAACCCTCCGGGGTTAAAAATCCGAACGAAATCTTATCTTATCTCTTATCTTAGACTTGTTGTGAACAGGTGACATGCAGCCTTAATGCCCGTGTAGTGTATTACTAACCATCACCATTAATCCATAGCTTTTATTAAATCATTAAAATATATAACAAAAACCTCAGTGTTGGTACAAGAGTTCAAGTTTTTGCCAGCATGTTCAAACTGAGGTCGGGTTCCCGTTGCCTAATCTCAACCACTCTGGTTAAATTTACGAAAAAAATAAATAATAATAACGGTGAACTCCTCGCTGATATGCCCACGAGATAATCTCGACACTCCCCCCAAGAAAACCTTAATCGCAAGCCACAGCTAAACTTACCATAAATAAATGGAAACAACTCGGCGACTATTGGGTGTATTACACAAGTTGAATCTGACAGTCCGAGGAGGAAGGTTGCAAATCCCCTCCCACTCTCCAAATTTACGAGAAATGATTACACCTGCATTAAGATAATACCTGTGCACGCCCTCTGCTGTCATTCTTGCAGAGTTGGGTTGTGCTCCCTGCCACAAAGAGGGAGGTCGTGGTAGCCAGTCGCAGTTTCTTGAGATGCGCATTGTAATTGGCGAAAGGTTTGGTGCCCCGTTGATCGTTCCTCAGCTCGCCGCCCTGGAGGTCGTGGTAGCCAGTCGTGCCTTAAAGACCGTGGCGATGTAATTGGCAAGCGTTTGGTCCCCCGTTGATCGTTCTCCTGCCAGGTCTTAGTTGGGTAGATTTAAGAGTGAGAAGCGTTGAATAAGAGAAGAACCTACCGTAACACAGGCTAGTAGATAAATAAGTCACACGGTGCAGGTTTTAACATTGTACTAGGAAAGCGTTTCGTCCACCAGTGATAAAACGTCTTCACAATAACCCCCATTGTGGCTTATTTAAACATTGTATAAACGGTATAAAATAGCGACACAAAGGAAAAATAAACGCAAATGCGGTACAATGCGTGTCGCCCACACAGTGGGTTTCATCAGTCACAAACAGATCTGTTCGTGGCTTGATGAAGTCCACTGTGTGGGCAAAACGTAGTTAATAAAGAATAGCGTTATACTGTATTTTTGTCTGCTTTTCCATACACTAACCTTGTATTACCAAAAGCCAGCAGACTTGCTGCAGTGCTCCTCCACTCTCAATGTTTCCAATCGTCAAGCTGTTTCCCCATTGACCGTTCTAATTCCCAACGCCACAGAGAGAAAGATCCTGGTAGCTTGTCCTGTCTTCGAGGCGATGGTGCTGTAATCGACAAGTTGTTAGGAGGTCGTTGTTCGTGACGACCTCAGGGGCTGATCGGTAGTAGATAGCGGAGTGATGAGTGGCTATGCCCTGATGAGTTGTGATGATGGAGAGATAGCTTGATATAGTGATCATATGACGACCTCGTGCCTCCGTGGTGAAGGGTGAGGAGGGAGACGGGAATGCTGGGTAAGAAGCACAGGGAGATGAGAGAGAGACAAAAGTTACATTTTTGTTATACATTATCGACAATTTTAAGTAATTACACACATGCAACACCTGGGAATCTTTATTTCAACTAAAGATACCCAGTTGTTGCATGCCTCATTCCTCGGAAATTCATACATACAAAAAAAAAAAGACAGAATTACACACAGACAAATAATCTGACGACAAACGCAAGGAATAAAAAAGAAGAATGAAGGGAGAGGTAAAGACAGAAGAGGAAACAAAGAGAACGGGAAAAATAAATTGCTTTCACATTACGCAACTCTAACTCTGAGTATTTTCTCCTCTACCCACAATGGAAGTAAACAACATATAATATATATATATATATATATATATATATATATATATATATATATATATATATATATGTGCAATAAGATCACAGTAAACAGGTGATTTCAAAATATGCTAAACAACCACTCTGAAAGAATAGAGAAATTCCAAGCGCTTTCGTGACTACTCACATTATCAAGGAACTATCAATGTGAGTAGTCACGAAAGCGCTTGGAATTTCTCTATTCTTTCAGAGTGGTTGTTTTGCATATATATATATATATATATATATATATATATATATATATATATATATATATATATATATATATATATATATATATATATATATATATATATGTTATTGCTAATCACTGACGAGGTTTGTGTACAAATATGTAAGGATAAGCACTTAAGGATTTTTTATTTAGCAGAATCGGATGACTCAGCAGTGTGCAGCTACCCTATGCTATATAAAAGTTACAGTGGGATGTAAATACATTTGGGGGAGACATATAGCATTTTAGGGAAATGGAAGGAGGCACAGAGCATTTTAAGGATATAAAAAGTTTTTATGAGATGTGCAACGAATTTTAGAACGATGTACAACATTTTAAAGATAGAGCATTTAAGGGAGATGCAAAGAATTTTAGGAATATGCAGAGCATTTTAGGAGGGTGAGATGACCCAGCTTGAAGTACTATAGAGAACTGGAGTTCCCATTCGTGCCTTTCTCTAGTTCTTCCTTCCTTGTTACATTTCGCTCCTCCCTCCTTCCCTCCCTCCATGCATGTTGCTCATCCAATCCTTCAATCTCTAACATGATAATTCTTCTTTTCATTACATTCATTTCCTCCCTTCATCTCCTCAATATCTAATTGCAACTCTTGAATCTGTCCCATCTGATGATTTTCCAGTACCGGCACTGTATTCTGCTCCTAATTAAGGGATTCTTTGGTCAACAAACCTGCAGTCCTTGTTTGGGTTGAGTCTCTACCTGGGGTACAGTGTCGTTTACAAGTCTCTACCTGGGGTACAGTGTCGTTTACAAGTCTCTACCTGGGGTACAGTGTCGTTTACAAGTCTCTACCTGGGGTACAGTGTCGTTTACAAGTCTCTACCTGGGTACAGTGTCGTTTATAGTCTCTACCTGGGGTACATGTCGTTTACTAGTCTCTACCTGGAGTACAGTGTCGTTTACAAGTCTCTACCTGGGGTACAGTGTCGTTTACAAGTCTCTACCTGGGGTACAGTGTCGTTTACAAGTCTCTACCTGGAGTACAGTGTCGTTTACAAGTCTCTACCTGGAGTACAGTGTCGTTTACAAGTCTCTACCTGGAGTACAGTGTCGTTTACAAGTCTCTACCTGGGGTACAGTGTCGTTTGTGTAAATAATTACAAAACATGAAGTATATTGATGATTAATACAAATACAAACTTATTTTGACATATATTGTTTGTGGGCGACACTTTAGATCAAGTTTAAGCCCATTGTTATGCAGAGCATTTCGGGCTGTTGTCTACGTGATTATATACAGCAGGATTATTGTCATGGCTAAAATTAGGACGTCCTGCAGATATCACTGAAGAAAAGGCGCAGTGTTTCACTTCATTACAAAGCAAAACGTTGTGTAAAAGTAACGTTCTTTGCGCGTGTATATTTCCGTCTTTATGAGGTTCCAATCATTTTATCTTTAAACACTTTTACGTTGAAGTCATAATTTTTATGATGTAATATCTCAACTATTGTTCTAGCTTAACGCCTCATTCAACCCCCAATATTCTTGACAACACATGGTATGTATTGCAAGTGTGTTCGTCAAATTGTCGGTATTGCATAGGAGAAGTAATGTGCTGTAAATTCTTAATATCCATTAAAAACTTTTCTCCAGTCTAATGTTAAAACCAAGAAGGGTAACATGTTAATAGAGATGTTTAGATTCTGACGTCGGGGCAGCCAGCCTCCGAGGAACCTTGAACACAGCCACGATTTACCCGCTACCCGAAATTCGGCAGTCTTGTGTTTTTGGCTGGTGTGTAAGATTTACCGCTGCTCGTGACTGAGGGGCTTGGACTGATGACGGTGTCGAGCTCCGTCAGTCATAAAGGCTAAACAGTTATTTAGGACAAGTGCTCCTCGGCGTTATTTACAGTTTTCCGCAAGATTGGTCAGACTTCAACTACACCGCGTTATATCTTAACCGGGCAGAGTCTGGATGCTGTTGACGCAAGATACATACACAGAGTGTATAGATATATATACACCGAGAGGTGTATGTGTCTCAGTTTATTTACACTGAGAGGCATGTGTGTCTGTTTATATACACTGAGAGTTTAATCCCTATTTTAGGTACTAAAGTATTTTTGACTGGTAGTGAAGAGGTGACAACAGCCTTAATGACCCACAGAGTACTCAGTAGGCTTCCAACCCAGGTGGAATCCTACTGATTCACTAATTATTTTCAATGTCGAAAACATTTGATACACACGATCTACTAAAGAATTAAACACTGACAGCCTAGCAGGCTTGTGAACCATTGAACCCTGCCATTGTTGCCAGCTAGCGACTGAGTTTTCCCGATTGGTTGGTTGATTTATTAGGTTTAAAGACTATGAACTACGTGAGGGCCATTGGCAGCATGTCACCTGTGTACTACCAGTCAGTTACTTTACCATTTAACTGGGATTAAACACTTAGCGTGAATACACAGAGATACTCGTATAAACTTTTCAGTGTAAATTCTCTTATGTTTTCCTTTTAGGATTGTGAATATAAAATACAATAAACACTTCTTGTGTTGCGAGTTTGAGTTTCTCTGATAGTGTTGCGAATATACAACGATCTATTACTGTAACTAGATTTTGGAAAACAGAAAGAAAAGTACAAGAGACGGAATCTTTACATGCTGCCATAGTCTCTAAGATAAACCATTAGATTCTTCACTGTATAGACGGTTACTGCTAGTTTATTGTACACCCCATCTCAAACCTATGGACGGCGGCGGCGGCTAGTTAACTCCGCACGCTATCCCCTCAAGGGTTCCTTGACGCTGGTAAGGGGCTCCGGTTCCCTGAATTGAGCCTGAATACCTTCCAATCACCCCCCCCCCAAATGCGCTGTATAATCCTACGGGTTTAGTGCTCCTCCATAATTATAATCCGCACGCTATATTGATTTTGTGGATGCTAGCATAACTGCCTATGCAAACACAATATGGCTATAAATTCACATGCGCCCCTCCCCAAAGAGGGACCAACTGGAGTTGATTTCAGTAAATATTATTTACAAATTGTTAGGGAGTTGCAAATTCAGAATACTGCTTTATTTTCATTAATTAGATACCATAACATAAAATACTAGGTTAATGTGTTGTCTGCATCATCATTCCTAAGTGGACAATCACACACGTAGTGTTAGTTACCATAATGCATATGGTTTTGGCACACAGTTTTGTAATCGTCTGTATAAATGCCAGACTGACAGAATTATTTGCCTTTCAGAATTACTAAGCCTACCTACTACATTAGTCTGTTTACATTGTAAGTCACTCGGAATTAAACTTCACCAAGACTACCTTGAATCATCTCTGAGTGCAACGTTGTCTCAAAAAAAATCTTGCTGTGCATTGGCAATTCCTAGCATGGGCCCATAGGCCAACTTCTGCACTCCACTGATCTTATATTCTCAGCGCGTGTTCTTTATACACACTCACCGGCTTGCAACACCATCCACTATCAACATCCTTCAGAATATTAATCAGAACATTCTCCAGTGTGGTGGAATGTTGAAAACTCTGCAAATTACACTGATTACATGTACGTCTGTCCATGATCAATAATCAGCACTCAGTATACACTGCATGAACACGTCTATTGAAGCTAATTTGTTTATTTTTAACTTCATGCATCCCATTTATTATACACGTTAATTTGCAATTTATAATTGGAGAGAGACTCGCAAGGATGGTCATTAGAGTCGTTTATTAGAGGTGATTATAATAATAATAATAATAATAATTATTATTATTATTATTATTATTATTATTATTATTATTATTTAGTATTATGTTTAAGTGCTACACATAAAGGATATAAAGTAATGCTTCATAATAATAATAATAATAATAATAATAATAAGGGAGAGTTAAGCCAGCAGGAATAGAAGGTATTCGGGCGCTAGGCTCAATTGGTTAATTCTTCCTCAGGCATGTAGTGGTTAATTAAGGCAACACACACAATGATAGTGAGTGAGGCGTCTCATAATAAGGTCATGAACAGTGCTGCGGTAAAACCGCAATAATGAACACGGAGATAAGGTTTATTTTGACCTACAAACACAAGAGACACTCGTCTTAGTACGTGAGTTACAGGAAGTGAGAAAGATTTACAAATTAGGTTTTAAATTAGAGAGGCAGAGATGTTGATATTTTATTTAAAAATGCTGTGAAATAAATAAATAAATAAATAAATAAATAAATTATATTTTATATATATATTATATATTATATATATATATATATATATAATATATATATATAAAATTAAAATATATATATATATATATATATGTGTGTGTGTGTGTGTGTGTCGTGCCAAATAGTAAAACTGGTCAATTAGCAAGAACTTTTTTAAAATTAAGTCCTTTCTAAAAATTTCTCTTATACGTTTAAAGAAAAATTTTTTTTTCATTAATGTTAATGTAAAATATTTAAATTTTTCCCAGAAGAATTTAGAAAACTTACCTAACCTTATTAAAACAAGAACATTTATTTTAGGCTAACCCAACTAAATATATTTTAGATTTGTTTACAAAAATTTTAAATACTAAACAAACACAGTGAAATGTATTTTTTTCGTTAGGTTCAGAATGGTTTTGGCGAAATTATTGCATACACAAATTTTCACTTGTCCTATATGACAAGATGAACGCTGCTTTTTTAAGCCAAGATCGCAAGTTCTGCCTATTCGGCACGACATATATATATATATATATATATAAAATTTATATATATAATATATATATATATTATATTATATAAAAATTTAAATATATATAAAATATATATTTTTATATATATATATAATATATATATATTTATATATATATATATACATTTTAATATTTTATATATAATATATATTTTATATATATATAAATATATTTTATATATTTATATATAAATTATATATTTATATATATATATATATATATATATTATATATAATATATATATATATATATATAATATATATATATATATATATATATAGTAAAATTTGGCAGTAGTAGTAACCATTTTGATGGGTAGTGGAAGTAGTATTAATAGTACTAGCAGGGGTAGTAATAGTCATATAGCAGAAGTAGTGGGCGAAATGTATAATAAAGCTCCACTGTGGGTGACACCTTGTATCATAAAGGAAATTTCCTCTATTCTTGTCTTCCCGTCAGCATTCATCAGGTTGTGCCTCTGTCTACCCATCAGGTGGGTGAGCACATGACTTCACATCTCATAACCCTCATGAGTGACGTGGTTTTAGGCCTACTGGTATCATAGGCCCGGGTCAGAGTTAATTCGTCGTCAGACAGGATGTAAACACCAAGATGTATATTTCTCTCAGTGGGTATACACCGTGAGTTTACTTAAATCCCTAGTTTAGGTATCAAATGTGCCGGTGGAAAAATTAGAGCGTGTTTCCTTTAAACACCTGCTGTCCCTGTTCATTTATAAGGGTGTTAGTCAACTGGTGTGGGTCGCATCCTGGGGACAAAACTGACCTAATTTGCCCGAAATGCTCAGCATAACAAGGGACTTTCTATATAATAGTATGTCATTGTTGTCAGCTATGCCTATATACCTTGAATATGTACTTGTAGAAATCAAAGAAAGTATTCTTGTCTGATGGCGAAGATGTCACGAACAGCCTTAATGAGCCTAGTGCAGTCGATAGGCTTCATTAATTTTTTAACTCGAAAATTTATTTAGGCAGAGGTACACATAATTACAACTATCATAGTGCAAATTACCTAGGATAACCCCATAAAAGGGGTCAGACAAAGTAACTTATTTCCATTGCAGTACCTGCTTAAAAAAACAATGTTTGCTTATGAACAAGGCTGATAATCATATTTTTGAAATATTCTCAGTGATAACGAAGAGGAAGATAATAGAGATTGACGAATTCCTTTAAACGTATTCGCTTGGCTTGCAGCAGACTAGGCCTTCTCCTCCTTACTTTCTGCAGCCCGTCCACTTAGGTAAGCAAGGAGGTAGGAAGGCAGAGGGATATAAAGGCACGGGGGGTAGAAAGGCAGGGAGGCAGGATGGCAAGGGGGGTATGAAGGCAGTGGGGTAGGTGGGCAGGGAGGTAGGAAGGCAGGGAGGTAGGAAGGCAGGGTGCAGAGAGGTAGGAAGGCAGGTAGATAGGAGGGCAGAGAGGTAGGATGGCAGACAGGAAGGCAGAGAGGTAGGATGACAGGCAGGTAGAGAGGTAGGAAGGCTTGGCACACACCCTATCAAGAAACCCTCTTATAAATTACAAACACACACACACACACCTACCCTAAATATACCCACGTGGTTCAGGGGAAGAGGAACCTTGATGCTGGTTAAGAGTTCTTGATACGGGGATTATCAACTACCTCTCCGCTCCTTGGATCAAACCTGATTAGCCTAATCCAACTAAATATATTTTAGGTAAGTTTACAATAATTTAATAAACACAATGAAATATATTTTTATCGTTAGGTTCAGAATGATTTTTCCGAGATTATTGAATGCACAAAATTTTGCTTGCCTTATTCGGCAAGAAGAGCGTTGCTATTTAAACCAAAATCCCAAGTTTTACTTATTCGGCACGAGACATATATATTTTTTTTTTTTTATTTTTATTATCACACTGGCCGATTCCCACCAAGGCAGGGTGGCCCGAAAAAGAAAAACTTTCACCATCATTCACTCCATCACTGTCTTGCCAGAAGGGTGCTTTACACTACAGTTTTTAAACTGCAACATTAACACCCCTCCTTCAGAGTGCAGGCACTGTACTTCCCATCTCCAGGACTCAAGTCCGGCCTGCCGGGTTTTTCCCTGAACCCCTTCATAAATGTTACTTTGCTCACACCCAACACACGTCAAGTTTTAAAAAACCCATTTGTCTCCATTCACTCCTATCAAACACGCTCACACATGCCTGCTGGAAGTCCAAGCCCCTCGCACACAAAACCTCCTTTACCCCTCCCTCCAACCCTTCCTAGGCCGACCCCTACCCCCCCCTTCCTTCCCACTACAGACTGATACACTCTTGAAGCCCATTCTGTTTCGCTCCCATTCTCTCTACATGTCCGAACCACCTCAACAACCCTTCCTCACCCTCCTGGACAACAGTTTTGGTAATCCCAACCTCCTCCAAACTTCCAAACTACGAATTCCCTCTGCATTATATTCACCCCACACATTGCCCTCAGACACGACATCTCCACTGCCTCCAGCCTTCTCCTCGCTGCAACATTCATCACCCACGCTTCACACCATACAAGAGCGTTGGTAAAACTATACTCTCATACATTCCCCTCTTTGCCTCCAAGGACAAAGTTTTTGTCTCCACAGACTCCTAAGTGCACCACTCACTCTTTTTTCCTCATCAATTCTATGATTTACCTCATCTTTCATAGACCCATCCGCTGACACGTCCACTCCCAATATCTGAATACGTTCACCTCCTCCATACTCTCTCCCCCCAATCTGATATTCAATCTTTCATCACCTAATCTTTTTGTTATCCTCATAAACCTTACTCTTTCCCTGTATTCACCTTTAATTTTCTTTTTTTTTCCACCCTACCAATTCTCACAATCTCTGAAAACTTCTTTTCAAATCCCCCAAGAGACGTGTCACAGCAAGAGCAGCTTGACAACCCCCATTGTTTTGGTTCTTTATCTTTTTAACTCCACGCCTCTTCCCAAAGACCCTCGCATTTTACTTCTCTTACAACCCCATCTATAAATATATTAAAAAACCACGGTGACATCAACATCCTTGTCAAAGGGCCATTTTTACTGGGAAAAAATTTCCCCTTTTCCCCACATACTCAACTTGACCCTACTTCCTCGTAAAAAAACTCTTCATGTTTCAGAAAACTACCCCCTACACCATACACTTGAACCGCCACTTGCCCCCCATCCCCCCTGTCATACCCTTTTTCCAAATCCAAAAATCCACAAAGCCTCTTTAGCCTTTCTAAATACTGTTCATTATTTTTTTTCACTGAAAACACCTGGTCCACACACCCTCCTTTTCCTAAAGCCCCCTTGTTCATCTGCTATCCTATTCTCCGTTTATCTTAATTCTTTCAATTATAATCTACCATACATTTTCCCGGGTACACTCAACAGATTATCCCCTAAAATTTTTGCATCTCTTTTATCCCCTTTGCCTTTATCAAAGGAAAAATATGCATGCTCTCTCCCAACCCCTAGGTACCTTACCCTCTTCCTAATTTTTTAAAAATTTTTGCACCAACCACTCCAAAAACTATCCCCCCCTTTTTTTAACTTTTTCTATCTTTTCCCTAAATTTCCCGGCTCCCTTGCCCCCTTTCTTTTACCTCAGCCCACAACTTCCCCACACTCACAAACGGGCTCTTCCTCATCCTACAAATGTTTTCCTCCTTTCCCTATACACGAAATCACACTTCCTTCTTCATCAAAATTTAACAATTTCCCCAAAATATTCCTCCATCTTCCCAATACCCCTAACTCTCCATTTAATAACTTTCCCCCTCCTATTTTTTTAAATGACAAACCCTTTTTCTCTAGGCTTTCTTAAAAATTTTTAAATTTATCCAAAAATTTTTCTTATTTTCAACAAAATTTGTTGATAACATCTACCCATCTCTCAATTTTCTTCTTTTTACATTTCTTCACCACTCTCTTAACTTCTCTTTTTCTCCATTACTCCCTTTCCCCCCTTGATCCTTCACTTTTTAAAAACTTCTCATATGCTAACTTTTTTTCCCTTCTTCCTTTTTTACATCATCATTCCCCCCAAACGCTCCTCTTCCCCCCTGGGACCCCTTTCCCGTAACCACAAAATTCTGTGACATCTAACCTACATTTTTAAACCTACCCCATACCTCTTCGACCCATTGCCTATGCTCTATTAGCCCATCTATCCCCCAATAGCTGTTTTTAAACTTACCCTAAAATGCCCCCTCTTTTTGTTTATAAACCTTAAACCCTCTCTTTCCCAAAGCCTATTCCTTGTTCCCATTACCTTTTTCTTAGTGTAGTTTCAACTAGAAAGTGATCTGAATTTCTGTGGGCCCCCCTTAAAAAAATGTACATCCCGAAATCTACTAAGCTTTTATCTACCAATACTAATCCAACAAATACGTCATTCGCCCTACATCTATCGTGTATATTATTTACCTTTTTTCTTAAAAAATGTATTACCTATAACTAAACCCCCTTTTTTCAAAGTTTAATCAAAGGGCTCCCCTTATCATTTACAAAATGGCACCCCAAACTTACCCCCCCCTCTCTAAAGTTTTTCCTACTTTTGCATTCAGTCCCTACCCCAATTACTTCTCCCCTTGGTCAAAGGCTCCTAAATTCACTTAAAATCTTTTATATATTTAAAAATATATATTTATATAAAATAATAATTTTTATATATAATAAATTTTTTTATATATTTATATATATATTAATAATATATATTTTTATATATAAAACGTTTGTGACTCACTGTAATTCATAAATATATCAGTTCTGAGTAAGAATAAACACTTGAGGCGGGTGAGTAATGAAATCTCCCTGGATGGCAATGCTGTGAGAGTGCCCAGGCACGCACAGAGTGCCAGGCAAGCTGTAAATCAAGTGACACGTCTACTCCTGTCCGTGTCAACCGCCCCTGTCAGCTCCTTTACTGTAAGTTGAAGATAAGCTGCAATGGAATTGAAAAAAACTCGCCTTAGAACCTGGAGAAGCTTTCCGTAGAACCTTTAGAAGCTCTCCTTAGAACCTGGAGAAGCTTTCATTAGAACCTGGAGAAGCTTTCATTAGAACCTGGAGAAACTCTCCTTAGAACCTGGAGAAGCTTTCATTAAAACCTGGAGAAGCTCTCCTTAGAACCTGGAGAAGCTCTCCTTAGAACCTGGAGAAGCTCTCCTCAGAACCTGGAGAAGCTTTCGTAAAAACCTGGAGAAACTTTCATTAGAGCCTGGAGAAGCTTTCATTAGAACCTGGAGAAGTTCTCACTAGAACCTGGAGAAGTTCTCACTAGAACCTGGAGAATCTCTCACTAGAACCTGGAGAAGCTCTCACTAGAACCTGGAGAAGCCCTCACTAGAACCTGGAGAATCTCTCACTAGAACCTGGAGAAGTTCGCACTAGAACCTGGAGAAGCTCTCACTAGAACCTGAAGAATCTCTCACTAGAACCTGGAGAAGCTCTCACTAGAACCTGGAGAAGCCCTCACTAGAACCTGGAGAAGCTCTCACTAGAACCTGGAGAAGCTTTCACTAGAACCTGGAGAAGCTTTCACTAGAACCTGGAGAAGCTCTCACTAGAACCTGGAGAAGCTCTCACTAGAACCTGAAGAATTTCTCACTAGAACCTGGAGAAGCTCTCACTAGAACCTGGAGAATCTCTCACTAGAACCTAGAGAAGCTCTCTTCTAGAATTCACACATCTCCCGAAGATGAGAAACGAATATAGTATTAGGCGAATTCTTTTCCGACGAGTCTATGACTTGACAAAACTCAGTGTGTGGGCGAAACGTGGCTAATAAGATATTGCATTAGAGTGTATTTCTCTTTTGTTAGTGTTTCTTTATTTTCTCCCCTTTTTTTCAGCTTGACTTGTTTCTTTCTCCACTTACCTGTCGATGTTTCGCCCTTCACTGCAAAGACGATCTCAGCATAGAGCAAAACGTAAACACACAAATATAAGAGCATATTTGTCCAATCTCTTTTTAAGAACACGAACACATTTTGGGATTATATTTCGAGTAAATATTTCATTAATGTTAAAACGTCTCGGAGCTTATTGAAGCAGAATTAAGGCATCAACAGTTTACATAGTTTTTTTTTTTTTTTTTGGCCTCAAGACAAATTGACAAACACTGCGTCTCCAGGTCCATTAGAATTTGTGTTTTGTTAGTGAGGCAGTTATTCTCCTCGGATAAACAGACTATGACTGTCAGGTAGTGATGTTTCCTGGTCTTCTGGTTAACTAGCCAGTTAACATAAGAATGGAGGAACACTGCAACAGGCCTACTGGCCCAAACTAGGCAAGTCTTTCTCTACTGTGCCCCGTGGCCTGGTGGCTAAAGCCCTAGCTGGGATCGATTCCCAGCGAGGGTAGAAATATTGAGCTGTTTCTTTACACCGGTTGTCTATGTTCACCCAACAGTAAAATGGGTACCTGGGTGTTAGTCGACTGGTGTGGGTCGCATCCTGGGACAAAACTAACCTAATTTGCCCGAAATGCTCTGCATAACAAGTGGCTTCCTATATAGTAGTATATCATTGATGTCAGCTAGGCCTGTATACCTTGTACATGTACTTGTAGAAATAGATATTATTCAACCAACCATTCCCACCCACCCACTTGTCCAACCTTTTGGTAAACACCAAGTGATTTTGATAAGGACCTGCTTTGCATGGTCCAGTAAACCTGCAGTGTTCCTTCATTCTTATCTTCTTAAAGCTTCCCAAGCATTACCTTCAATACCTTCAGTACCTCAGGTACTAATCAAACCCAGCCGCTCTCACTCATATATTGTTCAATCTCCCTTTTCAAAGCTACTCGGGGCCTTGGCCTCAGTTATTCACACAGGCTAAGAAGCTGCATCATCCAACCTGTCACACAACCAATTAACAGCTCACTTTAGGCTGTCACTATTATTACTTTAGCAAGTGACATCAGTCTTTTCTTAATTCAGAGTCGACGCTATTATTGCTGCATTGAGTGAATCAGTTAGATTAGAAGTGAAGCATGACAAGTAGACAAGACACATATGCAACGGTTAGATATCTTTATTCCGAAACGTTTCGCCTACACAGTAGGCTTCTTCGGTCGAATGTAGACAAATGGTTCAGAGAACCGACAAGCTGATAAATTAGACACATGGCAACACTTGGGTATCGTCTCCCCACACAGTGGCTTCATCAGTCTATACACAAGCAGTAGAGATGTAAAGACGCTATCATCAGTCCATCATCCTTGAAGACTTAGTTTTAAGGTGGTCAGTCCCTCAGCCTGGAGAAGAGTTATGCTCCAGAGTCTTTACATCTCTACCGTTTCTGCTCAATCTTCTGTAATGAAAAAGCCTACTGTGTAGGCGAAACGTTTCGGAATAAAGATGCCTAACTGTTGCCCATGTGTCTTGCTTATCAGAAGTAAAACAGCTCCATCTGTGAGATGCTGTCGTACCTTTTTCTCGTAAACACACCTAGCGGCTTTCGCTAGTAAAACGACTCTAGTTTTAACGAAAAAGACGTGCCGTTGGATTACCTTTGTTGCTGAAACATTTCGACTGAGTAGCAGACTTTTTCAGTCGACAAATGAGATAGTTATGCAACATTTAGATATCTTTATCGATTCCTGGCTGAGGGACTCGTTACCTCAAACTCATCTTCCACCTTTCTCTGCATTAGACTGAAGAAGCCGTCGATTGTGGTTCCACCGACTGTGGTTCCATCGACTGTGGTTCCACCGACTGTGGTTCCATCGACTGTGGCTCCATCGACTGTGGCTCCGTCGACTGTGGTTCCATCGACTGTGGTTCCATCGACTGTGGCTCCATCGACTGTGGCTCCATCGACTGTGGCTCCATCGACTGTGGTTCCATCGACTGTGGCTTCATCGACTGTGGCTCCATCGACTGTGGTTCCATCGACTGTGGTTCCATCGACTGTGGCTCCATCGACTGTGGCTCCATCGACTGTGGTTCCATCGACTGTGGCTTCATCGACTGTGGCTCCATCGACTGTGGTTCCATCGACTGTGGTTCCATCGACTGTGGCTCCATCGACTGTGGCTCCATCGACTGTGGTTCCATCGGCTGTGGCTTCATCGACTGTGGTTCCATCGACTGTGGCTCCATCGACTGTGGTTCCATCGACTGTGGCTCCATCGACTGTGGCTCCATCGACTGTGGTTCCATCAACTGTGGTTCCATCGACTGTGGTTAAAAATGGCATGACAGTGCAGGTACCTGAGCGAAACGTTGTCCCGGCGAAAACTTATTCTGAAACAAGTTTTCTCTTGATATTTGTAGGAATATACCATTTCATCCGGCACCTGTACTCGCCTGTATGTGGTCGCAGGGGTCGAGTCACAGCTCCTGGGCTGCTGGTTCCAGTTAGCGAGTTACTGTGCTTCTTGGTGGTTCATATCACAAATCAAATTTCATTTTTAGGTACAAAATTTATTACAGCATTGAACCTACAGTTATCCAGTCAAAAGATGGGCTACATAACACAGTCAATTGGTTAAACATTGCTGATACTTCTCCTGTCTACAGGGAAACCTACTAAGCCATATTTCTACGGTGTCTACACCCCTCAAGGAAGGTTCCTTGATGTTGGTGAGGGGCTCTTGATTTAGGGAATTGGATCTGTGCTCCAGTTCCCCGAATTAAGCCTGAATGCCTTCCACATCCCCCCCCAGGCGTTGTATAATCCTCCGGGTTTAGCGCTTCCCCCTTGATTATAATAATAATAATACGGTGTCTACAGATTACTGATTCTACAGTTATCTTACACGTTGTTTACAGTTGTCAGACGCTGCATCTACAGTCATCTTACACTGCGTATACAGAAGAAGACAGTCATGGTGCACCCGTAAACATTCAGAAGACAGTCACTTTGCACCTCATACTGTCAGAAGACAGTCACGCCCACACTTCTACAGTCACGCCCACAATGTGTCTCCACCTAAGAGCAAGTGGCAAACCTCACAGGCTGTCCATCAGACATGCCTCCGCCCACCCCGCTAACCTGTCCATAAGTCAAGTCAAATAAGAGAGTCATAAATACCTGGGCAGTAAGTCAGGTCGGTGTGGAGACAGTGCAATTACCTCTGTTTGGCCAGTGTGGGACTGGTTATTAGACTTTTTTTTTTCCATCTTCTTTCTCTCTCTCTTCCTGTACCATCCCTTCCTTACCTCGTCTCGAGGTGGGTGTTAGTGTTTAGCAGTTTGATGTATGGGGGTTCAATGTAGTGGGTAGTTTATTGTTTTGGGTAGTGGTGATACCCATGTCGTCATGAGTCACTACCACCATGATTTTTTTTATAGTGACACACACACACACACACACACACACACACACACACACACACACACACACACACACACACACACACACGAGCCACCAACCACAATCTCCGAGCTAAATATGAATTACTAGAAAAACTTAGACGTGTGACGACCAGTCGTATTTTGCTTGGCACTTTAATCCTTGTGTCATATTGGCTGTGTGTGTGTGTTGTGTTGTGTGTGTGTGTGTGTGTGTGTGTGTGTGTGTGTGTGTGTACTCACCTAGTTGAGGTTGCAGGGTTCGAGTCCAAGTTCCTGGCCCCGCCTCTTCACTGGTCGCTACTATGTCACTCTCCCTGAACCGTGTGCTTTATCATACCTCTGCTTAAAGCTATGTATGGATCCTGCCTCTACATCACTTCCTAAACTATTCCACTTCCTGATTACTCTGTGGCTGAAGAAATACTTCCTAACATCCCTGTGATTTATCTGTGTCTTCAACTTCCAACTGTGTCCCCTTGTTGCTGTGTCTCATCTCTGGAACATCCTGTCTTTGTCCACTTTGTCAATTCCTCTCAGTATTTTGTATGTCGTTATCATGTCCTTCCTATCTCTCCTGTCCTCCAGTGTCGTCAGGTTGATTTCCCTTAACCTCTCCTTGTAGGACATACCTCTTAGCTCTGGAACTAGTCTTGTTGCAAACCTTTGCACTTTCTCTAGTTTCTTTACATGCTTGGCTAGGTGTGGGTTCCAAACTGGTGCCGCATACTCCAATATGGACCTAACGTAGACGGTGTACAGGGTCCTGAACGATTCCTTATTAAGATGTCGGAATGCTGTTCTGAGGTTTGCTAGGCGCCCATATGCTGCAGCAGTTATTTGGTTGATGTGCGCTTCAGATGTGCCTGGTGTTATACTCACCCCTAGATCTTTTTCCTTGAGTGAGGTCTGTAGTCCCTGGCCCCCTAGACTGCACTCCGTCTGCGGTCTTCTTTGCCCTTCCCCAATCTTCATGACATTGCACTTGGTGGGGTTGAACTCCAGGTGTTTAACAGGATTATTTGTTAGGGCTGAAAGTGGGTGGTTAAATGATATACTTCTTCGGAGGCTTCTTAGTTTACTGAAAGGTCGTGGTGGGTACACAGGCTTGTGTGTTGTGCCCATGGCCCGGGCAGGGCCATCCCACAAGAGGAGCTAGGAGTAGGCTTTGTGTCTTCCTGCTAGGCCGCTGTGTGAGTGAGAGCGAGGCAAGGGCAGGCAGGCTGCCATGCCCACCGAGAGGCCTAGCTACAGAGGGCAGCATCTGAGTGGCGCGAAATATGAACTAAGCTGGCAGACAGCATGGGCTGTCTGTGCAGACAGTACAGGCTGTCTACATCCACTCGCCCACCTACCTCGCGTCATCCTGACGCAACAATACTGGTGGTAAAAGAAACTCGGTCTCTCTCTCGTAGGAACAGGGCACAGAACACAAAATAAAAACATATATATACATACGGACATGGAAAAAAAAACTTCCTACAGGGAGGGAAGTAAAAAACATGTGGGGTGTGGTAAACATAGTGGTCAAGGGCAGTGAGCATCAAAGTGCATCACTGCATGCCTTCCTGCGTCTGGACAGATACTGCAACACAGGAGACATCGCTGCGGCTGAGCTGTGATGTAACAGGATATGGTCTCCTCTGGAACAGTGAAGCAGTCATCGTAGGAGTCGCAGCAGGTTTTCACTCAACCTGGGGCACGACATGCTGGTGCCCTCGAGTGAGGCGTCATCAAAACTCAGCAACTGGGCAGGACTTCTGGCAAGCGACTCAGGAGGACACTTCTCAACTGGTACTGTCACTGGGCTGTCACTGCCGGCGAGCGTGGAGCGAGTTGTGGAGTGAGTCGTGGCAGAGATGACTGGGCAAAACATCTGGGAGGCGTAACATCATACACCAGACTGCAGTGAGTGAGCTAGCAGTCAAAGTGACATCTTTGTGCAGGCTGCTCACTGAAGCTTGTGACATGAGGCTGACACAGCGCCTGCCGACAGGGCTAACTGTGGCTTGATGAGTGTCATTCTCTCGGCAGTTGGAGTTATAGAAGAGGTTAGTCTAAGCATCCCCAGACTTGTTTCTCTACATATAACTGCACTCTGAAGGTCTGGAGGTGAAGTGAAACAAATCTCGATGGGAATCGTAGCAGGTACGATTCTGCAGAACATCACGAGCAATGAGCATAAAAGCTTTCTGTACAAGGGGGTTCATACGCTCAGGGCTGAGTAATCAGCTGTCAAACCCGCTGGTCACATGGGTGACTTAGCACAGTGGTGCTAGTCAGGTCTGGCTCAGACCTCACTGGACACACGGAAACTTTACACACCCGTGGTACATGCGGTACAACATGTCTTAAACTAGCAAATGATGCTTTTCTGTGCACAAAACTGACATTAAGACATTCTAAAATGTGAGAACACTGAGAGGAATTAATTAACATGACATATATCTTCTCTCAGTCTTCTCGACAATACTGAAATAATTACAGAACACTCGATGGTGACATCATGTGATGTCGGGCGTGACGTCGTGAGGTGATGTCAATATGATGCAGGCAGCAGACCACAGCATGTGGCCTGGGACATCTGGCTCAGTAACTCATGTGGTTTGTAGATCCACGTGACATCGCCCACACCCACGTGGCGTCGTGATCCACGTGGTGTCGTGATCTACGTGGCATGCTGATCCACATAGCTTCGAGTGGCCTCGGGCACTCGGATACACAGCGCTGGCAAAGAATTCACACGAAAAACAGCAGAAAACACAGCAGAGGGAGTGGGCAGTGGTGAGTGGTGTATGGTAGGCTGGTGAGGTGTGAGAGTACAGCAGGGCGAGGCAAGGAATGGCCACTTCCTCCTCCCACAAACATGTGGAGAACTCACACTGGATGCAGAAATCGCCACAAAACTCAACTCTGGCTTGCTGAAACAGCTGTGCTGAGCTGAACAACAACAGCAACATACAAGTGACGCTGAACACCTGACTTGAGAAACAGCATGGGATGCTGTAGCGTGGGGTCATTGGGACACCACTTAAAATTCTCAAAGAAATTCGGTAAATTTTGGCTGGATCCTGCTTGTACCTGTGTCTGGATGCTCAAATGTGCAGACACGACATCAGGATAACTCGTTGAGAGACGGATGTTTGTTGTGTAGGGGGATGAAGTGAACAACTTCATTCCTTCCTCTCTCTGGGCAAACACACTGCTGCGACCACCGCTTTCCACCATTTATAAAAAAGGATTATTTGGTGTTCTGGTAGCGGGGAGTAAATGATACGTCTTCGGAGGCTTCTTACTTTATTGTTAAGTTGTGGTGGGTACACAGGCTTGTGTGTTGTGCCCATGGCCCGGGAGGGCCATCCCATGAGAGAGAGCTAGGAGTAGGCCTTGTGTCTTCCTGCTATGCCACTGTGTGAGTGAGCACGAGGCAAGGGCAGGCAGGCTGCCGTGCCCACCGAGAGGCCTAGCTACAGAGGGCAGCATCTGAGTGGTGTGAAATATGAACTAAGCTGGCAGACAGCATGGGCTGTTTGTGCAGACAGTACAGGCTGTCTACACAGGAGCCAATTGCTGGACCAGGTCTGCAGCCTGTCCAGATCCCTTTGTAGTTCTGCCTGGTCTTCGATCGAATGAATTCTTCTCATCAACTTCACGTCATCTGCAAACAGGGACACTTCGGAGTCTATTCCTTCCGTCATGTCGTTCACAAATACCATAAACAGCACTGATCCTAGAACTGACCCCTGTGGGACCCCGCTGGTCACAGGTGCCCACTCTGACACCTCGCTACGTACCATGACTCGCTGCTGTCTTCCTGACAAGTATTCCCTGATCCATTGTAGTGCCTTCCCTGTTATCCCTGCTTGGTCCTCCAGTTTTTGCACTAATCTCTTGTGTGGAACTGTGTCAAACGCCTTCTTGTAGTCCAAGAAAATACAGTCCACCCACCCCTCTTTCTCTTGTCTTACTGCTGTCACCATGTCATAGAACTCCAGTAGGTTTGTGACACAGGATTTCCCGTCCCTGAAACCATGTTGGCTGCTGTTGATGAGATCATTCCTTTCTAGGTGCTCCACCACTCTTCTCCTGATAATCTTCTCCCTGACTTTGCTTACTGTACATGTCAGTGACACTGGTCTGTAGTTTAGTGCTGCATGTCTGTCTCCTTTTTTAAAGATTGGGACTACATTTGCTGTCTTCCATGCCTCAGGCAATCTCCCTGTTTCGATAGATGTATTGAATATTGTTGTTAGGGGTACACATAGCGCCTCTGCTCCCTCTTTCAGGACCCATGGAGAGATGTTATCTGGCCCCATTGCCTTTGAGGTATCTAGCTCAATCAGAAGCCTCTTCACTTCATCCTCGGTTGTGTGTACTGTGTCCAGCACTTGGTGGTGTGCCCCACTTCTCCGTCTTTCTGGAGCCCCTTCTGTCTCCTCTGTGAACATTTTTTTAAATCTCTTGTTGAGTTCCTCACATACTTCATGGTCATTTCTTGTTGCCTCTCCTCCTTCCTTCCTTAGCCTGATTATCTGGTCCTTGACTGTTGTTTTCCTCCTGATGTGGCTGTATAACAGCTTTGGGTCAGATTTGGCTTTCACTGCTATGTCGTTTTCATATTGTCGTTGGGCCTCCCTTCTTATCTGTGCATATTCATTTCTGGCCCTACGACTGCTCTCCTTATTCTCCTGGGTCCTTTGCCTTCTATATTTCTTCTATTGCCTAGCACACTTGGTTTTTGCATCCCTGCACCTTTGGGTGAACCATGGGCTCATCCTGGCTTTTTCATTAATCCTGTTACCCTTGGGTACAAACCTCTCCTCAGCCTCCTTGCACATTGTTTCTACCTATTCCATCATCTCATTAACTGGCTTCCCTGCCAGTTCTCTGTCCCACTGAACCCTGTTCAGGAAGTTCCTCATTCCCGTGTAGTCCCCTTTCTTGTAGTTTGGCTTCATTCGTCCTGGCCTTCCTGCTTCCCCCTCCACTTGTAGTTCTACTGTGTATTCGAAGCTTAAAACCACATGATCGCTGGCCCCAAGAGGTCTTTCATATGTGATGTTCTCAATATCTGCACTACTCAAGGTGAATACTAGGTCCAGTCTTGCTGGTTCATCCTCTCCTCTCTCTCTTGTAGTGTCCCTTACGTGTTGGTACATGAAGTTTTCCAGAACCACCTCCATCATCTTAGCCCTCCATGTGTCTTGGCCCCCATGTGGCTCCAAGTTCTCCCAATCGATCTCCTTGTGGTTCAAGTCACCCATGATCAGGAGCTTTGCCCTGCATGCATGAGCTCTTCTGGCCACTGCAGCCACTGTGTCAATCATCGCTCTATTGCTCTCGTCATACTCTTGCCTTGGCCTCCTGCTGTTCTGTGTGTGTGTGTGTGTGTGTGTGTGTGTGTGTGTGTGTGTGTGTGTGTGTAGGCATGTGTGTGTGTATGTGTATGCATGTGTGTGTATGTGTATGTTAGTTACCATTTTGTCCTAGGCACATATCGATTAGACACTAGGCCTGTAGTATATGGCGTGTGTGTGTGTGTTTGTGTGTGTTTGTGTGTTTGTGTGTGTTTGTGTGTTTGTGTGTTTGTGTGTGTGTGTGTGTGTGCGTGTGTGTGTGCGTGTGTGTGTGTGTGTGTATACTCACCTAATTTTACTCACCTAATTGAGGTTGCAGGGGTCGAGACTCGGCTCCTGGCCCCGCCTCTTCACTGAACGCTACTAGGTTCTCTCTCATCCCTGCTCCACGAGCTTTATCATACTTCATCTTAAAACTATGTACGGTTCCTGCCTCCACTACCTCACTTGCTAGACTGTTCCACTTCCTTCCTGTGTGTGTGTGTGTGTGTGTGTCTTGAACCACAATCTCTAGCATTATTCTTTCCTGGTTTCTTAGGACCCGGTCATACCTTTCCGTGAAACTGTGCAAGAAGTCTGCCTCATACCACTGTCTTATCTTTCCCGTTATTTCAAAGCGTTATTTCAATGACAGTTTTTAATCTCGACAGAAGTAGATATTTTCTTCTCGGCAGATAGACTCAATGTGGACCTCCGAGTCCTCTGTTATGGCTCTACCATGTACTCCCATGTACTCTCATGTACTCCCATGTACTCCCATGTACTCCTACCGAATAGATGCAGCCAAACCCTCCGTTTCTTTCCTCTCATAAACAATTACAATAACATGGGAGGAAGAATTCAATATTAATAATTTCCCTATATAAGACATACCAAAGCTAAATCGTAAATAATACCTGTTATCTTTTTTTCATGATCTGCTTACGATACTGCCATCGTAAAGGAGGAAATATTACTTGTAGCTTCAGTGTCTTTATTCGGGCGGCCGCTTGTCAATAGCTCCTTCGTATTGTTCCCCTGGGAATTTATTGTCGCATAATTTCTGTCTTTAACCTACGATCGTGACTCTAATGTTAGCCGGCGTTGTTGAGAGCTGCTGTTACAGGTTGCAAACTCTGCAACGCTAAGGAGTGTTCTTAAAATTAGTATTTAGCATTTTTTTTCCTCTGCAGGTGTGTGTTTGTGTGTGTTTGTGTGCTGATTGAATTTTACAGAGTTGCATATTCCGAGTAGTATTCTGCTTTCAGTAGCTGAGAATGCAACTTAAACTAGAAAGCAACAGGATTCCTTTCGGTTCCTGGCCTCTTGTATCCCTGTCATGCTTCTACCCGAAGCTGTGTATGTGTGTGGAGTTTGCTCCGCGACTTCCTCATCCAGCTCATCCTCCTAAACGGCGACTGAAGTGTTTTCTCGACTTATTTCAAATGTCTCGTTGCCAAAACTAATGACAGGATATGTAATAAAGCAAATTATTGTTGCAACAACGTTTCGCGCTGTGTAGAGCTTTTTTCAGCCATGTGAAAGCTCTACATAGAGCAAAACGTTGTCTAAATAAATGCCTCCTCGTGTCTTTGTCCACAATGATCTTGTCTCTCTAGTGATATGATTGGGGAAGTCAAGCACACACACCAACTGTCAGGGAAGTCTGCAATGTCCTCAGCACGAGACTCCACACTGCGCCTACAAATGAGCCAATACCAGACACACAAGGAAAGGTAAACCAAACGGGACAATCACGTATTGAAATCATCAACAGCACTCGACACATCAGAGGCATCGGGACCAGATGGAATATCACCATGAATAACAAGAAGGGCTTCCATATTAGGAAAAAAACAAACACTCACACAGAGACCTTTAATTAGTAATTGTGATTGAATTACCAGACGACTGGAAGATGGCGAACGTGATGCAAATATACAAGAAAGCTGACAAGAAGATATTTCTGAATCACAGACCAGCATTCTTAACGAGTGTGAAGTCCAAATTGCTCGACATTATGGAGAAAAAGAGACGATAAAACTTTACATAAGCACTAAATTCCTCTGAAAATACCATTACTGATTCAGAAGTGGAATTTCGTTTACGTTATGTCAGTAGGTGTCAGAACCGAAGCTGAGGGAAGAGAAGAGTGAATATTTTAACACTGAAAGTAAGCTTTTAATTAGGAGCCACAGGTCAGAGAAGAGTGAATATTGTAATACTGATAGAAAGCTTTTAATTAGGAGCCACAGGTCAGAGAAGAGTGAATATTGTAATACTGATAGAAAGCTTTTAATTAGGAGCCACAGGTCAGAGAAGAGTGAATATTGTAATACTGATAGAAAGCTTATAATTAGGAGCCACAGAGAAAGCTATTTAAAAGACAAGAGGAAAAAGATAAGGTAGTAGGAAAGCTATTAACCTTATACCTGAAAACTTGGAAAGACAGAATCGTCGGAATAAAGTATCAGGGTGGAGGAGTATAGCTAAGTGGGAGTACCACAATGTTATGTAAGATTTGCCAGGAAAGAGGACAAGTGTTTCCTGAAGCGGGTCTTAGTCATACGATGACCTGCTGCTGGAAGTTTTGACCATCTGACCGAGGCCTTCCGCTGGCTTACGGTTCAACCCCTTTAAAAATTGTGGTTATTACCATTATTCTATCTAGTACCACAAGGATCGCTGTCCAGCCTCTTACTGTTCCTAGTGCACCACATTAACTTCAGAATAGGATACACTCATGCATATCATCTATGGATGATGCTAAAATAATGATTAGAATTCAAATTGAAGATAATAGAAACAAGCTGCAGGAACTCAGAGGTTTGACAGAATGGACATGGGCAGACAGAAATAAGAGGTACAGGGGCGAGAAAGAATAGAGAGAAGCTAAGAAGAGACATAAGCAAAAGGGATGTTAGAAAATACTTCAGTCTAAGGGTGAAAAACAAATGGAATGAGGTTAATGAGGAGGTGGTGGAGGCAAACGTCATTCATATTGTTAGTATAACAAGGCCCAGGAAGCCAGCAACCAGTAAATGCTGGTCAGTTTTTGAAGAGGCTGGACTAGGAGCAAGTGGAAGAGGGTGAAAGATCAGATCAAGTGTGTAAACTGAGAGGGAAGAAGTTACAAAAAGCAAATAAAGAGAAAGCCCTGGACATAATTATTAAGCGGAACACATCGCATCGTATCAACGGTGCATACGAGGCTAGCAAATCTTAGAATCGCCTTCAGAAATCACAGTAAGGAATCTTTCAGAACAATGCACACGACGTACGCCAGAACTATTTTAGGAAATTCAACATCACCATGGATTTTTCTCCTGAGAAAGCACGTTCATGATTTGGAGGAGGAACAGGGATTTTCAGTTAGCTTGCTTCCAGATGTGAGAGAGTTGATGAGGCCTCCAAACATGAGGAAATGCAAAGAAAAACAGCAAAGAAACCGGGGAAACTAGCAGGAGAACTAGAGATGAATACACATGAAAAGAAGGGAAGCTGAAAGTTTAAATATGACATAGCTTCTAAGACCAAAACTGAATCAAAGCTACTCTTACGAGGCTGTAGCCTCGTAAGAAAAAAAGACTGAGTAGGACTAAGTGATTAAATTCTAGAAATAGGAAAGGAAGCTGTGTACAAAGACCTTAGCAAAGGTAGGGGAAGTAAGGCAGGAGGCAGACGGATGAGTAAACTGCATTTTCTTGGACTGTAAGGCTTTCGATACAGTACTACAGTACCGCAAGAGACTGGTACAAAAGCTAGAGCAGCAGACAGGAATAGCAGGGAAAAGCACTGCAATGGATCAGGGAATACCTGACAGGAAGGAAACAAGTGACGGTACATGACGAAGTGTTGGAGTGGGTGCATGTGTCGAATAGGGTTGCACAAGGGTCAGTCCTATGGCCGGTGATGTTTCTTGAAAGTTTTTTACAGATAAAGTGGAGAGCTGCTGGAAGACTCTGAACTCAGTAATCAAAATAGATCAACAAGTGTTATAAGGCCTCATCAGATGTGATTGAGGCTACTAAGGGAGCTTGATGTAACAGAAAAAAAAATATGACCTGACAATATATCCCCATGGGTTCTGAGAGAAGGAACAGAAACACTGTAACCCAATAGCAAGGATCATCAGTCTCGCCAATCAGGACATCTGACAGTACTTGAAAAAAAGCAATAGACTTCCCGAATATAAAAAAAATGGGAAATAGACGAGTCACTTAATCGATTGTAAAGAAAAATGTACTGGGAGATCGGAGGGAAGATTTTTTGCAGAAAATCATTCTGGATATAAGGATGAAAAATCCTGTTTAACGAATTTTCTGAAATTCTGTGAAAGACTGATGGAGATAAGACAGGAAAAACAGGGATGGGTGGATTCCATCTTTGACTTCAACGAGCATATTTGTTGGAGTCCAAGACGGACTGCAACAAATAGCATTTGATGGATTTAACCCTTCTGGCCCCATTTTTATTTCATCTGTTTCTGCGTGTATATATATTTCTGTCTTGAAGGATTATTTCGGCTCGGATTTTACTAAGGAAACTTCACGGAACTATCCAGGATTTAATTAAGCTTATAACATCTCAACAGACCAAGCCGTTTTTGAAGGTAGATCTTATAAGGACTTACTAGTCTCGGGCCATCAATCCAACAAACTTGTAGTGTTGATAGACCATCAACACAACAAACTTGTTGCAGTGACACACCGTACCAAGGTTAAAAGGCAGTATTCAAGTATATCTTGGATGTACCTGAAAAGGCAGAGAGTAACAACAAGGGATGTGACATCAGACTGGGAGATAGACGAGCTAGAGACCTCTTTGATTATTAGTAAGGTCTATATTGTTACTAATATACGTGAACAATCTACTAGAAGGCGCTGAGTCTAATATGCCAATGTTTGCTGATGATGCCAAGCTAATGAGAAGAACATGAACAGGAGAGGACAGTGATAAAATCCAGGGAGACTTCTAACTACAAGTACCGTCAGGCTAGTGACATCTCTAGTTCAGTCGAATAAATGCAAAGTTGCGAATTTGAGGTGAAAGACCGAACGCAGATAACAGTATGGGCAAAACGAAGCTGCAAAAAACAAAGGTAAAAGAACCTGGGGGTAAATATAGCACCAAACATATCGCTAGAATTACACACAAACCTTTGTAACGCAAGCGTTATAAAGGCTTCATAAAGGCTGAATAACAATCTTTATAACGCTTGCGTTATAAAGGTTGTTTGTTATTCAAGAACTTGAACCAAAAAGACTTTCAGAGCTTTATATATGCCAAAAGTTACATGAATCAGCAGGTGGGGCCAGAAACTGAGTCTCGATCCACGCTAACACAACTCGGTGAAGACGCACGCGCGCGCACACACACACACACACACACACACACACACACACACACACACACACACACACACACACACACACACACGAGCTGCAACAACATACCGTCGTACCTCGGGAAAGAGAAGAATATTAATCTGAATATCAAGAGGCGGCCGTGTGCATGTTTTATGAGGCTACTAAGAGTTGTGAAGGGAGGGAGACAAACACCTGCAGTATCCATGAAGTTAACCAAGATATGTGGGGCAGTGAGATTGTTCTTGAAAATCCTCAGGTGTGCCAACCCTTAATCAAACGAAGAATTGAATATGTCTGGAGGTCAACACCAATGGTAAAATTTTCTACATTCAGTGGTTACACCACTAACAGACCTATTTGTCGTACGGTCATAAGCAGTTTATTTCTCTGTGCAATAAGCTCACGCCATATCAAGAATTGATTGTCTTGCTGTCACACAACTGAGCAAAAGTTCAGCTTGAGGAGAATGAGTTCCAGGCGCACTGTGTTGTCTTCTGAACGGGGATAACTACGATCACTTGTGTCCTGGGTTATCGGTTACTTGTTCAGCAGAAGAAAGGGAGATGGGGGCTAAAGAATACATGAATTGATTTCTTTCAGCTATTGTCGTTCAGTGGTCGTGAATATGTTCTCAGACAGGTCATGTCACTGAAAGAAGGCTCTGGCATGTCTAGAGTGTATGTCCATTGTTCAGTGTGTGAATATATACTCTGGCAGGTTCTGCCACTCAGCGAGTGTGTGAACGTGCTTTCTGGCAGGTCCTGCATGTCAACGAGTGAGTGAATGATTCACTTTGGCAGGTCTTTACAGTCAAAAAATGTCTAAACGTACTCTTCTAGGTCCCGTCTCTCAGAGTACGGGAACATTGACTGTCAAGTCCTGTCACTCAACGAGTGTGTGAATGTAGCCTCTGGCAGGCCCTGACATATTCAGTGCTTCATTATATTCTAATTATAATCACTTCCATAGACATAACACGTGAATTATACTCAAAGCCACAATAAACCCTGCATTAAGCTCACTCCACAGGCTTCATTATCCACGAAGTATACCGACAGTCGGGCCGTGACTAGACTCAGGATAAACCAGCTGTCTAATAAATCCTCACACTTTGTGGCAGAGGATGCAAGCTTGTGTGCCAAAGATGAGCAGTTCGAGCATACCCGGGCGATTTACGAACCACAGAGTTAAAGATGTATCACAGGCTAGCGAGGTGTTAGCGAGAGTCTGGCCATCAAATCTGGGAGAAGGGGGCCTAATACGGTGTAAACTGTCACTGGCCCTATATTCCACCACCAACAACAACAACCCAAAAAAGAAGATTGGAGAAAGGACCCGGGACAGTGCTTTAACACTCGGTTGATCGCTTTAATACCTGTCACATAGAGGAGTTACTGGGGCGCTCATCTGCATGCGGACCGCTTCCAAGAACCGGGTATTTATGCAGCTGGGGCCAAGTATAACCCGCAATTATTGGCACCGCAACCACCATAAGACAACTGCTGGCCGTCATCTCATTATTACGACGGCCACGTGATAAATTTACCCAAATTACCGGAACTATTTCTTTTACTACATCTTAAAATCGCAGTGAGAGGTTCTTTAAAGTGTCTATGGATATACAAAAGTATATATATATATATTATATATATATATATATATATATATATATATATATATATATATATATATATATTATATATATATATATATATATAATGTCGTGCCGAATATGTAAAACTGGTCAATTAGCAAGAACTCATTTAAAACTAAGTCCTTTCTAAAATTTTCCCTTATACGTTTAAAGATATACTTTTTTCATTAATGTTAATGTAAAAGTTTTTAATTTTGCACCAAAAGAATCGTAGAAAACTTACCTAACCTTATTATAACAAGTGCAATTTATTTTAGCCTAACCCAACTAAATGTATTTTAAATACGTTTACAATAATTTAATACTAAACAAACACAATCAAATATATTTTTTTCGTTAGGTTCAGAATGATTTTGGCGAAATTATTGCATACACAAATTTTCACTTGTCCTATATGGCAAGATGAGCGTTGCTATTTAAGCCAAGATGGCAAGTTCTGCCTATTCGGCACGACATATATATATATATATATAAACAAAAGAATAGAGGTGGGCCTAAACCGTGGGACGGTAATAGACTCAGTGTTGTACCAAGCCACGAAGCATACATAAGGAAGACTTTGTAAACAGAACTTCTAGACCTTGTTTGTACCAGCTGTAACCCAGTGTCTCTTTCCACAACTCCAGAAGCTTTCATGGTACAGATGTTCTCGTGCCTTTCAAAGTAATATAGTTCATAAACTCTGAGTTTATGCCCTATATTATGGCCTATATTATTTTAAGTAGTCAGCCATATTCACTGAAAATTTGTCTATCTCTATGCTAAAGGAATGTTATCTGTGCACAAGTATGAGAAAATTGCTTGCCTCTCTCTGCTAAATGAAACAGAATTATTATTATAACCTCTGTTGTTGTTGTGGTTACCTATAGACTCGGAGAAATACATGAAGAGCATCGCGGAAAAATATTCGGATATCTCCCTGAAGCTGTTTGACTATCCCACCTCTCCTTCCATCCCATCTTTCATAAACCCACGATACAAATATCCTTATAGGATACAGTAATGTGGTATACATAGCTTAATACATACAGTATTATGTAATGTAGTACACACATCTTAAGATACACAGTATTTAAAATTACCTGTTTAAGGTTCACGATGGGTTAGACATAACACAATGAACCCGGGGTTCAGACTCTCTTAATTAGGGTTCTACCCGCCATTATTTATGCAGTGTAAATTTGGGAGAGGCTTTAAGAGACCATTATCATCAGGGTCGTTATTAAGCGTAATGCAATATTCATAACCGGTAATTATTTGTATTTGATTATTTAGTTAGCATGGCCTTGTTTCGTGTAAATTTGTACGTGTTGTTAGAGTTGCAGTGAAATGAAACTAGATTTTTTAATGGTGGTTGAAACTCTTGCCATAACATGATTCTGGTCTAAATACGACTTCAGTGATATTGTGTTTCGTTTTATTAATATGACAAAAAAAATCGGTATTTCGTTGTTATACAACAGAGAGAAATCGGTGAATAAGACAGGTGTGCAACACCTGGGTATCTTGATTATGAAGACGTTTCGCCAACCAGTGGGTTTTTCAACTGAATACTGAGGTTATATACAGGGAAACATTGGAAGATAAGGTAATCAGTCCCCCAAACCTTGAATAAAAATCTGTTAGAAACAACAAATGTAAGGCGTGTGAAAACGCAAATCTGTCCTCTTTGGAGGACAGATTTGGGAAATTATACAGAAAAATCTCCAAGAGTACACAATCCGCAAATAGAAAGAGAAGCCTACGACGACACTTCGGTCTGACTTGGACTATTTACAAAGTCAGTGACTGTAAATGGTCCAAGACAGACCGAAACGTCGTGGTAAGCTCCTCTCTCCTATGTGCGGGTTATTAACGTATTGATCCAGTCAGTGTATTGTGACTTCTTCTGTAGATCTCCAAGAAGCACTTCTCTCACTTCTAACATGTAAATGGTTTTGAAAACCGACAAGTTGAGGAATGAGACACTTGTGCAACATTTGAGAATCTTTATTTACGGAAACGATTCGCCAGCCAGTGGCTTCTTCAGTCCATTACAGAGAAGGAAAGTGAAAGATGAGGAGTTTGAGGCCATCAGTCCCTCGGCCTGGATTGGATGTGTTCAGCCTACTTACACGGGGCTGTGTGTGTGTGTGTGTACTCACCTATTTATGGTTGCAGGGGTCGATTCATAGTTCCTGGCCCCGCCTCTTCACTGATCGCTACTAGGTTCTCTCTCTCCCTGCTCCATGAGCTTTAGCAAACCTAGTCTTAAAACTATGTATGGTTCCTGCCTCCATTACGTCACTAGCAGAATATTCCACTTCCTGACAACTCTGACTAAAGAAATATTTCCTAACAACCCTTTAACTCATCTGAGTCTTCAAGTTCCAATTGTGGCCCCTTGTTTCCGTGTCCCATCTCTGGAACATCCTGTTTCTGTCCACTCTCAAATCCTCGCAGTATTTTGTATGTCGTTATCATGTCTCCCCTAACCCTCCTGTCCTCCAGTGTTGTCAGGCCGATTTCCCTTAACCTTTCTTAGTAGGACATTCCCCTTAGCAATGGAACTAGGCTTGTTGCAAACCTTTGCACTTTCTCTAATTTCTTGACGTGCTTGAACTGATGTGGGTTATACTGGTGCTGTATACTCCAGTAAGGGTCTGACGTACATTGTGTGTACTCACCTAATTGTGGTTGCGGGGGTCGAGATTCAGCTCCTGGACCTGCCTCTTCAATGAGTGCTGCTAGGTCCTCTCTTTCCCTGCTCCATGAGCTTTATCATACCTCATCTTAAAGCTATGTATGGTTCCTACCTCCAGTACCTCACTTGCTAGACTGTTCCACTTCCTGACTATTCTGTGAGTAAAGAAATACTTCCTAATATCCCTTTGACTCATCTGGGTCTTCAACTTCCAATTGTGACCCCTCGTTTCTGTGTCCCATCTCTGGAAGTAAGTGTGTGTGTGTGTGTGTGTTAATGAAGAAAGCTCCCAGCAGCAGGTGAAACATTACAGTAAAAACACAAAAAAGCGACTTCTCTCTCGCGCACCTCGAGTGGGCGAAACAGACACTTCCATCCATCCCTAAACATCAATTAGTAACACCAATAAACCAGAGCTCCGGCTGCACCACATCTCTGGGAGCCCCTCTCTTGGTGCACACTCCACATACACCACTCATGAGTGGTTCAGCCCTCTCCCCTCTCACACACACACACACTGTCACACCTTCCCTCTCTCCCCAATTCCCTCCCATCTTCCCCTCACACCCCACAGAGGGAGGTGGTGATGGAGTCTGCGTCATCGCGAGTACAATCACTCTCACTCACTCCACATAACACTTTAGATGCGTTTATTTATATACAGCTATCAGCTGAGTGTAAGGGAGACGGGACGGGTTTTAGGGGAGTTTGTGTTGTGGTGGGTGTTGGGGCGGTGTTGGGGTGTTGTGGTGGGTGTCGGGGTGGTGTTGTGGTGTTGGTGTTGGGGTGAGTACTGTGGTGGTGCTGTGGTGGTGTTGAGGTGGAGTAGTGAGTGTAGTGGTGTGGAATATTTTAGGGTAACGAAGGTTGTAACTGCATTGCTCTGTCCAAGAGCGTCCTTCCCCACGAACTCCGACAACCCACTTCCCTTCCCTCGAGCATGATCTAAGGGTTATATTCTAGCTCCTGTCCTCCTCTACATCATACCCACCACGCAAGTCAAGCCATGACACAGCTCTCAACTTTTTCGTCACATACAAACAGTTTAAAAAATAATCGTATGTGATCTTGAGTGAGATTAGTGGAGTAAATTGCTAATCCTGATTGAGATTAGTGAAATAAGTTGCTAATCTTGATTTAGATTCATGGAATAAGTTGTAAATCTTGACTGAGATTAGTAGCATAAGAACATAAGAAGAACATAAGAACGAAGGAACACTGCAGAAGGCCTACTGGCCCATGCGAGGCAGGTCCAAGTCTCCTACCGGCTTAAGCCAATGCACCCAACCTAGTCAGGTCAGGTCACATTGACTTAAGGGAGGAACACGGCAACCGACCTGGTAGCACAAGCTATCAGGTCCAGTTCACAGTTCACACCCACCCACATCCACTCATGTATTTATCCAACCTATTTTTAAAGCTACACAACGTTCTGGCCTCTATAACTGTACTCGGGAGTTTGTTCCACTCATCCACAACTCTATTACCAAACCAGTACTTTCCTATATCCTTCCTGAATCTGAATTTTTCCAACTTAAAACCATTGCTGCGAGTCCTGTCTAGGCTAGATATTTTCAGCACACTATTTACATCCCCTTTATTTATTCCTGTCTTCCATTTATACACCTCAATCATATCCCCCCTAATTCTACGTCTTACTAGAGAGTGCAGATTCAGGGCCCTTAGTCTATCCTCATAGGGAAGGTTTCTGATACATGGGATCAACTTTGTCATCCTCCTTTGTACATTTTCCAGAGAATTTATATCCATTCTGCAATACGTTAGTTTAATAGTTTAATATGTTTATTATGCACCCCATACCCATCCAGTGACCAAAACTGTGCAGCATAATCTAAATGAGGCCTAACCAAGGATGTATAGAGTTGAAGAACAACCTGAGGACTCCTATTATTTATGCTTCTTGATATGAAGCCAAGTTGCTAATCCTGAATGAAACTAGTAGATAAAGTTGCTAATCCTGACTGAGATTAGTGGCATAATCTGCAAATTCTGACTGAGATTAGTGAAATAAGTTGCTGATAACCCAGGCTATGATGTGTTTGTTAGACTGTCAGCCGAGAGCATCAATAGCCTGATTGCTCAAGCCATCAGTCAGGCCTGGTCTGGGACCGGAGCGAGGGGGCGGTAGCTCCCTAAAAAGACTAGAGACAGCAGGTACGAAGAAAGAATGGAAAACTTAAGACTCCTGTAACTGACGGCATGAAGCGTAAGACGGATCCAAGAACTGGATTGCAAATGTGTAAACTCGTACATGAATGTACACACACGCACACATACATACACACGCCAGTGAAGAGGTGGGGGCCAGGAGCTATGATTCGACCCCTGCAACCACAACTAGGTAAGTACGTAAACACACACACACAATTCTCCTATCCTATGGAACCACAACAAACAATGTTTAACAAAACTATCATTCGGTACTTTTCAAAGGTTTTTCCTCCAAGGAAGCGGAGGTATATCACGGTAATGCTAGAATTGCCTAGCTGGAGAGCAACACTAACCTAACTAGCCCTAACCTAATCCTAACTTACCTTAACATAATATAAAAAAATGTCTAATTTCTCAAAGAAATTGACGCATGACACTGCGTTAAAAATTTAACGTAATAAATTAGAAGAGGCGTTTTGTTCCACTTTGTTTATCGACGTCTACAAAGGTGCTGACAAGACCATTAAGCACCATTACGGATCTTACAAATATTTGTTATAAGCAGACTCTCAGCTATAAGTTATAGATATATGGATCCCGTATTATAGATGATCTATTATATATATATATATATATATATATATATATATATATATATATATATATATATATATATATATATATATATATATATATATATATATATTCACGATTTTCACGTCTTTGTGAAATTATCAAGATACAGTTTCTCATCAACCTCCTTCTCCTTCTTTCTCCCCCTTCCCCTCCTTCCCCCTTCCCCTCCTTCCTCCTTCTCCTCCTTCCTCCTTCCCCTCCTTCCTCCTTCCCCCACCATACTGCCTGACACACACATGATGGGTGACACGGGTTATTTTGGTTTTATCTCCTTTACCACCATGTCTTCGCTTCCTCCTCCATCTGCTTCATCTCGCCTCCTCATGGAGGAACGCCCCATCCTCATATTTTCATCTTTCTCATTGCTTCTCTCCTCCTTTCTCTTCTTCTTTCTGCCTTACTGGTACCTTTTTTATTCACACACACACACACACACACACACACACACACACACACACACACACACACACACACACACACACACACACACACACACACACATGAGAAGAATTAAATCGGATGAGGATGAGGCAGGACTGCAAAGAGACCTGGACAGGCTGGACGCGTGGTCCAGAAACTGGCTTCTCGAATTCAACCCTGCCAAATGCAAAGTCATGAAGATTGGGGAGGGGCAAAGAAGACCGCAGACAGAGTATAGGCTAGGTGGACAAAGACTACAGACCTCACTCAGGGAGAAGGATCTTGGGGTGACCATAACACCGAGCACGTCACCGGAGGCACACATCAACCAAATAACTGCTGCAGCATACGGGCGCCTGGCAAACCTGAGAATAGCGTTCCGATACCTTAATAAGGAATCGTTCAAGACACTGTACACTGTGTATGTTAGGCCCATACTGGAGTATGCAGCACCAATCTGGAACCAACACCTGGTCAAGCACGTCAAGAAGTTAGAGAAAGTACAAAGGTTTGCAACAAGGCTAGTTCCAGAGCTGAGGGGAATGTCGTACGAGGAAAGGTTGAGGGAAATCGGACTGGCGACACTGGAGGACAGAAGGGTCAGGGGAGACATGATAACGACATACAAGATACTGCGGGGAATAGACAAGGTGGACAGAGACAGGATGTTCCAGAGAGGGGACACAGGGACAAGGGGTCACAACTGGAAGCTGAAGACTCAGACGAGTCACAGGGACGTTAGGAAGTATTTCTTCAGTCATAGAGTTGTCAGCAAGTGGAATAGCCTAGCAAGTGAAGTAGTGGATGCAGGAACCATACATAGTTTTAAGAAGAGGTATGACAAAGCTCAGGAAGCAGAGAGAGAGAGGATCCAGTAGCAATCAGTGAATCGGCGGGGCCAGGAGCTGAGTCTCGACCCCTGCAACCACAATTAGGTGAGTACACAGCAAAGGGGAATGTCCTATGAATAAAGGTTAAGGGAAATTGGCCTGACGACACTGGAGGACAGGAGGATCAGGGGAGACATGATAACGACATATAAAATACTGCGCGGAATAGACAAGGTGGTCAAAGACAGGATGTTCCAGGGAGGGGACACAGAAACAAGAGGTCACAATTGGAAGTTGAAGACTCAGATGAGTCAAAGGGATGTTAGGAAGTATTTCTTCAGTCATAGAGTTGTCAGGCAGTGGAATAGCCTAGAAAGTGACGTAGTGGAGGCGGGAACCATACATAGTTTTAAGACGAGGTTTGATAAAGCTCATGAAGCAGAGAGAAGACCTAGTAGCAACCAGTGAAGAGGCGGGGGCCAGGAGCTAAGACTCGACCCCTGCAACCACAAATAGGTGAGTACACACACACACACACACACACACACACACACACACACACACACACACATACAAAACACAAAACACACACAAACACCCTCCCCCACACACACACAAATAAGGACACACACCAACATTACTGGATCAACAACATCCCCTTAAAAAACACTCGAAGACATAAGGATATTTTGACAGCAGCTAATACACACGCGGAAGGTGCTAAACTAAGGTAGTGTCGTTCAGTTATTTGTTAACTTGTAATTTAAACATATATTTCCTATATCTAATGCGATAAAAACTGGCTAGGAGGATTAAGTGAGCTATCACACTTTCTCTCCAGAAACCAGACAGTGACCTTGTGAGAGAGAACTCCAGACTCCGTGATTACCTTCATGATTATTATTATTATTATTATTATCATTATCAGTATTATTATTCAGATTAAGCAGTTATGTTTGATCTAGTGAATGATAGAGTAGCTCTAATTCCTTGGATCTTGATCCCTTTAACAACAAGAAGAACGTGTTTAAAATGCATGAGATTAGGGAGTATACCATGTTGAGGGAGAGTATAGATCAGGCCCGAGTTACTTAGATGCTTAAGAGAAAAAGAGGAGTAGGAGGGAAGTTTAAAATGCACAGCTCAGTGATTGGTTCACAACCGAGATGACCTGGTTTCAACACCCGGGCGAGGCACGAGGTACGGGCAAGTCTTCTTAACTCACTTTGCCTTCATCATCTTCTTCTTTTTCTCTGTCATATGTAAGAAGCATCTCGTTAAAGAATAATGAATCAGAATGCAAATCACAATAACAAATCGACAATCTTCAAAAATTTAAAAAGAAAATGCCCTGAGACACCCAGAAGGATTCTACCTGGAGGGTTGCTCCTGGAGTCTACCTGGAGGGGTGTTACTGGAGTCTACCTGGAGGGTTGCTCCTGGAGTCTACCTGGAGGGGTGTTACTGGAGTCTACCTGGAGGGGTGTTACTGGAGTCTACCTGGAGGGGTGTTACTGGAGTCTACCTGGAGGGGTGTTACTGGAGTCTACCTGGAGGGTTGTTACTGGAGTTTACCTGGAGGGTTGTTCCTGGAGTCTGCTTGGAGGGGTGTTCTTGGAGTCTACCTGGAGGGGTTACCTGGAGGTTACCTGGAGGTTATTCCGGGGATCAACGCCCCCGCGGCCCGGTCCATGACCAGGCCTCCCGATGGATCAGGGCCTGATCAACTAGGCTGTTACTGCTGGCCGCACGCAGTCCGACGTACGAGCCACAGCCCGGCTGATCCGGCACTGACTTTAGGTATCTGTCCAGCTCTCTCTTGAAGGCAGCCAGGGGTTTATTGGCAATTCCCCTAATGCTTGATGGGAGGCTGTTGAACAGTTTTGGGCCCCGGACACTTATGGTGTTTTCTCTTAGTGTACCAATGGCGCCCCTACTTTTTATTGGCGGCATTTTGCATCGCCTGCCCAGTCTTTTACTTTCGTAGGGAGTGATTTCTGTGTGCAGATTTGGGACCATTCCTTCCAAGATTTTCCAAGTGTAGATTATGATATATCTCTCCCTCCTGCGTTCCAACGAGTACAAGTCAAGTGCTTCCAAGCGTTCCCAGTAGTTCCTGGAGTCTACCTGGAGGGGTGTTCCTGGAGTCTACCTGGAGGGGTGTTCCTGGAGTCTACCTGGAGGGGTGTTCCTGGAGTCTACCTGGAGGGGTGTTCCTGGAGTCTACCTGGAGGGTTCCTGGAGTCTACCTGGAGGGGTGTTCCAGGAGTCTACCTGGAGGGGTGTTCCAGGAGTCTACCTGGAGGGGTGTTCCAGGAGTCTACCTGGAGGGTGTATATACGTTTATATATATATATATATATATATATATATATATATATATATATATATATATATATATATATATATATATATATATATATATATAATAATAATAATAATAAAAACATAAAAGCAATATTCTGAGTAATATTAACCAAGTAATGTTAAAAGCAATAAATAACCAGAAGTGTTACAGAAGTTTGACTTCACTTGTACTCTGGCTGCATCAACGCGAGTGGCAAACTTACCCTTCAGTCTTAACCCGAAAAATTATAGGAAAAGTTTAATTTCTTCAGGAGTGATTAAATTCAGTTCCTAGATTTATACACACACACACACACACACACACACACACACACACACACACACACACACGTCTACATATGTTTTGTGAAGTACCTTTAACTTGTATTGGTCACTGAACGTATGAATGTTGAAGACTCGGTGATGTCACTTCTCACCTGCCACAGACGAAGAACTGTACCTGGTTGTGTTAAGTGTTTGCTGATGGTCCTCAATATTAACTGATCGTGCCAAATTTAACTTACGTTAAATATTAGCTAAGTCCAATGAATTTTAGCTAAGTAGTCAATGACTGCTTCAAGACTGTCAGAAAAACATTATCGTATTGCGATTTAAGACGTCCCTAAAAAACGTTGATTTCTCTCAAGTTTTCTTAATATATGAGGGCAATAATTCTTGCGCGATTAAGAGTGTCATTTACGAAGAACTACAAGCAAAATTGGCACGCCAGTATTTCTGAGTGCCAAGGAAGCGTAGCAACATAAACTCGAGGTACGCAGAACCCAGCAAATCTCTTGGAGCCGATGGCCCGTGAGGCATAAATCTTGCGTCGCTAGAGACCGTAATTCACTGATGTGTCCTGATGTTATGACTAGGAAGGACTTGACTTGTATGTGTACTTACCTATTTGTGGTCTGCAGGGGTCGATTCACAGCTCCTAGCCTCTCCTCTTATCAGGTCCTCTATATCAGGTCCACTCTCTCCCTACTCAATGAGCTTTATCGTCTCGTGTGCGTGTGTGTTTATAGTGTTCAAAGGCACTATAAACATGAAAAAACTATACTGTATTACGTTTCATCCCTTTCCTGGCTTCATTACATGAGGTTACACTAGCAGTGAGGCTTTGCTATACGACGTTTCGCTCACTTTACGGAGGACAATGTACTTCACATAAGTCTGAGGTTCGAAATGAATAGAGGAAGGAAGATGGCATTTAACCTCTTGATTTAAACTACATACAACATTAGCGTGCAGGTTTCTTTGGTGCGTTGGAGTCGTCTAACGCTGACACTCAGTTACGTCTAACAGGCGCATATAACTTGCGCTTGGTTTAGAAAGACACGTAAGCAAACACTATAACATATTTATTAGAAAACGTTTCGGTCCTGGGACCTTGATCACTTCTAACATACAGAGGTAGAAAGACATTATATATATTGGCGGAGAGTGAGATGTGACGCACGTGACCTGAGGAATGTCATAAGAACATAAGAATGGAGGAACACTGTAGAAGGCCTACTGGCTCAGGCGAGGCAGGTTTTTATCAAAACAACCTCTACCTATGATGAGGACGGGTAGACGATGAAATCATGTGACTCCTGTGTTGTTGGGTTGGTGAGGCACAACTCGGTGAGAACGAGCTGTGCCTCATTCCAGGCACAACTCGTTCTCACCGGACCAGACCTCAGACGCCGACGGTGCCTAGAAGCCTCACTAATCGCCGTCATCGACACTATAGAACGCAACACTGGAAACTACAAAATTTCAAAAACATTGGCATACATGATACTTAAGCAACACCAACCCAACAACACAGGAGTCACATGATTTCATCGTCTACCCGTCCTCATCATAGGTAGAGGTTGTTTTGATAAAAACCTGCCTCGCCTGAGCCAGTAGGCCTTCTACAGTGTTCCTCCATTCTTATGTTCTTATGACATTCCTCAGGTCACGTGCGTCACATCTCACTCTCCGCCAATATATATAATGTCTTTCTACCTCTGTATGTTAGAAGTGATCAAGGTCCCAGGACCGAAACGTTTTCTAATAAATATGTTATAGTGTTTGCTTACGTGTCTTTCTAAACCAAGTCATCTAGAAGCTCTTACAAGCACTCAGTTTCCTATAGAGATGTTTAACTCCTTAGACGTCTTAGAGGACATTCAGAGATCCATATAGGATATTTAGATGTCCTTAGAGGGCATTTACACGTCGTTAGAGGACATCTAACAAGCTATCAAGTTAGTTCTGTCTATCCATCTAGCTATCCACCCATCTAACTACCTATCTACCTATTTAACTAGCTCTTAAGCTTATCTACAGACCCTTGACGGTATAAGTCCCTCGATAAAATAACGCACTCCCGAGAAGCATTAGGACGAAGACACAAGCGGAAGGACTGTTTTAATTGGGACGACGTTTCGCTCTTTGTTAGAGCTTTATCAAGCTCTCAGAGTGAAATGTTACGTCAGTGAGAAAGATGAGTCATAATTTACACCTGGTACCAAATTTGCCCACAGAAATCACTCCTTATGAAACTAAAAGATAGTGCGCAATACCCCCATTGAAATGCATGGGTGCCACGAGTACACTGAGAGACCACACAGTAAGTGTCAGGGACCCAAGACTAAACAGCCTTCCATCATACATAAGGAGGATTACCAATAATCTTTTTTAGCACTTTGAGTCTTCGTACAATCTACTCCTCTTGTGCCAGAAGGACTTATGGAATAAGCTGAACAAAACACGTTACATTTGGTGATTAACACCGTCAAGTACGTGAAAAAAGACGCGTATGAGATTATCAAGACATTCACTGAGGATGCGTTTCGCCCACCAAGGCGAAGAAGCCTCTCAATTGCGAAACGTGTCCTCAGTAAACGTCTTGGCAGTCTCATGCGTGTCTCTCATTACATTGCTAAACAAGACAAAAATATCATAATCTTAATTTTTAAAGGGGTGGAGAGGTAAGCCAGCGGAAGGCCTCAGTCAGATGACCAAAAGCTCCAGATTCGGGTGATCATATTGACTAAGATCCGCGTCAGGAAACACTTTAGCTGTTTCCTGATAAACCTTACCTAACCTAAGACAAAAAATGATTTGCCAGATTGTAATGAAACGATTGGAAACTACTCGCCGTATGGAGGGTTCGAACCCACGGCACGAAATTAACCTCTCATTGCTCTAAACCATCACAGGAAGTTGAAAAAACACCATCATGCAACAGCAAATCTTCTCGTAAACCATCACAAAAATAACGTGACATTGCCAACCATTTTATAAATTGCATAGCCATGCGATTAACATCATTAATGCCGTTGCCAAAATCCTCCGGTGGGGGAAGGAGAGGGAAAGAGGGGTACATAGAGAGGGGAGAGGGACAGGGGAGGGGAAAGATTGAGAGAGGGAGGAGTAGGGAGAGCGTGATCTCACACTGTAATGAGCGACATTATTCATGAGGTACACTCCACGCAGGAGGCAGCTGTCATGTTGTGGTCAGATTTACAACAATTACACCAACGGAATCTGTGACAGCAAGTGCATGGATACTTAGATGATTATATATATATATATATATATATATATATATATAATATTATATATATATATATATATATATTATATATGTATATATATATATATATATATATATATATATATATATATATATAATGAAAAGAAAATTCTTTAAAGTTTGCCCCCAAAAAAAAACATTTTCAGTATTCAGCCATAAACTACCACAAAAGAAAAGTATACATTCAACCTGAAGATTCTGTGTGAAATTAAATATACAATGTACACACTCCACTATAAACTATAATTTGTTATATTCGAAGGATATAAATGGATTTTTTAAGAATGTTTATCATTGTGGTTAGAGGGCGACACACACACAAAAATAAAACCCAGGAGGAATTATAATGTGCTTAACACTGCCTTAGAGGAGGTGTATATTAATTTACACATCTTGTAATAATGTTATGAGAATACGAGGAGCCTTGTGTTAGCCCTTAATTGCTGCTATCTCGCCATCTGTCTTTGTGTGTGTGTGTGTGTGTGTGTGTGTGTGTGTGTGTGTACTCACCTAGTTGAGGTTGCAGGGGTCGAGTCCAAGCTCCTGGCCCCCGCCTCTTCACTGGTCGCTACTAGGTCACTCTCCCTGAACCATGAGCTTTATCGTACCTCTGCTTAAAGCTATGTATGGATCCTGCCTCCACTACATCGCTTCCCAAACTATTCCACTTCCTGTGGCTGAAGAAATACTTCCTAACATCCCTGTGATTCATCTGTGTCTTCAACTTCCAACTGTGTGTGTGTGTGTGTGTGTGTGTGTGTGTGTGTGTGTGTGTGTGTGTGTGTGTGTGTGTGTGTGTGTGTGTGTGTGTGTGTGTGTAAATATTTATGATATTTTCACTGATTTTTCGGCGTTTATTTTTCTTTTTCATCCTCTGCTTCTGTGGTTCTTCATTACCACTGTCTTCTGTCATCTCCAGGGAAGAAGAAAAAGGCTGGAACAATACACAAATAATCCGCACATAGGAGAGAGCAGCTTACGACGATGTTTTGTCGAGTTAGACCATTTACTTACATTACTAACTTGACCAGTCGAAAAACACCAGTTGCCTTAATGTTTGGAAACTAAACACATCCTAAAAAGCACAAAAACAGCGAATGTTTCTTCAACATACGAACAATACACAAATAACTCGCACATAATATAAACTTGCAACGACGTTTCGGTTCTATTTGTGACTAGTTAATGGTCCAAGTATGACCCAAACGTCGTCATAAGCGTGTCGCCTACGTGTGTGGAGTAGATGGCACCTGTCTTCAGTCTACACCAGATCAAACTTGTAAAGGAACTAGAGAAAGTCCAGAGATTCGCAGCGAAACACGTATTAGAGCTGAGAGAGCTGACCTGAAAGGAAAGTAAAAACATCGAATCTGTGAACCTTAGAGGAAAGAAAGAGGAAAGACACGATAATAACGACCAAAATCATCGAGAAAGCTCAACACGCAAAGGATTTACTTGGTTCTTAAGAGGCGCGTGAGTTTCCCTGTTTATGTCTATTTTTCCCCTTTACTCTACCTTGCCCATAATTAGTCACATTTGCTTTGTCTGCTTTCGTAAAGTGAAGTCTAGGAACTTTTTTTAATTCACGGTATAACTTAACAAATCTGAGCTTTGCTCAGACCTCTGCAACACAATTGTCCTCAAAGGTTTGTTAAGGTTTACCATGAGTTAAGGAAAGATTCTGGACTTCACTTTATGAAAGCAGACAAAGCAAATGTGACTAATTATGGACAAGGTAGATTATAGGGGAAAAATAAATTATTGTTAGAAGATAGAGGAATTGACGTGCCCCTTAGGAGGATGCTCAGTCTGAGGGAGATCAAGATGTTGAATGACTCAGAAAACGATCTGAAGGAAGAAAACTGTATTCTCAGCTTTAAGAATGAACACGACAGGTCTCATTAAGCAAAAAAAACTACTGAAACCATTCGTATGCAGTTAAGAGACTGGTCCAGCGCAACCACGACTAGGTGAGTACATACAAAATTCTCTACCCTACACCTGCCCTAAATCACATCCCAGCCTCTGAAGCTGGCATAGCTACTGAATCCGTAGTGGAATGCAAAACGATAACCTTCCTATGAATCTTATTAGAGGCAGCTGGCCCAGTAGTTAACGCAATGTCTTGTGAGTTTCAGGACTCACTTGCCTTGGGTTCAACCCCCACCCGGTCCATGATTTGATATCCTCAGCGCCCTAAGGAAGCATCCTAGTTCAGGTTGACACATTTCCTTACCTGATGAGCGAAACTCATCCTGTGGGATGGAACACGAGAGGAAAAACCTAGCTAGCTTTTATTCCTACAGCCTAGCGATCATGTAGCGCAGAACACACAGTATTTTTCAATTACAAATATACACATTTGACCCAGGAAATCTTCGAAGTTCTCACCCATTTTCTATCCTTCTTTTTCCCCTGTCAGAGTTTCTGTATTTTAGGGTTGAGATTTAGCTCCTGGGCACGCCTCTAGCCTTTCTATTTGCTGCAGTTGTGCAATCCTGTGAAAATTGGTCGAGTGATACCGACAAGATGTGGAAAAAGACACTTCTGTACAGTTCAGTACAATTATTAGATGAAACATTTTCCCAGGAGTGACTTCTTCAGTCATTATCCTCTGATAAATGTACTGAACTATATGTAAATGTCCTTTTTTTTCACAGTTCTGTCTGGGCTTGCAAGTTCAGGTAGCTTCTTTCACATCCCTGCGTGTAATGTTAGTTTGGCTCCCACCTGTGTCTCACTCGCCCTGGTCCCTCCCACCTGTTTCTCACTCGCCCTGGTCCCTCCCACCTGTGTCTCACTCGCCCTGGTCCCTCCCACCTGTGTCTCACTCGCCCTGGTCCCTCCCACCTGTGTCTCACTCGCCCTGGTCCCTCCCACCTATTTCTCACTCGCCCTGGTCCCTCCCACCTGTTTCTCACTCGCCCTGGTCCTTCCCACCTGTGTCTCACTCGTCCTGGTCCCTCCCACCTGTGTGTCACTCGCCCTGGTCCCTCCCACCTGTTTCTCACTCGTCCTGGTCCCTCCCACCTGTCTCACTCGCCCTGGTCCCTCCCACCTGTGTCTCACTCGCCCTGGTCCCTCCCACCTGTGTCTCACTCGCCCTGGTCCCTCCCACCTGTGTCTCACTCGCCCTGGTCCCTCCCACCTGTGTCTCACTCGCCCTGGTCCCTCCCACCTATTTCTCACTCGCCCTGGTCCCTCCCACCTGTTTCTCACTCGCCCTGGTCCTTCCCACCTGTGTCTCACTCGTCCTGGTCCCTCCCACCTGTGTGTCACTCGCCCTGGTCCCTCCCACCTGTTTCTCACTCGTCCTGGTCCCTCCCACCTGTCTCACTCGTCCTGGTCCCTCCCACCTGTGTGTCACTCGCCCTGGTCCCTCCCACCTGTTTCTCACTCGTCCTGGTCCTTCCCACCTGTGTCTCACTCGCCCTGGTCCCTCCCACCTGTGTGTCACTCGCCCTGGTCCCTCCCACCTGTCTCTCACTCGTCCTGGTCCCTCCCACCTATGTCTCACTCGCCCTGGTCCCTCCCACCTGTGTCTCACTCGCCCTGGTCCTTCCCACCTGTTTCTCACTCGTCCTGGTCCCTCCCACCTGTGTCTCACTAGCCCTGGTCCCTCCCACCTGTGTCTCACTCGCCCTGGTTCCTCCCACCTGTGTCTCACTCGCCCTGGTCCCTCCCACCTGTGTGTCACTCGCCCTGGTCCCTCCCACCTGTCTCTCACTCGTCCTGGTCCCTCCCACCTATGTCTCACTCGCCCTGGTCCCTCCCACCTGTGTCTCATTCGCCCTGGTCCTTCCCACCTGTTTCTCACTCGTCCTGGTCCCTCCCACCTGTGTCTCACTAGCCCTGGTCCCTCCCACCTGTGTCTCACTCGCCCTGGTTCCTCCCACCTGTGTCTCACTCGCCCTGGTCCTTCCCACCTGTTTCTCACTCGTCCTGGTCCCTCCCACCTGTGTCTCACTAGCCCTGGTCCCTCCCACCTGTGTCTCACTCGCCCTGGTCCCTCCCACCTGTGTCTCACTCGCCCTGGTCCCTCCCACCTGTTTCTCACTCGCCCTGGTCCCTCCTACCTGTGTCTCACTCGTCCTGGTCCCTCCCACTTGTTTCTCACTCGCCCTGGTCCTTCCCACCTGTTTCTCACTCGCCCTGGTTCCTCCCACCTGTTTCTCACTCGTCCTGGTCACTCCCACCTGTTTCTCACTCGTCCTGGTCCCTCCCACCCGTTTCTCACTCGCCCTGGTCCCTCCCACCTGTTTCTCACTCGTCCTGGTCCCTCCCACCTGTTTCTCACTCGTCCTGGTCCCTCTCACCTGTGTGTCACTCGTCCTGCTCCCTCCCTCCTGTTTCTCACTCGTCCTGGTCCCTCCCACCTGTTTCTCACTCGTCCTGGTCCCTGCCCTATCGAATGGGTGTCCTTGTCAATTCTCTTGATTCCCTTGAATATTTTGTATGCCAAGATTATACCCCTCTTAGATTATATTCCTCGTAACTTTTGGCTATCAGTTCCGGTTCAGGACTGTCGGCAGACCTTTGAACCTTTGCGAGCTTCTTTATGTGCTTAGCCCAGTTGGGATTCCACCCTGGTTCTGCATACTGAAGGTATGGTCCCCCGTTAGTGGTGCAAGGTGACTCTGAGTTATTCCTTGTTCAGTTACCTACATTCTTAGTTGTAAGGTCTGTTGAATGCAAGTGGGCCATTATTGCTGCAGTCCTTCTGTTCACCAGGAATCAAGAATGCTTTTGTCTCCAAAAATAGGAAATAAAAGTGTAAGCTCAGTGTGTGTGTGTACATCGTGAGATATACACCGGTCAGTGTATATGCACTGACAGATTCACAATTGTCGGTGTATATACAGCTAGAGAAGCACACCTTACGGTATACATTCATCGAGAAAAGTACACCTGTCATTATTTGTACACGGAGATCAACATCTGTTAAAGTGTAAACATCGACACGTGTGTGTGTGTGTTTATATATATATATATATATATATATATATATATATATATATATATATATATATATATATATATATATATATATATATAATATATATATATTTGATACATAAAACTACTGATTCAGCAAAAGGAGTCTTAAACGAGTGGAATAAACTTTTAGTTAGTACACTAAAGGAATTACTTTGGGTGGATTTAAAATTTACTCTAACGGAGCCTTTATGGCATTGGCCAGAAACAGTAAGATCAAAGTACTGCCGTGGTTCAGAAGCTGAGAGATTTTCGCCTTATTGCAGGAGGGAATGACATTAAGATGGCTAGAAGCGAGAGTTTACTAAATACTCGTAAACGAGAAAATGCAAAGACTGAAACAAAATGCTGAAATGCCTGCAGGGGTGTGAGAGTTGGTTCATCTTTATATAAATTAATGTGCGAGAAAATAAAAAAATTGTTGAGATTTGGGACATGTTTCTAGAGAAGTGTGTGATGCAAGCGAGGAGAGGAATTCTGTTTCCATGACAAAGAATGAGATTGTGGATGGAATTGTAGAAGAGGCAGCTTGTGGTCTAACTGATGTGCCACAGGTAGGAAAATGAAGGTATGTTAGTGTGGATGTGCGCGGGAGGCAATGGTTCGAAAAAGAGAAGAGAGCTAGGAGACTTTCTGGAAGCAACGTTATTCATTTTTTCTTCTGTATTATTATTATTATTATTATTATTATTATTATTATTATTATTATTATTATTATTATTATTTGAGAGTGCTTTGGAAGCTGATGAAATTTTGGGGCCTCGGCCCCTTGGCTTTCCCCTATGGCACCGCCCCCTGATATGTGGGGAAGGTAAACACTCACTGTTTGGATTCCAGGATCATAATTACCTCACTATTAAGAAGGAATCAAGGTCAAAAACGACCCTACCAGAAGTGAGATCAGTCTTCCTTAAGATATGTTTCAGTCGTGTGCGAACGAACGAATTATATATATAATTTATATAAACTGCGGAATGGCAGGGGATCGAACCCGTGCTACCGTGGCCCTCCTCGCGGGGAAACAGGTCAAAATCCACGAGCCCTAACCACAGGAACGTACAATCCTTCCAACATCATCAGCCCAGTGAACTAGGCTTGATCATGATGCGAGGACATACGTGACCGTCGTAAGCTCAGAGCTAATTTTCATTCTACTCCCGTCATTCTACTCCTGTTCGTGGATGCATATATTTATATATATATATATATATATATATATATATATATATATATATATATATATATATATATATATATATATATATTGCGTACCTCAGGGAAAACTCAAGTTTCTCCCCGGAGCTGTTTGAATATTTTCTTCTCCTACCACCCCCTATATTTTTATCCTACATGCTAACTTTATTAATAGACAGAATACACTGATAAACACAAATACATGGGCACAATTTATCAAAGGTTATTATTACTGAATTAACAGAGATCTGGTTTAATGTGAAGTGACGGTACAGGCCTACCGAAAACCAAAAAATGTTCATAAAAATATTAAGAAATTGAGTAGCGTTAAATACTGTAGAAATAGCTGCCAGCACTGTCAGCAATAATGACTATTTAATTTAGGTTAGCCTAAGATAGGTAAACACGAGGTTAATAAAGCGAAAATAAAAGAAAAAAGTTCACTTCAAGGTTTATTTTTTTTTTAAAACAAATACAAAGATTTATAGTTAGGCAGTAAAAAAAAAATACCGTATTTTCCGGCATATAAGGCGCACGAGTATATAAGACATATGAGACGATTGGAAGCAATTGTAATAATAAACAACTGTTAAAACGTAACCCAAAGTCTACCCTAGACCCTGACCTTGAGCATATAAGACGCAGGCTGATTTTCCAAGACTTCGTGTGGAAAATAAAGTGCGCCTTATATGACGGAAAATACTGTAATTCTGTTCCAAATTTGTGTAAAAAAATCATAATATCCTCTCCTCAAATATTCTTATCACTCTGACTTGAGAATCAAAGTTATCTATACAAAACTTCATAAGAACATAAGAAATGAGGAGCACTGCAGCAGGCCTACTGGCCCATACAAGGCAGGTCCTTCTCACTTCGTTTAAAAAACTTCTGTAATGTTTGTAAAATTACCGACAATATGTTAGATAAAAGGACACAAGTACAACTAATGTGACATTTAAAAATGTCGTATTAATTGCACTTGTGTTTTTTTCCTAACAAAACAGACCTAAATCATGTCTTCTCTTCATATACTCTCCTTCGGCCACGGGGGCATGAGGGGCAGGTGACAGCTGAAGCAATAGGTGGCGCTGGGCATGAAGTAACGCCTGTGGTGTCCCTGGCAGCTTCTGGCATACATGGACGTCAAGAAGAAAGCTCAGGGCGCGAGTGACGGTGACACCAGCAGTCAAGAATGTATCTCTGAGTTCTCACCCATAAATGTATCTCCTAGTGTCCTCTTAATCTTGATAATTATTCGGCAGCTTGAAAGAGGTGTAGAAACATCTTTCAAGCTGATTTCTACACCTCTTGTGTTGTGTGTGTACTCACCTAGCTGTACTCACCTAGTATTGGTTGCAGGGGTCGATTCACAGCTCCTAGCCCCGCCTCTTACTGGCCGCTACAAGGTTACTCTTCCTGCTCCATGAACTTTATCATACCTCTTCTTAAAGCTACGTATGGATCCTGCCTCCACCACATCACATCCTATAGTATTCTACTTCCTGACAACTCTGACTGAAGAAATACTTCCTAATATCTCTGTGATTCATCTGAGTCTTCAACTTCCAACTGTGTCCCCTTGTTGCTGTGTTCCATCTCTGGAACATCCTCTTTCTGTCCATCTTGCCGATTCCTCTTGGTATTTTACATGTCGTTATCATATCCCCCCTATCTCTCCTGTCCTCCAGTGTCTTAGTGTCGTGTGTGCGTTTGTGTATGTGTGTGTTTGTGTGTGTGCTCGCGCCTCGATGGCATAAACACTTTCAGCAAGGCATGATATGAGTGTAACTACGTGTTAATGACGCTAGAGTATCGCTTGAACGTGCGTGCGCAGCAGGGGCGAGCATGCCATCTGTTTACTGAAGGCGGAACTGAAGGACGGACCGATGGCTCCGGTGTGATGCTGATGTACGAGTAGGATGTTTTATGGGAAGAGGAAGTGGAGGAGTGAGGACAGGGAGGAGGAGCCCTAATGCTTCGAAGACGAGACTCGTCTAATTGGGGAGACATTTCGCTCTAATAGGATCTTGTCAGGTAAAAGGACACAAGTGCAACTAATGTGACATTTTATTATTGCAACGTTTCGCTCTCCAGGAGCTTTGTCAACCAATATTTGTTGCACTTGTGTCATTTTTACCTAACATATTATTGGTAATTCCACCAATATTAATACAATTTGTGAGAATCTTTATCAGGTGAGATCTAGACATAAGTGTTGCCTCAGTGAAATCCTGATATTCAGAGTGCTAGCCAGCATCCCGTCCATGCTGAACCATTGCTTGCAATCGACGGACCGGAGACAGAGGCAGCCGCCCTTCTCTTTCTAGAAAATTTTCCGGAAATGTCTGAAAAGTTGGTGTGGATGAAGGATAATCTATAGAAACAGCATTCGCATACATTTGAAAGTAGAATTAAAAGTTTTTTCTACTGCTCGGCTCTGTGTGTGTGTGTGTGTGTGTGTGTATGTGTGTGTGTGTGTGTGTGTGTGTGTGTACTCACCTATTTGTGGTTACAGGGGTCAAGTCATAGTTCCTTGCCCTGCGTCTTTGCTGGTCGTTAATAGGTGCACATTCTCCCTGCTCCAGGAGCTTTATCGTAGCTCTTCTTAAAGTTATGTATGGATCCTGCTTCCACTACATCACACTCCAGATTGCTCCACTTCCTTTGTGTGTGTGTGTGTGTGTGTGTGTACACTTGTATTTCCTCGGCGATTCAGTCGTTTCCGGTTCTCGTTATTTTCATAATGTCGCTCGTAACAGGCGTTTCACCCCGTCCCTCTTTTCCTTTGGGTTTTAAATTTACTAAATAACCCCTAGCTTCTAACCTTCCTAACATCATTTCTTCCTGAAGACTAACCATGTTGGCCCAATCATCTGTTTGTGTACCTTCCTGGGTCCTCTTGTCACCACTTTGTCATCTACACATTCCCCACATTTTTTTCATCCTCACTGCCTGGCTCTCTTTCTTAACATATTTCTCTATTTTTTTATTTATTTAATTTTTTGCTTATTTACACACATCTTTCTTCAGCAATATTTCTTCAATTTTTTTTTTTGCATCCATCTTTTTGCATCCATCTTTTTGCATCCATCTTTTTGCATCCATCTTTTTGTTTCCACCTTTTTGTACTTTGCCCGATCTTCGTTTCTTTCTAAATTTTACAACAGATGTGAATTAAGCCATGAAAGTGAGAATTATTCCCAGCCATGTCTCGTCCTGAGTAGCTGCTGCACTCTGATAAGTGTTTCGTGAACAGCTGCACTCTGACGCACTCTTAAGACACTTTGATGCCCTTTGACGCACTCTGTCACACACCCATTGACTCTGACACATAATGATACCTTTCAGTACACACACTGGTACACTCTGATGAGCTCTAATACACACTGGCGCCTCTGACTCATTCTTCCACACTCGAATTTAATCCAACACATGTTGAAATACTGACAATGACCCACGGCCAAGGATAACCTAACTGGTTGGAGTGACCCAGAAGTGACCAGCTCAGCTCCATGACCACAACATCTGGGTTATATATCTCCTTCGGTCGCTCTTTTCTCTTCTCACATTGCTGTGCTGATACAGTAACTTAGGTTTCAGTTCTGTCTCTTCTTTGACATCTGTCGAGGTCAAAGAGAACACAAAACTGTCAACAGGACGTCGGGACACTAATGCGAGGCGCTATCGTAGAGATAACTCTTGACGAATAAGCTGACACATGGAATACAACAGCAAAACTAGCAATTAATAAAATGATGAACGCTGCAGCAGCAATTCTGCTGTTTTACTAATATAATAAATTCTATTTTCTTCGTTAGTTTGTTTATACAATTCGAATAAAAACAAAGGTTAAAACACGCTCGTACGTTGGACTGCGTGCGGCCAGCAGTAACAGCCTAGTTGATCAGGCCCTGATCCATCGGGAGGCCTGGTCATGGACCGGGCCGCGGGGGCGTTGATCCCCGGAATAACCTCAAGGTACCTGGAGGTTACAAGCGGGATTTTTTTTTCTCATCCCCTCTCCACTCTGGGTTCCTCCTTCATGTATATATACAGAATTTGGTCGGTCTCGTACTAGGATACCCCGTCTGTGTTTCCTAAGGTTAGGTTAGGTAAGGTTAGGTTAGGTAAGCTTAGGTTAGGTAAGGTCCGGGGCCCAAGACTGTTCAACAGCCTCCCATCAACCATTAGGGGAATTGCCAATAAACCCCTGGCTGCCTTCAAGAGAGAGCTGGACAGATACCTAAAGTCAGTGTTGGATCAGCCGGGCTGTGGCTCGTACGTTGGACTACGTGCGGCCAGCAGTAACAGCCTAGTTGATCAGGCCCTGATCCATCGGGAGGCCTGGTTATGGACCGGGCCGCGGGGGCGTTGATCCCCGGAATAACCTCCAGGAAAGGTTTGTCAGGAAACAGGAAAAGTGTTTCCTGACGCGGGTCATATGATGACCCGCCGCTGGAGCCTTTGGCTATCTAACCAAGTCCTTCTACTAGCTTATCGAGGGTGACCTACTCACAGAAAAGGTTGAAAAGTCTTTCTGTGACACACTGGCACGCTACCTTCCGGCACCCACCAACACTATCATCACTATATCTCCCAACACCACATCCATCAACGACAGTCACTATACCGTGGGTTACCTGGAGGTTACCTGGAGGTTATTCCGGGGATCAACGCCCCCGCGGCCCGGTCCATGACCAGGCCTCCCGATGGATCAGGGCCTGATCAACTAGGCTGTTACTGCTGGCCGCACGCAGTCCGACGTACGAGCCACAGCCCGGCTGATCCGGCACTAACTTTAGGTATCTGTCCAGCTCTCTCTTGAAGGCAGCCAGGGGTTTATTGGCAATTCCCCTAATGCTTGATGGGAGGCTGTTGAACAGTTTTGGGCCCCGGACACTTATGGTGTTTTCTCTTAGTGTACCAATGGCGCCCCTACTTTTTATTTGGGTGGTACAATTCGCCCCAAAAAAAAAAAACACGATTACGAGAGGAAGCTGATGACAACATTTTGGTCCTACTGTTTTATCTTCCTAACTGTATTTTCCCTATTTTTTATTTACATATTTTCCAACTGTACATAGTCTTCTTTCATTTATTACATTATTCTCTATCTTCCACGGGTTTTCTCTGTATTGGACTGAGAGAAAACGACGGGCGAAAAGTTCCCGCAAGTGTTTCATTCATCTACATTTCCTCAAGTCCACGAGTCATTCTTATGTTTACATACGAATTTATAACGAGAAAAGGATAAAAAAAAATTACATACTGAAAATCTGTTTTAATTATTGTCTGGAGCTCCTGGAGGGAGGTTCATTGATGCTGGAGAGAGGTTCTTGATCCAGGGAATTGGACTTGTCTTTCCCTTCCTTGGAGTGAACCTGATTGATTCCCGTTCCCCAGGCGCTGACTGGCCCCCTGTGGAAAATCAAGCATTCGTTGGCACAAACCCTACGATTTTAGTGTTTCCTCATAATAGTAATAATAATAATAATAGTAATAATAATAATAATAATAATAATAATAATAATTAATATGGTTTGGAAGGCAAAATGAAGATCAAGGTAAAGCAATGATATTTATAGCCAAATAAGATTAAGCTAAACTACGTTTTTCTCAAAGGTAAGCTTGGGAAAGTTCGACTTCGGGCGAAACATCTAGTATAGCTTTACTCTGTTTCAAGTGCCTTTACATACAACAAATTTAAGTAATTTTGGCCGAATTTCATAACATTTTCTCAGGTGTAACGAACACTTCCCGATGGTCAAATCTCCTGATTGTATCTCCTAACAATCGTGTTATGATATTAAATAAATTTATCCAGGGGTCGGCAGGTATCTCTCTAACTTCACTCTACTTCTCAGGTGTCACACTGCTTGTTGCCATCACCAGTTTTATAATGAATCTTACACATAATGAAAGGTAATTCAGTTATTTCAAGATCATTTACTTTCTACTCTTGATCTGATTAGTTCTGCGTCTTTGCTTGGGTAAAAAAAAAAATTGGAAATCGCTTTTTAGTATTGATTTTTTTTTCTCTCTCGTAAGTATGGGTCTTCTTGTTGCTTCGGATTATCTTTGGTTTTAACGTTGTAGTTTTGAAGGTAGCGTGTACTCAGGAGGGGTTATTAACTCAGAAGCGCTATTAACTTGCGAATATACGGTCTTAGATTAGGCTTTCTGGAGTCATTTTCCACAAGTTGCCTTGGAAAGAATTGAGTTCCATTGTTTATTTAATCAGAAGTCTTACACTTGAGTCCAGTGTTC
>NC_069456.1:15709147-15719147 GCF_026875155.1 Cherax quadricarinatus | reverse complement strand
CATAGCAGTCACAGAAACAAAACTCGCTGAGACAATAACAGACACAATCTTCCCAACAGGATATCAGATCCTGAGGAAAGATAGAAGGAGTAGAGGGGAAGGAGGGGTTGCACTGCTCATAAAACACCGATGGGGATTTGAGGAAATGGAAGGCATGGACATGATTGGAGAAAGAGACTACGTTGTAGGTACAATTCAGTCCGGAGAACATAAAGTAGTCATTGGAGTGATGTATAACCCACCACAGAACTGCAGGAGGCCAAGAGAGGAGTACGAAGTAAACAACAGGGTGATGGTGGACACACTGGCTGAAGTGGCAAGAAGAGCTCACTCGAGCAGAGCAAAGTTACTGGTAATGGGCGATTTCAACCACAGGGAGATCGACTGGGAAAACCTGGAGCCACATGGGGGTCCCGAAACATGGAGAGCCAAGATGATGGATGTGGTACTTGAAAACCTCATGCATCAACATGTCAGGGACACAACCAGAGAGAGAGGGGAGGATGAGCCAGCAAGACTGGATCTTGTGTTCACCCTGAGCAGTTCAGACATTGAGATATCACTTACGAGAGGCCCCTTGGAGCTAGCGATCATGTGGTTCTGAGTTTGACTATATAGTAGAGTTACAATTGGAGAAGGTAACAGGAACTGAAGGGGACAGGCCAAACTATAAAAGGGGGGACTACACAGGTATGAGAAACTTCCTGCAGGAGGTTCAGTGGGACAGAGAAATGGTAGGAAATCAGTAAACGAGATGATGGAATATGTGGCAACAAAGTGCAAGGAGGCAGAGGAAAGTTTTTTTCCCCAAGGGAAACAGAAATAATAGGAAGACCAAAACGAGTCCTTGGTTTACCCAAAGGGTGTAGGGAGGGCAAAAACTAAGTGCAACAGAGAATGGAAAAGGTACAGGAGGCATAGGACCCAGGAAAAACAAGGAGATTAGTAGAAGAGCCAAAAACGAGTATGCACAGATAAGGAGGGGGGCCCAGCGACAGTATGAAAACGACATAGCACGAAAGTCAAATCTGACCCGAAAACTGCTGTATAGCCAATTAGGGGGAAAGACAACAGTCAAGGACCAGGTGATAAGGCTGAGGAAAGAAGGGGAGAACTCACAAGAAACGATCAAGAGGTATGTGAGGAGCTCAACACGAGATTTAAGGAAGTATTTACAGTAGAGACAGGAAGGACTCTGGGGGGACAGACCAGATGGGGAAAACCACAAGGAATACACCAACAAGTGTTGGAAAACATACATACAGTTGAGGAGGAGGTGAAGAAACTGCTAAGGGACATCGATACCTCAAAGGCAAGGGGGCCCGGGGAAACATCTCCCCGTGGGTCCTTAGAGAGGGAGCAGATATGTTGTGCGTGCCACTTACCACAATCTTCAACACACCCCGGGGAAACTGTGCAACTACCTGAGGTATGGAAGACGGCAAATGTAGTTCCCATTTTTAAAAAAGGAGACAGAAAAAGAGGCACTAAAAATATAGACCTGTGTTCCCTTGACGTGTATAGTATTTCAAAATTATGGAGAAGATTTCAGGAGGAGAGTGGTGGAGCACCTGGAACGGAACGGAGTATAAATGCCCAACCAGCACGGATTCACGGAAGGCAAATCCTGTGTCACAAACCTTCTGGAGTTTTATGATAAAATAACAGAAGTAAGACAAGAGAGGAGGGTGGGTTGATTGCATCTTCTTGGACTGCAAGAAGGCCCTTTTACACAGTTCCTCACAAGAGATTAGTGCAGAAGCTAGAGCATCAGGCGCATATAACAGGAAGGGCACTGCAATGGATCAGAGAATACCTGACAGGGAGGCAACAACGAGTCATGGTACGTAATGATGTATCACAGTGGGCACCTGTGACGAGCGGGGTCCCACAGGGGTCGGTCCTAGGACCAGTGCTATTTTTGGTATATGTGAACGACATGACGGAAGGGTTAGACTCAGAAGTGTCCCTGTTTGCAGATGATGTGAAGTTAATGAGGAGAATTAAATCTGATGAGGACCAGGCAGGACTTCAAAGAGATCTGGACAGGCTACAAGCCTGGTCCAGCAACTGGCTCCTTGAATTTAACCCTGCCAAATGCAAAGTCATGAAGATTGGGGAAGGGCGAAGAAGACCGCAGACACAATATAGTTTAGATGGCCAAAGACTGCAAACCTCACTCAAGGAAAAAGATCTGGGGGTGAGTATAACACCGAGCATATCTCCTGAGGCGCACATCAATCAGATAACTGCTGCAGCATACGGGCGCCTGGCAAACCTATGGATAGCGTTCCGATACCTCAGTAAGGATTCGTTTAAGACTCTGTACACCATCTACGTCAGGCCCATACTGGAGTATGCAGCACCAGTTTGGAATCCACACCTAGTCAAGCACGTAAAAGAAATTAGAGAAAGTGCAAAGCTTTGCAACAAGACTAGTCCCAGAGCTACGGGGATTGTCCTATGAAGAAAGGTTGAGGGAAATCGGCCTGACGACACTGGAGGCCAGGAGGGTCAGGGGAGACATGATAACGAGATATAAAATACTGCGCGGAATAGACGAAGTGGACAAAGACGGGATGTTCCAGAGATGGGACACAGACACAAGAGGTCACAATTGGAAGTTGAAGACTCAGATGAATCAAAGGGATGTTAGGAAGTATTTCTTCAGTCATAGAGTAGTCAGGCCAAGGAATAGCCTAGAAAGTGATGTGGTGGAGGCAGGAACCATACATAGTTTTAAGGCGAGGTATGATAGAGCTCATGGGGCAGGGAGAGAGAGGACCTAGTAGCAATCAGCGAAGAGGCGGGGCCAGGAGCTGTGACTCGACCCCTGCAACCACAAATAGGTGAGTACATACACACACACATACACACAAACACACACACATACACATACACACACACACACACACACACACACATACACACCATACACATACACACACACACATACACACACACACACACACACACACACACACACACACAAAAACACACACACACACACACACACACACACACACACACACACACACATACACACACACACACACACATTCACACACACACACACACATACACACACAATCACACACACACACACACATACACACATACACACATACACACACATACACACACATACACACACACACATACACACACACAACCACACACACATACACACACACCACACACACACACACACACATACACAACACACACACACATACGTTATAGTATGCAAAATTATGGAGAAGATTATCAGGAGGAGAGTGGTGGAGCACCTGGAACGGAACAGGAGTATAAATGCCAACCAGCCGGATTCACGGAAGGCAAATCCCGTGTCACAAACCTTCTGGAGTTTTATGATAAAATAACAGATGTAAGAAAAGAGAGAGAGGGGTGGGTTGATTGCATCTTCTTGGACTGCAAGAAGGCCTTTGACACAGTTCCTCACAAGAGATTAGTGCAGAAGCTAGAGCATCAGGCGCATATAACAGGAAGGGCACTGCAATGGATCAGAGAATACCTGACAGGGAGGCAACAACGAGTCATGGTACGTAATGATGTATCACAGTGGGCACCCGTGACGAGCGGGGTCCCACAGGGGTCGGTCCTAGGACCAGTGCTATTTTTTGGTATATGTGAACGACATGACGGAAGGGTTAGACTCAGAAGTGTCCCTGTTTGCAGATGATGTGAAGTTAATGAGGAGAATTAAATCTGATGAGGACCAGGCAGGACTTCAAAGAGACCTGGACAGACTGGACACCTGGTCCAGCAAATGGCTTCTCGAATTTAATCCTGCCAAATGCAAAGTCATGAAGATAGGGGAAGGCACAGAAGACCACAGACAGAGTATAGGCTAGGTGGCCAAAGACTGCAAACCTCACTCAAGGAGAAAGATCTTGGGGTGAGTATAACACCGAGCATGTCTCCGGAAGCACACATCAATCAGATAACTGCTGCAGCATATGGGCGCCTGGCAAACCTGAGAACAGCATTCCGATACCTTAGTAAGGAATCATTCAAGACACTGTTACACCGTGTATGTCAGGCCCATACTGGAGTATGCAGCACCTGTTTGGAACCCGCACTTGATTAAAGCACGTCAAGAAACTAGAGAAAGTACAAAGGTTTGCAACAAGGTTAGTTCCAGAGCTAAGGGGAATGTCCTATGAAGAAAGATTAAGGGAAATCGGCCTGACGACACTGGAGGACAGGATGGTCAGGGGGAGACATGATAACGACATATAAAATACTGCGTGGAATAGACAAGGTGGACAAGGACAGGATGTTCCAGGGAGGGACACAGAAACAAGAGGCCACAATTGGAAGTTGAAGACACAAATGAGTCAGAGAGATAGTAGGAAGTATTTCTTCAGTCATAGAGTTGTAAGGCAGTGGAATAGCCTAGAAAATGACGTAGTGGAGGCAGGAACCATACACAGTTTTAAGACGAGGTTTGATAAAGCTCATGGAGCGGGGAGAGAGAGGGCCTAGTAGCAACCGGTGAAGAGGCGGGGCAGGAGCTAGGACTCGACCCCTGCAACCACAAATAGGTGAGTACAAATAGGTGAGTACACACACACATACACACACACACACACATACACACACAACATACACACATACATACACACATACACACATACACACACACATACACACACACATACACACACATACACACACACACACACACACACACACACACACACACACACAACACACACCACACAAAACACACACACACACATACACACACACATACACACACACATACACACACACGCATGTACACACACACACATACACACACACACATACACACACACACACATACACACACACACACACACACATACACACACACACACACACATACACACACACATACACAACAGTAAGACAAGAGAGAGAGGGGTGGGTGGATTGCATTTTCTTGGACTGCAAGAAGGCGTTTGACACAGTTCCACACAAGAGATTGGTGCAAAAACTGGAGGACCAAGCAGGGATAACAGGGAAGGCACTACAATGGATCAGGGAATACTTGTCAGGAAGACAGCAGCGAGTCATGGTACGTGGCGAGGTGTCAGAGTGGGCACCTGTGACCAGCGGGGTCCCGCAGGGGTCAGTCCTCGGACCAGTGCTGTTTCTGGTATTTGTGAAGACAGACGGAAGGAATAGACTTGAGGTGTCCCTGTTTGCAGATGACGTGAAGTTGATGAGAAGAATTCACTCGATCGAAGACCAGGCAGAACTACAAAGGGATCTGGACAGGCTGCAGACCTGGTCCAGCAATTGGCTCCTGGAGTTCAATCCCACCAAGTGCAAAGTCATGAAGATTGGGGAAGGGCAAAGAAGGCCGCGACGGAGTACAGTCTAGGGGGTCAGAGATACAAACCTCACTCAAGGAAGAAGATCTTGGGGTGAGTATAACACCAGGCACATCTCCTGAAGCGCACATCAACCAAATAACTGCTGCAGCTATGGGCGCCTAGCAAACCTCAGAACAGCATTCCGACATCTTAATAAGGAATCATTCAGGACCCTGTACACGTGTACGTTAGGCCCATATTGGAGTATGCGGCACCAGTTTGGAACCCACACCTAGCCAAGCACGTGAAGAAACTAGAGAAAGTGCAAAGGTTTGCAACAAGACTAGTCCCAGAGCTAAGAGGTATGTCCTACGAGGAGAGGTTAAGGGAAATCAACCTGACGACACTGGAGGACAGGAGAGATAGGGGGGACATGATAACGACATACAAAATACTGAGAGGAATTGACAAGGTGGACAAAGACAGGATGTTCCAGAGATTGGGACACAGTAACAAGGGGACACAGTTGGGAAGCTGAAGACACAGATGAATCACAGGGATGTTAGGAAGTATTTCTTCAGACACAGAGTAGTCAGTAAGTGGAATAGTTTGGGAAGCGATGTAGTGGAGGCAGGATCCATACATAGCTTTAAGCAGAGGTATGATAAAGCTCACGGCTCAGGGAGAGTGACCTAGTAGCGATCAGTGAAGAGGCGGGGCCAGGAGCTCGGACTCGACCCCCGCAACCTCAACTAGGTGAGTACACACACACACATACACACACACACACACACACACACACACACACACACACACACACACACACACACACACACACACATATACACACACACACATACACACACACATACACACACACACACACACACACACCACACACACACACACACTAATCACACACAACACACACACACACACACACACACACACACACACACACACACACTATATCCAGACACACATACACTCCCCCCTCACCACGACATCTCACTACTTCCCCTGATCCCTCCTCCCTCCTCGATCACCCTCCCCTCCCCCGTTCACCCTAAACCCTCCCACTCAGCTCCCACATAGCCACAGTTCCTCCACTACTTCCCCCCCACACTCTGACATACACACTACTAACCTAACCTACAGAACTACGTAGGTTTCCCACTCTGAGGCAATCAGGATAAAACAAAAAATGGGTTGCCAGAGAGCAACAAGAAAAACCAAGGGACAGGAGGAGGAAAATGCAAAGGAAGATTGGGCAGCAGAGCTCATAAAAAGGGATCTGAATGGGAAAGAAACTAGAAGAACTTAGCATGAGAATGGAAGAGAGGATAGATATGGAAAGCAGGAAGTGGGAGGTGCATGTCAAAGCAGCAGAAGCTAGGATACAGAGTTTAGAAGAGGAATTGAAAAATCTGAAACAGCCTAAAGAACTAAAGAACATTTTGGGATTGACAACAGAGACTGCTACCTCAGCCACAAATAAGGGGACTGTAGGGAAAGAAGGGGCACAACTGCATGGAGATGCTCTATCAGAGGAGACTGTAGCAAATGAAAGAGCTAAGCTTTATGTGGAGGCCCTAACAGACAACAACAGAGCCCAAGGAAAGCCGAGAAGGGAAAAATGACAGGCCACTGAGCCCAAGTACATTAGCCAGTGAAACTGATGAAAGGAAAGCTACAGTGGAGAAAACCAAATTAAATGAGGGGATACACAGGGATATGCAGTGGGAGAATGAAAGGGTGAGGTCAGTCTTTGTGTATGGGCTCCAGGAAGTCGAAGGGGAAACATATGAAGCAAGAAAACAAGGGGAAAAAAAAGCAATTGAAAGCATCATGAAAGCAATAGGAGAAGACGATATGACCCAGCTGGAAAATTTTCGGAGAATAGGGGGGTTTGTAAAAAAAAGAACCCGGCCAGTGAGAGTGACCTTCAAGGCAGAAGCGACTCAGACCAGGATCCTGCAGGAGAAAGCACAATTAAGGGACATGACGGCATGCAGGAAGGTGTATCTCGACCGCGACAGAACACAAGAAGAAAGGAAGAAACTGAGAGAGATGGTACAAAGGCGAAAGGAGGAAAGAGCGGGGATGGAGAAGACAGACAGGAGATCCCAGACCCAGGAAGAAGATCAAATACAGCCTCCCTCACAACTTCCTATAGAAGCCTCCCAACCAGGTCAACCCCAGTGCAACCAAACACTCTAAATCAAAACACCCATGCCACATCCAGTGCCCCCACCCACTACATTACAAACTTCACCCCCACAGCAACAACCCATAGTTCCTTACCAGGTCTCCCACTTCCCCAACCCCAATATACTTCCCAGACCACAGTCTTAGAAAAGAAGTTGAAGGTGTGGTATACAAATGCAGATGGAATAACAAACAAGTATGAGGAGTGGCACGAAAGAATCAAAGAGAACATCCCCAGACATAATAGCACTCACAGAAACAAAACTCACCAGAATAATAACAGATTCAATTTTCCATCCGGATATCAAATCCTCAGGAAAGACAGAGGGAGGAGAGGGGGAGGAGGAGTTGCACTGCTCATTAAAAACCAGTGGGGTTTTGAGAAAATGGAAGGAATGGATGGCATGGGCGAAAGGGACTACTTAGTAGGAACAATCCAGTCTGAGGGACATAAGGTGATAATTGCAGTAATGTACAACCCACCACAGAACTGCAGGAGGCCAAGAGAAGAATACGATGAGAGCAACAGAGCAATGATCGACAACACTAGCCGAGGTGGCCAGGAGAGCACACATGGGGGGAGCAAAGTTACTAGTTATGGGTGATTTCAATCACAAGGAGATTGACTGGGAAAACCTGGAGCCCCATGGGGGTCCCGAAACATGGAGAGCCAAGATGATGGATGTGGTACTGAGAGAACCTCATGCATCAACATGTTAGAGACACTACAGAGAGAGAGGAGAGGATGGACCAGCAAGGTTGGACCTTGTATTCCCATGAGTAGTTCGGACATCGAGGGTATCATGTATGAAAGGCCCCTGGGAGCTAGTGATCATGTGGTTCTGTGCTTCGACTACATAGTTGAGCTCCAAGTGGAGAGAGTAGCAGGAATAGGCTGGGAAAAAAACAAACTACAAAAGGGGGAACTACTCAGGCATGAGGAACTTCCTTCAAGACATTCAGTGGGAGAGGGAACTGACAGGAAAACCAGTACAAGAAATGATGGACTATGTAGCAACAAAATGCAAGGAGGCAGAGGAGAGGTTTGTTCCCAAGGGAAACAGAAAATAATGGGAAGAACAGAACGAGTCCTTGGTTCACCCAAAGGTGTAGGGAGGCAAAAACTAGGTGTACTAGAGAATGGGAAAAGGTACAGAAGACAGAGAACTCAGGAAAATAAAGAAATCAGCCGAAGAGCCAGAAACGAATATGACCAGATAAGAAGGGAGGCTCAGAGACAATATGAAAATGACATAGCATCAAAAGTAAAGACTGACCCGAAGCTGTTGTACAGCCACATCAGGAGGAAAACAACAGTCAAGGACCAGGTAATCAGACTGAGGAAGGGTGATGGGGAATTCACAAGAAACGACCGAGAGGTATGTCAGGAGCTCAACACAAGATTTAAAGAGGTATTTACAGTGGAAACCAGTAGGACTCCAAGAAATCAGAACAGGGGGGCACACCAGCAAGTGCTGGATGAGGTACATTAACCAAGGAGGAGGTGAGAAGCTGCTATGCGAACTTGACACCTCAAAGGCGGTGGGACCAGACAACATCTCTCCATGGGTCCTTAAAGAGGGAGCAGAGATATTGTGTGAGCCATTAACAAAGATCTTCAACACATCATTTGAAACTGGGGCAACTCCCTGAGGTATGGAAAATGGCAAATGTAGTCCCAATTTTTAAAAAGGGAGACAGACATGAGGCACTAAACTACAGACCTGTATCACTAACGGTGTATAGTATGCAAGGTCATGGAGAAGATCATCAGGAGGAGAGTGTGGTGGGGCACCTGGAAAGAAACAAGTGTATAATTGACAACCAGCACGGTTTCAGGGAAGGAAAAATCCTGTGTCACAAACCTACTAGAGTTTTATGACAAGGTGACAGAAGTAAGACAAGAGAGAGAGGGGTGGATCGACTGCGTATTTTTGGACTGCAAGAAGGCCTTCGACACAGTTCCTCACAAGAGGTTACTGCAAAAGCTAGAGGACCAGGCACACATAACAGGAAAGGCACTGCAATGGATCAGAGAATATCTGACAGGGAGGCAACAACGAGTCTTGGTACGCGACGAGGTGTCAGAGTGGGCGCCTGTGACAAGCGGGGTTCCACAGGGGTCAGTCCTAGGACCTGTGCTGCTCTTGGTATACGTGAACGACATAACGGAAGGGATAGACTCAGAAGTGTCCTTGTTTGCAGATGATGTGAAGTTAATGAGAAGAATCAAATCGGACGAGGATCAGGCAGGACTACAAAGAGAGCTGGACAGGCTACAAGCCTGGTCCAGCAACTGGCTCCTTGAATTTAACCCTGCCAAATGCAAAGTCATGAAGATTGGGGAAGGGCAAAGAAGACCGCAGACACAATATAGTTTAGATGGCCAAAGACTGCAAACCTCACTCAAGGAAAAAGATCTGGGGGTGAGTATAACACGAGCATATCTCCTGAGGCGCACATCA